>BSBK01003338.1:600000-943393 GCA_027943335.1 Chamaecyparis obtusa | reverse complement strand
GGTTAGGACCTAATTGGGATTTAATTCTCCAAGGTGGCCCTCTAGAGGATTGTGCCCTAGTTCACTATAAAAGGAGACCTTCCTCTCTCATTTTCTCAATCAAGTTTCCTAAGCAATTTCATGATCAAGGCATCAAGTTTGCAATATCCTCTCTCAAGATCTCAAGGTGAGCAAGATCAAGCATCTATTCAAGCATTCAAGCCCTCTTCTCTGTTCAAGTTCTCCATTGAAGATCAAGGATTCAAGCATTCAAGCCTTTGAAGGATTTGGTTCAAGCATGCAATATTGATCATTCAAACCCTAGATCTAGCCATCATGGTGGTGTGATCTTCCTTCAAGATCCTTCAATTCATCTTCAAGATCCATTCATCCTTCCCTCAAAGTGGATTCCAAGCATACAAACATGGAGGTTTAGATTTACATTTATGTCCAAGGCTTTCATATTAACATACTTGATTACATTTCAAATACAATTGCATATCTATTGAATGTCATAGCTTCATTCTTAGATCTACTACTTGCTAGCATTCTCCATTTCAATTTCAATATTAAGGTTGATTCCAAACCAGGGTTTTGACCAAGGCAAACCCCCCAAACAAATAACAAAACCATTTTTCTTGCAGGTACAGGTGCAAAATTTTGGATATGAGAGATGATTTGGATACCCTTTTCGGTGAACTTTCGGGACTCTACGAACAAAGTTAGAATCAACCTTCAAATAAAGAATGTAAGCCTTTGACCTTTTATGAGGGTCAAAGGACTACCTTCCGTCGAAAACACAAAAGATTTCTGAGTTTTCTTTGTCTCGACATTTCCAGTCCGAAATAGGTTGTAGAATTGCCCGAAAGTACACACAAACATCAGAAATTGGCATTTTCCAAATTTTCCCCTAATTGAGGTTAGTACTTGTATTTCAATTTAAAATTTTAAATACAATTCTACCATAGGGAAATATAGGTTTTTCTCTCTCTTTCATATTCTCCATAGATTGATTTGATTGTGCATTAACCTTTTGGTTGATCAAATCGGATCTCTCCTTTGGGAATTTGGATTTAGGAGTGGATCTTATATTTCCCTCATACATTACATTAAATAGAGGCAATTCCATTTACCTCTATTTAGTTAAGAACATGAAGATACACAAATATACCGAATCATCCCAGAACATCCTAAAAAATAGAATTAATTACTACATCACACATAATTATACTTATAAGATATACCCTTATATTATGAACAATATTTTTAAGTGTCAAAGAGTCTTAACAAAGTCTAATAAAACATAATAAAACTAACCCATAATACCCAAATAGACACAAATTTCTAGACTCATCACCATCCTCCATCCATCACAACATCATGGCCAGGGTGACAAAAAGAGTTTATGCTATAGAGGACCATATACATCATGAAAAAAATGTAATTTTAAGAGTCACGAGGAATATTGCAATGCCACATAAATAGATGGAAGTGAAAAACTAACCAACACAATAATGAAAGGAGTTTGGGAGTTGGGCATTAGGCATTCTTGAGATTATAACCTTATAAGAAAATTTACCCAAAGTAATGAAAAAATAATAATAAGTTGTTATCTTAATATTATTGTCCATACCATATTATGCAAAATATAGGAAATGTCACCTACAAGATTGAGTCATTGCCAACAATAAAGATACATCCATTTTTCTATGTTTCATTTTAAAGAAAGTGAGTGAATATAATATACCTACCCTACATTGATAATATTAGAATAGTTATATCAATAACAAAGAACATATTGGAGCCAAAGTTTAATCTTTAAATACACACAAAAAGATAAGAACTAGGCTACTCACTGGATATTTTATTTAGTAAACAAAATTTTACTAGTTGAAGATGCCACATAGGATGATATAAATGTTTTCCTAAAACATTCACACTTTATTAGCATTGGGGACAATGCTTAACTAAATAGGGGCCATGTTAGTCCCTTGATCCTAAAGTGTGAAGGGTTACATGAATAGTAAGCTCATGGTTTCTTTAGCTCTTAATTAAGTCATAAGGTCATTATTATGTTATTATGTAGTTAATTATATCGTCTTAGGGGTTATATTTTGTTATATAAGTCAGCCTAGGCGATATGCTTGACATAAATAGGGTATATATAGGAGATGGTATGTGTTAGTTAATCATTGGATTATGAAGTTTATTCTCATTGGATATATTTGGAGGTTTCCCCCTTGAAGTAACTTGTTATTCTTTGTAATTATCAAGTATTTGTAAAATAATTCATATTAGATTCCTCCCTCATGCAATTTATTTTATTACACTCACTAAGTCAACACTTGATTCATTATCTATAGATTCCACATTTCCCTATTTAAAAGTCTCATATTCCTTTTCCCAATAGTTTATTCAACTTGGGTAGGATCATTGGCATGGTCTAATTGCTTGATTTCAAAAATCAATATTTCATATTCCAAGGATAATTTTCCCCATTTTTAATCATCACACCTTATCGTGTAATCCAACAAAAAAAAATCAAACTTATGCGTTTAGGATTATGTATTTTAAGACATTGTTCCAAGTCATTTGAAATGAGAACAAATTATTGAATATGATTTAGTTAGAGCATACTAGGTATAATAATCATAAAAAATCTTCAATATCATATGGTAGGAAAAAAAGCAATTTTATTACAAGCAATCAAGTCACATTCATCATTGAGGCATGCTCTAAGGAAGCTCTCCAACAAATTTCAAAAATTGAATCACAATAAAAAAAATTAACAATTCAACTATTGATTTAGTGACATTAATTCTAATCAATATTTTGGCATTCATTTCATTAATTCGAATCGACATATTGGCATTCATTTCTTCCTAATTATATTTCTTTAACTTTTATTGCTAATTTAGTCTCAAGACTTGATTAAGGTGTAAGGAAGTTTGAACTTAAATCCTTACACGTGACAAGCCCCAAATTACTCTTCAACACTACTCCTATTTTCCTTACCTAATATATCAACAAGTAAACAAGTATTACAAGTATCGACAATCCATATTTGCACAAACAAAATTATAGAAAAATATAAGATAACATAATGAGGAAGATAAGATCATTACCATAAGTAAATACCGAGCACTCACATTCTTAAGGTTTATTGTTCTTATGATATATAACCTAGTCTCGAATATTTGATATTAATTTTGTCACAATGTAACACCAGGAAAAGTTTAATAAACATCTAATTTTAATCTTTGTTTGCTTAAATCAAATAATTTATCAATCTCTAACATCTAGTTTATTTAAGAATTCGAAACAAATTCAATTTATTCACCATTAGATATTTGTGAAGATGTATATTTTATTCCTCTTTTAGTTGTATACTTAACCTCTGAACAAATAAAATGTTTGATATATACTAATTTTATTAATAATACTATTTTCTTTTTCCAATCAGTAATTCATGTACTATTTTATTAATAAAAATATGTAAAAGGATTACAAGATATAGTATTAGATAAACTAACAACAACCCCTATTTCCACTATACCATACCATACCATCGATGAGTACATTACCCAAACCCCTAATCAACAAAAAATGCCCATGAACATGCAATATGACATCTAGATACATGTACATAAAATTCATTTCAACTATATGTCTATGCCCATACAATGCTATTGGATACCAAGTAAACATACCCTACTACTTGGACCTTCCAAACTATTAACAAAAATACCATAAATAGTAAAATACTAATAAAAATTACAAACCAACTTTATTTTCCTTGACCAGATGTCCATTAACCATTAACTAGTAATCCTCAAGCTTGAAGTTGGTCTTTCATTTTTTGTTCTCTTTCTTCAATTTTTCCAATATCCATTCCTTCTCTTTATCCTCTAGGCATTCAAGCAACGACGCCCACCCAAGGCAAGCTTCCTCACGATGAGCTTCACAAGTATTAAAAACACCCAAAACTAGAAAGGATTGCACAAAGGGACCAATATTCACTACCATATGTCGATCTCCATTATGAACTTGCAACCCCACACATGATTCCACCATTTCCAGAATAATAGACAACACACCACACCATCTCAGTTTCAATCATTCCCTCATCACACACTCTACCTCTACCTTCGACCCTAGTTCTAGTGCCCATGCAATAAATGTTAAGGCAATGTCACAACCCCACACTCAGTTCTACCATTGCCAGAATAATAGAGAGCCCACACCATTCTAGTTTTAGACATTCCCTCGTCACACACTTTACCTCTACTTTCAACCCTAGTTTCAGTGCCCATGCAAGAAATGTTGAGGCAATGTCGATGTTGGAGCGGTACTTTTGCTTTGTTTTCATGAAAGATTCACCCAAAATGACATCAATAATCTACCAAAAAATAGGGTCATCAAATTTGAAAATTTTCTTTAGGCATTTTTCCTTGATCTCCCCTAAAAGACTCTATTGCTATTGTACATAAACAAGGGTGAAATTTTCTTCCATATTTCCTTGAGATCTTCCACCTCCCAATGCACACTCTACAAAGTGATATGTATTCGCTAATTGGTGCAGGGGCACCAAGGACATCTAAGCAAGTCATGAAGACCAAAAGGACCTACAAGGAGCAGAAGGGTCAATTAGACAATCAGAGGCCAAATCAAATCAATTGGGCCATACTAAAGCCTCTAATGGCTTTGGACTATATGTAATAGGAATAAATCCTAGAAGTTATTAAAAGTCCTAAATGGACCAAATCTTGATTGTATGGGGGACCAAAAGTGTCCAAGGATAAATAACTAGTCTATAGAGTCTAGAATAAGTTATTGAATGAATTTGAGTCTTTAGGAGTTATTATCAACGGAGTTTAGATTAAATAAGTCCTTTTAATAAATTCACAATTCAAATATTTAAATGTAAATGGCTACTTGGGTCTAGGAGGGAAATCCCATTTATGGATTCTTAAACTAATTATAATCCTTCTAACCAACCAAATATGGTTGTGGTAGTTGGAAAATGGATTTTATATGCACCAAACATGAAATGTATGGGCAGAGAAGCCTGGGAGTATGGAAGTGAATAGAGAATGAATAAAAACATAAGTTTTTGCTTGTAATTTGCGTGTACAGTGTTATTGAATGTCATTGCTTGAATCTTATGTTTGGATGCCCTAAAGGAGTAACCTCATACATTTAGTTATTTCCATTGAATGATTTGAGGGATGCTTAATTGACTATTCCAAACGTTGGTTTAAAGAACAGTGATCATAAATGTGTATTTAGACTATGTTTCTTTTTTCCATTTTGCTGTTGTTTACACAGGATTACATGTGATCTACGGTTTGGGGAACCCACAAATTGAATGAAGGAACTTGGAAGACATTGTTAAACATTTTATATTCTTTGAGAGTTGTTTTTGAAATGACTGTTCTGTAAATGTGGTCTTAACAGTCACTGTTCATAATATTCTGTGAAAGTTTGAGGGTTTCTTTGTAATCATAGAGCATTTCATGGAATCAAAGGCCTAGAATCCATGAAATGCTTCTTCACTAACATGATATTGTATTTTATAGCTAATGCATTTGCAGAAATCTGTTGGATGGCGGTGATCACAGTCTGGAGATAGTGAAAGCATATTGAATTTGATGGGTCAAGTATAGCAGTTGACAAACTAATTGAACAAGGGGTGTCTATTATGGTTTGGATAATCATATAATGGTCATGTAATGGTGAAACGAATATCAGTTGGTCTTGGAATTGGTCAGATACACTGGATTTGAGAAACCCTTGGATTGAGGGTTTGGGGAGTGAAAATTTGGGTTTTTGGGGTCCCCAAAGTTTTGAGGCTAATTAATTTTGGATTTAATCATTTTTTGTCATTTTATAACTCTGTTGAAGTTTTGGAAGGATAAGGGAATGCGAGGAGAGTAGTTGCTTTGGAAATTTATGAGTTTTATGCCATTTTGGAGGTCACTATTTGGGAACAGTCAATCCTAGCCCAAAGGAGTCCATAGCAAGGGTTTGATATGTTTTAACACTTTGAAAAGGGTATCCATAAATTCCATCACCTTATTAGATGCTTTGGAAAAATTTTGATTTATTTAAGTTTTTTTTCTGCTGCAGGGCTACTAGGTTGTTGAATTAGGTCTCTGGCAGATTTATGAGATTATTGAAGAGTGGGAAGATAGGATTGTTCTAGAACCCTCAAAATATTTTAATCCAGGTTGTTTGGATCATATAAAGCCCAAAACATCACATCGAAGTCTAGGGGATAAGTTTAAGAAGTGAAACCTTCAAGTCATTTAAGGGTTTGGGTAGGCTAGAGTGCCTAAACCTCTAAAATTTCTAAATCTTCTTGTGTATTTAAGACCACCACCCTTCCCTATGCATCAAGTGGTATCAAAGAAAGGGAAAGGTCTTGTGGAAGTTGCATTGGTCTTGTGAAGTTGGTTCTTAAATCCTTAGACAAGCCCTTACAGTTGAACTATCCTAGGAGGAGTAGCCCTAAGTTGATTCTTGTACCAGGTCAAGCAAGTAACCATGGCTGATGGAGAAGATGGAGAGTTTCCTATCAGGATGACCAACATGGAGTTGGCAAAGATTGTGAAGGAGAAAATGGCTGATAATAGAAAGCTTAAGGCAGCCCTAGATCAAAGAGACAAGGAGAGCTATGAGAAGGATAGATTGATGAGAACTATGATGGAGAGGATAGCAGCATTGGAAAATAGGGATAAGAGCATTAGTTAGGATGAAGAAGTAGGAGAGGAAGAAGAGGGAGGAGAAAGACCCCAAGTAGAATAACCGATAGACCTTGAAGATGTGAGGATGGATAAACTAGTGAAGGCCATAAAGAGTGGAGATGTAATGGTAAGGACATACTTACCTATGTATGGAGGGAAGATGGATGATGAAGAATTGATAGATTGGTTTGGTGCAATTGAAAATTGCTTTGAGTGTGAAGGGATAGAAGAGAAGGACACAGTGAAGATAGCAAAGTCCAAGTTGAAGGGACACGCTTTGTTGTGGTGGGATTGTATTCGGGCAGATAAATGGAAGAATGGGAGACCCAAGATCACATCTTGGTATACTATGGTGGACAAGATGAAGGTACAATTTTTGCCAAGAGATTATAGAGTACAGTTGTACAAGAAGATGAGGGATTTCAGGAAAAAGGAGATGGATGTACAAAAGTACACACAAGAATTCCACAAGCTTGATATTAGAGTGGATCATGAGGAAGAGATGGAAGAAAAGATTGCAAGGTATATGGGGGGGCTGAGGTTCAATATCTAGGATGAACTTAGTCTTTCTACCCCAAGGTCGGTTGATGAATGCTATCAATTAGCCTTGAAGGCTGAAGAGAAGATAAAAAGGAGACAAGAGAAGAAAAGTAACTCAAGAGGAGGATCTTCTATGAGGGGGAGAGGTGGAAGAACAAACTCTGATTCTCAGGGCAGCAATGACAAGGATAAGGACAAAACATTTTCAGAATCAAGAGGGGGTTATAGAGGTGGAAGAAGTAGAGGTAGAGGAAGTGGGGTGTTCACAGGAAGATGCTTTAATTGCAATGAAGTAGGCCACCAATCCTTTAGGTGTCCTAAGTGGAATGAAGGAAAAAGAGTGACTTTGGTGGAAGAAGAAACAAACAAGGAGGACAAACAAGAGCCTGTCTTGGTACTACCAAAAGAAGGTAAATATTTGTTGGTAGGAAGGGGACAGCCAGCACAAGGAGCAAGCATTTTCAAGACCCAATGTCTGATCCAAAGTAAGATTTGTAGTTTACTTGTTGATTCAGGGCTTCACATAATTTGGTTTCAAAGGAGGTTATCAATAAGTTGCATCTACAAACCTCTCCACACCCCAATCCCTACTATGCAACTTGGGTGAGTAAAGGTAATAATCTACTTGTGAATGAGCAAGTTATCCTGAATTTTTCAATTGGGCAATATTCTGATAGTATTTTGTGTGATGTAATGGAAATGAGTTGTGGGCATGTCATCTTGGGTAGACCTTGGCAATGGTCTAGGAGGACTGTACATTATGGTTTTATAAATACTTATATGGTGCATAAGGGCAGGGTCGCATATAAGTTGACTCTACTTATTGACAGTGAGATGAAGACTATAGTTATGTGTTTTGGCAGGGATGTTCCAGTGCAGGGTCAGAGTACTCTACATTATGATACTGGTTGGGGTTTGAAACAATGCCAGATGAAGGGGCAGGACAGTCCAAGGAGAGCGGGGCTATTTGCATAGTCTTTTGTATTGGTTGGAGCAGTGAAGTTTCCTACTGGAGGACATGCAGATGAAGGAGAGAGGGAGACAGGGCAGAGCCAAATGAAGTTTGTTCAGTAGTCTAAAGTGCAGCAGCAACACTGTCATGAAGTAGGACAGTCAAATGAATTTTTATCTAACCCTTTGTGCATTAATGCAGGGAGTTTGGGACAACAACAGATCACTCTTGGGGAATATCTCATTTCTCCATATCAGACTTTTACAAGAACACACAGTTGGCATAAGAAGGACAACTCTTGGGACAAGAGGTCTTTTCATGGAGGGGAGAATGGTGCAGGGGCACCAAGGACATCTAAGCAAGTCATGAAGACCAAAAGGACCTACAAGGAGCAGAAGGGTCAGTTAGACAATCAGAGGCCAAATCAAATCAATTGGGCCATACTAAAGCCTCTAATGGCTTTGGACTATATGTAATAGGAATAAATCATAGAAGTTATTAAAAGTCCTAAATGGACCAAATCTTGATTGTATGGGGGACCAAAAGTGTCCAAGGATAAATAACTAGTCTATAGAGTCTAGAATAAGTTATTGAATGAATTTGAGTCTTTAGGAGTTATTATCAACGGAGTTTAGATTAAATAAGTCCTTTTAATAAATTCACAATTCAAATATTTAAATGTAAATGGCTACTTGGGTCTAGGAGGGAAATCCCATTTATGGATTCTTAAACTAATTATAATCCTTCTAACCAACCAAATATGGTTGTGGTAGTTGGAAAATGGATTTTATATGCACCAAACATGAAATGTATGGGCAGAGAAGCCTGGGAGTATGGAAGTGAATAGAGAATGAATAAAAACATAAGTTTTTGCTTGTAATCTGCGTGTATAGTGTTATTGAATGTCATTGCTTGAATCTTATGTTTGGATGCCCTAAAGGAGTAACCTCATACATTTAGTTATTTCCATTGAATGATTTGAGGGATGCTTAATTGACTATTCCAAACGTTGGTTTAAAGAACAGTGATCATAAATGTGTATTTAGACTATGTTTCTTTTTTCCATTTTGCTGTTGTTTACACAGGATTACATGTGATCTACGGTTTGGGGAACCCACAAATTGAATGAAGGAACTTGGAAGACATTGTTAAACATTTTATATTCTTTGAGAGTTGTTTTTGAAATGACTGTTCTGTAAATGTGGTCTTAACAGTCACTGTTCATAATATTCTGTGACAGTTTGAGGGTTTCTTTGTAATCATAGAGCATTTCATGGAATCAAAGGCCTAGAATCCATGAAATGCTTCTTCACTAACATGATATTGTATTTTATAGCTAATGCATTTGCAGAAATCTGTTGGATGGCGGTGATCACAGTCTGGAGATAGTGAAAGCATATTGAATTTGATGGGTCAAGTATAGCAGTTGACAAACTAATTGAACAAGGGGTGTCTATTATGGTTTGGATCATCATATAATGGTCAAGTAATGGTGAAATGAATATCAGTTGGTCTTGGAATTGGTCAGATACACTGGATTTGAGAAACCCTTGGATTGAGGGTTTGGGGAGTGAAAATTTGGGTTTTTGGGGTCCCCGAAGTGCTGAGGCTAATTTCTTTTGGATTTAATCATTTTTTGTCATTTTATAACTCTGTTGAAGTTTTGGAAGGATAAGGGAATGTGAGGAGAGTAGTTTCTTTGGAAATTTATGAGTTTTATGCCATTTTGGAGGTCACTATTTGGGAACAGCCAGTCCTGGCCCAAAGGAGTCCATAGCAAGGGTTTGATATGTTTTAAAAATTTGAAAAGGGTATCCATAAATTCCATTACCTTATCAGATGCTTTGGAAAAAGTTTGAGTTATTTAAGTTTTTATTCTGTTGTAGGGCTACTAGGTTGTTGAATTAGGTCTCTGGCAGATTTATGAGATTATTGAAGAGTGGGAAGATAGGATTGTTATAGAACCCTCAAAATCTTTGAATCCAGGTTGTTTGGATCATATAAAGCCCAAAACATCACATAGAAGTCTAGGGGATAAGTTTAAGAAGTGAAACCTTCAAGTCATTTAAGGGTTTGGGTAGGCTAGAGTGCCTAAACCTCTGAAATTTCTAAATCTTCTTGTATATTGAAGACCACACCCTTCCCTCTGCATCACTAATGGCCCTTTAAGTATAAAATTTTTACTAAAAGCATCTAAAATATGGTCATCATACTTAATGATGTCATTGATTATTGTCATCGTACACCATATTTGGTACCAACTCTGCTCCACCAATTTCTTAGAAATCTTCATATAGCCCCGCATTCACCACCTTATTTAAATATTTCCCACCTTTGACATGTCTTCCACATTGTTCCCTCTTCTTTTTACATGAGTTATTTTAAATTCATCAAAGGAGCCAATCAATGAATTGATCCATTTGATGAATTTATTTAAATTCCACACATAAATGTCCCCTTTGATAATGGTGTTGACAATGATCAATGAATCCCGTTCTAAGTGGAGTCTTGAATATTTTTTTTGCCATCAACATGGCTTTGAGAGGCACTTTCACCTTAGCCTCATTATTTATCCCATCACAAAGATGAATTTCTCCAATTGCAAAAACATTTCCATTCCAATCCATGGCCACAAAACTAGTGGCAAAAGGGCCCAAATTTCCCTTCGATGGACCATCAAAATTCACTTTGATCTACCCTTGATTCAGAGGTTCCCAAATCTCTTTTAGGGAAATTTTCTCTATTAGATCAACCCAACCTTGCCCATTAACAGGCCTGAACTTCATTGATGCCTAACTCTTTTGTATTTTACTATCATCCAAGCTGAAAGGAATCTTTGACAAGTTAATTTAGGATGCCAAATTACTCACTAGTTATAAAATGGCCCTATCAATGCGCTACAAAAACTTTTCTAAGCATTTTGTCCTATCTTGAAAAATGTGATAGTTTCTCTTCTTTCATATCTCCCACATAACTGTCTAGGGACATACCTACCATATGTTAGAGAAAGTAGACTTTTTTTGAGGTATAAACCAGTTTTGACCCAAATCCAACCACGTCCCTTGAAGTGGGATCTACTATCCAAGTCTACTTATCATAAACTTCTAGCAAGACTCTAAAAACTCACAATTTAGTAACAAGTGATCTAAATATTCATCATGATTGTTTCATTGGACACACTTGGAAGGCCCAACAAATTCAATCTTTTGCACTCTGCCCCATCAAAATTCTACCCCTAAAAGTGAGTCATGCAAAGGTGTCATTCTTTGGGAGGCAATGTTTACTCCAACATAGTGATCCAAGCCAATTATCCAAATTTTCCTCCTCTTACAACATTCCGTAACCTAGTTTGACAGAATAATCACCTTTTTATAACCCACACCACATGACTTCATATTCAACTCCTACCAAGACTATAGATCAAGAGGCCATGATTCTCTTCAAGACTTTTGGACTATCAAAATCCAAATTTAAGTCCTCTACATTCTTCCATTTCCACTCTGGTCTATCTATCCCATTCATGGGTTCAAGGAAGTTGACAACCCTGTCACCCCACCTCACCTTAGGTATTGCTTTGAGTTGATCAAACTAAGTGTATCATCTTAAAATGGAAGCACTTCCATGTTAAGAGCATTTATCCCTCCGAGTAAGTGGTTTGGGGTCATGTTGAATGCCTTGAATTGATCTTTGCTTGGATTTGGCTTTCTCCCATCTTTCTACTTCTTCCCTGTACTTGATTTCTTCATTCTAGGTGAAATTAGGGTTAGGATCCTGAGGATTCTCCTTAATTTACCTCTTTCATGGCTCTATCTTCTAGGTAGGATTTAGAAATAGGTCCTCCTGGCCTTCATCACAGTAATCATAGGATTTTATGTCTATCCCTGACATTTTGTGCTATCTTGATATCATTTCTAGGTTTCTGGGCATCCTCGGGACCTCCTGACTTGGTTCTGATTGAATCTGGGCCCAGGGTCAAATTCGAGGTTGATCCTGACTAGGTCAGGATTGAGCTCGAACCTGACTAGGTTAGGATTGAGGTCAAGCTTGACTAGGTAAGGTCCAACCTCAATTTTGCCCCCCTCATTCAAATTTCCAGGATCCTTGATTTTCAGGCATCGGGCTTTCGGGATATTTATTTTCCCACCTCCGGGTTGGCCATTTCAGGTTTCAGGATGGTAAATCCTCTAATTGCATTTAATCTAGGTATATTTTATAAAGGTTAGGACCTAATTGGGATTTAATTCTCCAAGGTGGCTCCTCTAGAGGATTGTGCCCTAGTTCACTATAAAAGGAGGCCTTCCTCTCTCATTTGATCCATCAATTTTTTGGGAGAAGATTTCTAAATCAAGTTTTCATGCTCAAGCACTCTCAAGCTCTCAAGGTGATCAAGCAAGCATCCATTCAAGCATTCAAGTCCTCTTCTTCATCCAAGTTCTCCATTGAAGATCAAGGATTCAAGCATTCAAGAGTCATCATTCAAACCCTAGATCTAGCCATCATGATGGTGTGATCTTCCTTCAAGATCCTTTGTTCATCTTCAAGATCCATTTCATTCTTCCTTCAAGGTGGATTCCAAGCATACAATCATGGAGGTTTGAGTTACATTTATTGTTTTGTTCAAGCTTTCGTATTAATATACTTATTTACATTCAAAATATAATTGCATATCTATTGAATTGCATAGCTTCGTTGTTAGATCCTTTTCTACTACTTGTTAGCATTCCTATTTCAATTTCAATATTAAGGTTGATTCCAAATCAGGGTTTAACCAAGGCAAACCCCTCAAACAAACAACAAAAACCCTCATTTTCTTGTAGGTACAGGTGCAAAATTTTGGATTTGAGAGCGAATTTGGATACCCTTTTTGGAAAACTTCTGAGATCTACGAACATAATTTGAATCAGACTTCAAATAAAGAATGTAGTATTTGACCTTTTATGAGGGTCAAACCTGACCTGAGCTCATCTTGGAGAAAGATTTTTGGGTTTTCTCTGTCTCAACATTTCCAGTTTGGAACAGGTTCCAGAATTGCCCGAAAGTACACATAGACACTAGAAATTATCATTTTCTAGATCTGCCGTAATTTGAGGTTAGTATTTGTATTTCAATTATTCTATATTTCAAGCATAATTTCATTCATAGGGAAATATTGGATTTACTTTCTCTCTCTTCCATATTCTCCATAAATTGATTCGATTGTGTATTAACCTCTTGGTTGATCAAATTGGATCTCTTCTTTGGGAATTTGGGTTTGGGAATAGATCTCATATTTCCCCCCTTCCCTTTACATCTGAATAGAGGTGAATCCATTTTACCACTATTCATTTTGGTGAACCCGACAAACTTACTCTCCTTCATTTTGTGGAATTAGATGCCCTATTGTGTTAGATTTTAGATCCTTTCTTGCATTTAGATTAGATCTAGTTTATGCTCTTGCATTTTAAAATTCAAATATACAAAAAAAATCTATATAATCAATAAAATCCAAAAATATTTCTTGCATTTCATTTTCTATGGCGACTATTAAGATGCTTTGGTGTGTAGTCATGTTCTTCATTACTCTTCTTTTAACATCTCTTTATCATACGTATGATGTTTATGAAAGTATCATTCATTTCATTATGTTGACGACCCTTCATTTTGCTCTTGCTTATGCTTTTGTGAAGTTGACCGACACTAGTCTGCCTACATTTAAAACTTTTGTTAGAGATTTATGTGGTAGCCTTATTCATCTTTTGGATTATGTGAAGAATTGGGTAGATGACACACCATCTCCTAATATTCCTAATCCTATCAATTCTAATCCTAATCCTACCAATCCTAATCCTAATCCTAATCCTATCAATCCTAATCTTAATCCTAATCTTCCTATTCTGATACCTAATTCTCCATCTATTAATCCTCACTCTTCCCATACTTATGATGGGATTCAAGCTATCATTCAGGATGCAGATGTGCAAGATTTCTTCGATTTACCTTCTCCTCCCATCCATGATGATATTAAAGGAAAGGGTAAAGAAACTTCTTCAAAACCTATTATCCCACCTTATGCAACCTTTACTCATGAACATGATAAGAAATCACCTCCTGTAGAAGCTTTACATAATATGTATACTACTGGATATAATATGGTGACTAAACAAGGTTATAAAGGTTTAGGGCTTGGGGTTAATGAGCATGGTATTAGGTTTCCAGTTCATATACCCCCTAAACCAGATATGTACGGTGTTGGGTGGTCAAAATCTCAAGTTAAGGTAGGTGATGCTAAACATCGTCCTCCTCTTCATATTCTTCTCCTCGCACCTATATTAGATAACTCTACTACTCGTCAAGAAATTGCTAAGAAGGTATATGTTGAGTTAATGAATTCCAAGAAAGAAATCTTTAGATCTATGTTGATAGATGCTCTATACAAATATAAATGTCCTTTTCATTATAGTAACAAACATTTACTTGCTGATTGTAAACATTTCAAGTTATATGTTAGAGAAAGAGCTGCTTTAGGAATTAAATCTCACTCTCGTGCAGTTTTACAATTCCTTCATAATTTTGATATAGGGGATTCCCCTCCTTTAGATATAATTTGGATGTTCTTTCCCTCTTGTCTCATGACTGGGGGGCAAGAGGTGTATCTTCATCCAGTCTCCTAGGATCCATTAGGTCTTTTATTGGGGCTTAATTGGTATTCTTTCTCTCCTATTTTTTTTTCTATGGTTTTGCATTATGTTTTTAAGCATCCATAGAATCTTTCAAGATATCTTTTCTAAGACATTTGTTTTGCGAAGGTATCCCTTGTCTCTATCTCTGGGGGGCAAGGTACCTCTTTCTTTCTCTTTGTCTAGGGAACCACTTTCCTTAGCTTAGAGGTATTTGTTTATATTGCAACATTATTTCAACATATTGATAGATGTTCTGACTATGGATAACCTTTTTACATGAGAAGTTGTTGTCCTAGGTCATCACTTCTTCTCCATGTGGAAAATTATGTTCTTTATAAACTCTCACCCTTGCTTTGGTGTTAGAGTTGTTTCCCTCATTACAAAGATTCCTCTTCCTCTTCTTTGTAGGGGGCTTGATGATTGAATCTTTGTTCCTACCTTTTGAAAGATGATATTTTATTTTAAGGCACTCCTCTTTGGTGGGGCTCTTGTTGATAAGATCTCTCTCTTTGAGGATCTTTTTCCATATGTGACATATCCTTTTCACGATTATCTATATTCTTGGATGTTGGGGTCAATATCCCTCACTTGGAATATAGTATACATTGTTGCTAAACAAGATATTTCCTTGCATTGTGAAGTAGGTATCCTCTTCCATCTTTGTTCCTACACTTGGGGGAGCAAGGATGCCATCTCCTTCTATCTTTCTGGCATTCACCTCTTTCCTTGGTTAAGCAATATTTATCTATTATGTGATATCCAATCATACATGAAAATTTTGGTTTGCATTAAGGATATATGTCCTTGATAACAACCTCTTTTGTTGTTTGACATTGGGTTTCCATGGTTGATATATCTCTCACCCTGGAAACTGAACAGTGTGCTATCCCTCATAAGGTTTACTTTCTTTTCACTTCTTGCATGATATCTCTTTACATTTTTCCTTTCCATGGTCTCATAGGAGCTATGACCTTCTTGGCTTGGACTGTGTGTTGATTGAGGATACTATCTTAATGTTGAAGAATGCTTTATCCTTGTTCTTTTCTTTCCTTAACATGTCAAAATAGTATGTTTTTGCCATATTAAGGAGGGGGGCATATATAGGGTCTCCCTTGTATTATAGTTTTTTATTTTTACATGCTAAATCTTGGAAGGTAACGCACAAAAGTTGCTAAATCCTAAAAAGACACGCATTCATATGCTAAATCTTCCGAAGGTAACTCACATAAGTTGCTAAATCCTAAGGAGACACGCATTTTTCAAATTTTTCAATATGCTAAATCCTCTGAAGGTAACACACATAAGTTGCTAAATTCTGAAGGGACACACATTTCCAGTTTCAAGTATGCTAAATCTTGGAAGGTAACGCACATAAGTTGCTAAATCTTGAAAAGACATGCATTTATATGCTAAATCTTCCGAGGGTAATGCACATAAGTTGCTAAATCCTGAGGAGACACACATTTCATATTCATAGTGATACAAGAAGGTGGATCTATGGGTATTCCAGAAGCCGTCAGAAGACACATTACATTTGTAAGAACAGTTTATGGGTGAACCTGTTGGGCTCTCCCTCCAGGGTGATTCACGGTAAGGTGGGCATCTTACTGGGCGAGGTAATCACTTTATCTTTTCTCTCTTTTCTACTTTCATGCTAGTAGGATAGGAGCATAAAGCTATGTTATTTATAGTGTTGCTCTTATCTTTCTTATGTAAACATTTATGCTTTTATGATAGCTTTCCAAATATGATATTAGTATGAGAAATATTTCTTAGCGAGGTTTCTTATGCTAATTGATTTGGGTTATTTAGTACTAACCCTTATTCTTTTGACACCCTCATGCATGTATGTTGAGTTAGAATCCTTAGTCTGGGGGCTTATGTCCTTAACTAGGTGTTATTTTATCTCATTGTGAATCCACTAGGATCTTCTCTTTCTTCTCCTTTACCAAGAGTTTGCATTGAGTCCATACTCTTGCTAAAGTGGGGGCTTAATGTATCATTTTAAAATGGAAGCACTTCCATGTTAAGAGCATTTAGCCCTCCGAGTAAGTGGTTTGGGGTCATGTTGAATGCCTTGAATTGATCTTTTCTTGGATCTAGCTTTCTCCCCTCTTTCCACTTCTTCCTTGCACTTGATTTATTCATTCTAGGTGAAATTAGGGTTAGGATCCCAAGGATTCTCCTTAATTTCCCTCTTTCATGGCTCTATTTTCTAGGTGGGATTTAGAAATAGGTCCTCCTAGCCTTCATCATAGTAATCATAGGATTTTATTTCTATTCCTAACATTCTATCCTATCTTGATATCATTTCTAGGTTTTTGGGCATCCCCGGGACCTCCTGACCTGGTTCTGACTGAATCTGGGCCCAGGGTCAAATTCGAGGTTGATCTTGACTAGGTCAGGATCAATCTCAAACTTGACTAGGTCAAGATTGAGGTTGAACCTGACTAGGTCAGGTCTAACCTCAATTTTTCTCCCCTCATTCAATTTTCTAGGATCCTTGATTTCCGGGCATCGGGCTTTTAGGATATTTATTTTCCCGCCTCCAGGTTGGCCATTTCAGGTTTCAGGATGGTAAATACTCTAATTGCATTTAATCAAGGTATATTTTATAAAGGTTAGGACCTAATTGGGATTTAATTCTCATAGGTAGCCCCTCTAGAGGATTGTGCCCTAGTTCACTATAAAAGGAGGCCTTACTCTCTCATTTGATCCATCAATTTTTTGGGAGAAGATCTCTAAATCAAGTTTTCATGCTCAAGCACTCTCAAGCTCTCAAGGTGATCAAGCAAGCATCCATTCAAGCATTCAAGTCCTCTTCTTCATCCAAGTTCTCCATTGAAGATCAAGGATTCAAGCATTCAAGCCATTGAATGGATTTGGTTCAAGCATTCAAGATTCATCATTCAAACCCTAGATCTAGCCATCATGATGGTGTGATCTTCCTTCAAGATCCTTTGTTCATCTTCAAGATCCATTTCATTCTTCCTTCAAGGTGGATTCCAAGCATACAATCATGGAGGTTTGAGTTACATTTATTGTTTTGTTCAATCTTCCGTATCAATATACTTATTTACATTCAAAATATAATTGCATATCTATTGAATTGCATAGCTTCATTGTTAGATCCTTTTCTACTACTTGCTAGCATTCCTATTTCAATTTTAATATTAAGGTTGATTCCAAACCAGGGTTTGACCAAGGCAAACCCCTCAAACAAACAACAAAAACCCTCAATTTCTTGCAGGTACAGGTGCAAAATTTTGGATCTAAGAGCGAATTTGGATACCCTTTTCGAAAAACTTCTGAGATTTGCAAACATAATTCAAATGGAACTTCAAATAAAGAATGTAGTATTTCACCTTTTATGAGGGTCAAACTTGACCTGAGCTCATCTTGGAGAAAGATTTTTGGGTTTTCTTTGTCTCGACATTTCCAGTTCGAAATAGGTTTCAGAATTGCCTGAAAGTACACAAACATTAGAAATTAACATTTTCTAGATCTACCCTAATTTGAGGTTAGTATTTGTATTTCAATTATTCTATATTTCAAGAATAATTTCATTCATAGGGAAATATTGGATTTACTTTCTCTCTCTTCCATATTCTCCATAAATTGATTCGATTGTGTATTAACCTCTTGGTTGATCAAATTGGATCTCTTCTTTGGGAATTTGGGTTTGGGAATAGATCTCATATTTCCCCCCTTCCCTTTACATCTAAATAGAGGTGAATCCATTTTAACACTATTCAATAACCCACATTCCTCAAGACCTCCTTTCCATCCAATGTATCATCCCAGAATTTAGCCTTTTTGACATCACCTAGCTACTAGGATATATGATCTTTAATAGTTGGCCTGCAACTAATAATGAAGTTCCACAAGATTGAGCCTCTAGGGGGGTCTTGAATGGTAAATATTCAGGTGTTATCATTAATATCTCCAAGTATTTGGCCTTTAATATCCAAAATAACTTTTTATTTAGGAGATTATACATATTCCACAGTAGTTTTGTCCCCATAGCCTCATTTAAGAGCTTCCAATTATGCAACAATGCTCCCCTAGCCAATTTAGGCTTGCAAATTTTATCCTAGGCTAGTAATGATACTTTATCCTGCTCTTGATTGCCATAACAACTTTTTTTCTCATTTTATTCTTGAGCAACCACTCGAATAATTTTTAGAGGAATCTTCAAAAACATCATAGAATACACATGCATTGCTGAAATAATTCAACATCAAAATGCTCCTAGCTAGAGTTAGCCATATTCTTTTCCAACCTTCCATTTTTGTAATGTAACCATCAATCAACCCATTCCAAAAGTTTGACTTGCATACTCATGCAAACAAAGGAATGCCCATAAATTTTTATGGGAGAGATCCAATACACACACTTAGAATTTTTTAGATCTCCCTCTAAATGTCAAGACTAGTGTTGAAGAATAAAATTTCAGATTTATGCCAATTAACTATTTGTCTAGAAGCTTTGCTATACTTTTTCAAGACCAAATTCATGACTCTAGCTTCATGCAATGACACCTCCCCTATCAATAGGGTATCATTTACAAATTGTAGATGAGAAATCAAAGAGATCCCCCTTGCTACAATCACCCCTCTCCACAATCCATTCATCCTTTGTTTCAAAATTAATCTCCCTAGGACTTCAACCATATTGATGAAGATGAAAGGGGAAATTGGGTCCCCTTGCCTCAAATAATGAGATGTTTCAAAGAATCCTTGGAGCCTACCATTAATCAAAATAGAAACTCATGGAGAACATATGTTTCCTTGGATCCAAGATATCGAGTTGTTGAAGAAGCCAAACTACTCCAAAACCCTCAGAAGAAAGGCCATATCCACCTTGTCGTAAGCTTTTTTGATATCCAACTTGACAAAGATCCTTGAGAGGTCATTCAATCTGACTGAATGAATGACTTCATGAGCAATGATTATACCTTTGATAATAGATCTCTTGGAAGCAAACCCATTTTGTTCCCCACAAATAATTGATCCTACTACATGTTTTAAATGGTTTGCCACAACCTTGGAAATAACCTTGTAGATCGTGTTACACAAGGAGATAGGTCTATAATCCTCAAAATTCTCAGTCACTTCCTTTTTAGGAATTAAGGCTATCATGGTATTATTGATTTCTTTCAAAACAAAACCATCCCTGCAAGATTCCTCAACTACCTCCCACAATTTGCATTTGACCAAGTCCCAATTTTTTTGAAAGAATAATGCTTGAAAACCATTAGGCCTTGGAGCTTTGTCCCTACCCAAAGAGAAAAGAGCCTTCTTCACTTCTTTCATCATGACTACCTCCAGTAAGAATATATTATCTACCTTTGAAATTAAATTTGGAAATACACCAATAATCTCTTCATAATCCTTGATTATACTAGCATCCTCTGTAGACCACAATGAGGAGAAATAAGAAACTACTTACCTATTAATACCATTAGCCTCAAAGATCCTCTTCCCATTACAAATCTAAGTTTTTTTTTTTTGTGTTGCAATCACCTTCTTTTAGCCAATTCTTTCAAGAATTTTGTCTCTAATAAATTTATTCTCGAGCAAGCAGTTTTGAATATTTAACATGCAAATATTTTTCAGTAAGAATGTCCACTTGGTCCATACCATCACTCATAACTTTACTATTCAAGGCTTCCAATTGTTCTTTAATCACCCGGTTCTCAACAAAAATATCTTTAAAGTGAGTTCTATTCTAAACCTTGAGATTAGCTTTGATAAATTTTAGTTTCTTGAAGAATTTGTAGCTCTTATTCCCCAAAGAATGTGAGGCATTACTCCACCAATCCACAACAAGCTCCCAAAAACCACTCTCCCAGAACCACATGTTTTCAAATTTATAAGGACACCTTAGAGGCACACCATCCCATTGCAAGATAAGGGAGACCAAGAAATGGTTCGACCTTGAGAAAGGAAGGATTCATACATAAAAGGGAGAGAGGTCCCAGTGCTAGCCAAGAAAAACCGGTCTAATCTTTTGACAAGATTGAAAAAACCTTGTCATTGGTCAATCAAAGTAAAAGATCCATTATGTACCTTAATGTCCCACATACCATTTAAGATCACAAAGTCTTGGAAAAGTGTAAGAATTTTCTCAAGGCAAAGAATGAAAATGCCAAGATCTAGAAGCTCAATTTATAGCACAAGAGAGATCAGGGATAACTTTAAGAAATCCCCTTTTGAGAAAAGGTGTAAAATCCTGTGAATCTTACATTATTTTGGGGGGGAAATTTTCATATTGATGGAAATTTTTTTTTTCAAAGTAGGGGAGAAAATTAGTTTGTATTGGCGATTTTTTTCCTACCATTGGAAAATTCCATAAAATCTAGGTGATTAATTCATTAATGTGGGGAATATGTATAATGTATGAGGCAAATGTATTTCTTTTGAAGGAAAATATATATAATGTATGAGGAAAAGTTTTTTCTTTTGAAGGAAAATATATGTAATGTATGAGGCGAATGTTTGCCCTGCAAATGAAATTTTTTTAATTGTATTGGCGAATATTATCCATTAATAACCACTTTTCAATAGTTGTCACTTGTCATGTGGGCCAATGCCAAATGGCAATTGATCACTGATCAAAGACATCACTTTGTATGATGTTATTGATAAGTGTGACCACTATGACATGCACCTAACATCCATCTACCATTCGATGATTATAGATCAATAGTTGAAGTTTTATTTCAAGCTGAAAGTCTTGAAGAAAACCTCAATCTTCTGCAAGTATCCAAAATTGTGACACGTATCCCTTCACCCATTCACCACTTGTAATCAACATTAAATAAATGTCTTCTCACTGTAAGTGACATTCTCTATCTTTGATCCACTCTACACACATGACTTCCAATTTGGTACTGATAAAGAAGTGACCACTATGACGTGCACCTAACATCCATCTACCGTTCGATGATTATAGATAAATAGTCAAAGTTTTATTTCAGGCCGAAAGTCTTGAAGGAAACCTCAATCTTCTGCAAGTATCTAGAATGGTGACAAGTATCCCTTCACCCATTCACCCACTTGCGATTGACATTAAATAAATGTCTTCTCACTATCAGTGACATTCTCTATCTTCAATCTTCTCCACACACATGACTTTCAATTTGGTACTGATAAAGAAGTGACCACTGTGATGTGCACCTAACATCCATCTACCATTTGATGATTATAGATCAATGATTGAAGTTTTATTTCAGGTCGAAAGTCTTGAAGGAAACCTCAATCTTCTGCAAGTATCTAGAATGGTGACACGTATCCCTTCACCCATTCACCCACTTGTAATCAACATTAAATAAATGTCTTGTCATTGTTAGTGACATTCTCTATCTTCGATCCGCTCTGCATGAATGAATTCCAATTTGGTATTGACAAAGAAGTGACCACTGTGACGTGCACCTAACATCCATCTACCATTTGAAGATTATAGATCAATTGTTGAAGTTTCATTTCAGGCTGAAAGTCTTGAAGGAAACCTCAATCTTCTGCAAGTATCTGGAATGGCAACACGTATCCCTTCACCCATTCACCCACTTGTAATCAACATTAAATAAATGTCTTCTTAATGTCAGTGCCATTCTCTATCTTACATAGTACATTTTAAAATTAATCACTTACCTTTGCCTCAATTACAATCGCCAATGCACTCAGCACTCAAAAACTTTTCTATCGATCAAAATTTAGATATCAAAACCAACCAAACCAAATTGTGTAAAATAACATTGATCTATGAATGTATTTATACCAATCCTTTTTGGAAAATTCGGTAGGAAGCTTATATGGTATAAAAATATTTGGCTAAGCTCGCTTAATTATAACATGTCTTATGTAATTTTTGAGGTGATTGTGGGGTCCAATAATTATCTATGATTAATATAGTTGGAGAAAATGCATCAATTTGAGACACACATCCACAAATGCCAGGAAAATTTAGGGTTGCCTTTAAATATATATGTATAACACCATTGGTGAATTTAGGTCATCGATTAAAACAAGCTTTGGAAATTACAGGGAAATTTTTTCAATTTACTGTGTCCAAAAAGTAGACTCCATTGGCAATATCATGAAAGAAAGAGAGAATATTACATAAACCGATGGGTAATGGGCTCGGGCATTGAACCCAATATTTATAAAGTTTGGACAACACATCTAGTCTGATATAACTAGAGTAGACACCCGCTACTCCACCTACCCAACCTACCCCTATGCAACATGGATCCCAACTACCAACCCCAAAACTATAGTTTGGAACTAAAAAGGAAAAAATCAAAACGAGCAGTCAAAAAGTAATTTTATACAATAAATAAAAAAATCTAACAAATTTACTATATATTATTGTATAAAAATAAAGAAAAAATCAAAAGAATACTTGTACCAAGTACATTATGATTCACCAAATCCTATGTCGTCGACTTGAGATATTCGCCACTAAAATTATCCTTGAGAGGGATAGGCAAAATGATATGATGAATTGATTGATTCAATAATGATCAACAATGAAATACAAAATCTATGAATACAAAGTAGATGTGCTTGAATATAAAGGCAATACATGATAACTAGGAGTGGTGCAAGAGATAACCTATCAATTAGACAAGGTGTAATCACGTGTCCACAAAAGGTGGATCATCCTCCATTGTATAACAAAGTATGTGTAACAATGAGAGGATGATAATGTGATAGGAACACTAAAGGTGGATCTCACATATAAAGTGGAAATTCTCCTATGCCATGTGCTAAAATGAAATGCAAACTCCTAGGTGTCTACATGACAACTAATATGCAAATGCATTATCCTAAGTAAACTTAAGTAACATGTAATTAGGAATATTTAAGTACACCAACACCCCCTTAAGTGCAACTTAGGACAATGAACTTAAGCTCGCAAAGGTAGATTAAAATGCACGAGGGATCCCAACTACTAGGCCATGTTAGGTACCCATGTACAATATGGAGAAAGATGTGCAATGCAACATCTCATAAAGTGGAGAAAGAGGGAAAACCTCATGGGAAAAACCCTCCCCCAAAAAGAGAGATGAGAAATACAAGATGCATGGATGGATGGAGTAATCATGACCCCCCTATTATGACATACATCATGCATATACAATCAAGAATCCGCCCAAAGGAAGGAAATAGAGGAAGAGAGACCAAGTAGTCCCCCCTCAATGTTGAATCTCCTATAAAGATGGTCCAAGATGTTGACCAAACCTCCTCCATAGGAAGAAAATAGAGCCAATGCTACACCAAGAATGTTAAAGTGTGACAAAATTAGGTAATAATGTCAATGTAGAATGACCGATGAAATACCTACTAAGATATGATAGAGATGAGGCATGACGACACATGCAATCATCAATTGGGTATTCTCAACTGGCATGTTGGTACACTTGAACTTGTGTCTTGCTTCCACTAACTAATTGATTGGAGCATAACTTTCAAGAACCATGTCCCATGATATTCCTAATCTACTAACATAGGGATTACATCAAATAACTCATTAATGACAAATTACAAATAAAAATCTGGCACTTTATGATAGTGTGTGTACAACATTACTCATGCAAGAGCATACAACATCAACTACAATGCAAAGATGGAAACAAGGAGATGATGAAGCCACCAACGATGCCTTGTCAAATATTGTAGAAAAGTGTCCTCTGGATGACATGTAGTCAAGAAGTCTTTGGGATGAAATTATCCTCCCCCCTGACTGCTGGTTGGATAACGTTGCAAAACATGTATGTAGATGGCTAGAAAAAACTAGTTTTTCCAATTTGCGTTATTTATTTAAAATTTTGATTTTCAAAAACCTAATAAGTTTAAGAAAAATAATTTATTAAAAATCCCACACAAAAAAACTTTATTAAATAAAGAAAAAAAACATTATTTTTTTTCATTTTTGGATCTAAAAAATACTTTATTAAAAATAAAGAAAAAAATAAATATTTGTTTTTATTTTTTAAAATTTAAAACTTTATTAAAATATTTAATAAAGAGAAACAAAGGTTTTTTTTAAATTTAAAAAAAATTAATATTAAAAATATATTAAAAAAACTTAAATTAAAAAACATTATTAAGAACTTTGAATATATATATATATATATATATATATATATATATATATATATATATATATATATATATATATATATATATATATATATATAAAATGGTATGCTGGTACCACTGCACTTTGTGCAATGGGTACAAGTGCGAGACCACTGTGCAATGCGGAGGATATCATATGGTACCAATTTTATTTATTTTTTGTTTTTCAAAAAACTTTCCAAACAATAAAAAGCCCCCTTTCTGATTATTATTATTTTTTAAATGAAAAATTAAAAGCAAAAAGCAAAATTAAATTTTAAAATAAATAAATAAATAAATTCGTACCAGTCTCCATATGTTTGTACGACAGGGGAGGGAGAATTTTCTTAACCCTTGATGCCCAACTCCGATTTGGACGAATTGACAATCGATTAAGGTGTTTTTGGACATTCTGATCGTGATGACAACGTCTAATTTTGCCCAAAAAGGTCTAAATTTGCAGATTGGGTTGTACAAGCTTGATGTGCAAATTTTTTTGCCTCAAATTTGACTTTTGCCTAATATAGACAAATTCATAGTCAAAATTCACTGAAACAACCACTTGGAAGTAATGGAGAGGTCTAATCTTTCTCAAAACGCTCCCACAAACTATTGCACCTCCATATCTAAATCAAGGCCCTCAAAAAATAAAGCAAATAGATCTATAATGGCTAATTAATGAAACTCCTATGACTCTGATACCATGTAAGAATTTGCCTAAGGCAAAGAATGAAAATGCCAAGATCTAGAAGCTCGATTGACAACACAAGAGAGATAGACAAAATGATATGATCAATTGATTGTTTAAATAATGGTCAACAATGAAATACAATGAATACAAAATCCATGAATACAAAGCAGATGTGCCTGAATATAAAGACAATGCATGATAACTAGGAGTGATGCAAGAGATAACCTATCAACTAGACAAGGTGTAATCACATGTCCACCTAATGTGGATCATCCTCCATTGTACAACATGTACAACAATGAGAGGATGATAATGTGATAGGAGCACTAAAGGTGGATCTCACACATAAAGTGGAAATTCTCCTACATCATGTGCTAAAATGAAATGCAAACTCCTAGGTGTCTACATGACAACTAATATGCATTTATGCATTATCCTACATAAACTTAAGTAAAATGTAATTAGGAATATTTAATTACACCAACAAAAAGTCTTGGAAATCTTTACGAACACTACCTACAAAATATTTTCTCCCTTTTTTATTAAAGCAATCTCTAAAGTCACATTAAAATCCTCCCACAATAAAGACCTCCTACTTCAATTCCTTAAGGGCTCGTTTGGTAGTGGACCATTTCCAGCATTTGCCTGGAATTGGCATTTGTATATGCCCATTTCGTCCGAATCCTCAGTTTGGGAGTGCAATATGAAAGAGGAAGAGGAATGTGTTAATGCTCATTTTGGCCCAAAATGAGCATTAACATCTTCCATCTAAAAAGGTGGAATTGGGATTTGAGGGCCAAATTCCACTTTTTAAAATCCCATTTTATAAAACCTCATCGGGTCCACGGGCTAAATAAACCTTTTTTGGCATCCGCATTATTTTGGTGTCCACCTTCGTCATTTTTTTAGGGCATTCTGCATTGTTTGAGCGGCGTTGTATTTGAAGGCATTCTCTGCGTGTTTGAAGGTGCTCTGCATTCTACTGTGAAGTTGCTCTACATTCTGCGTGTTTGTTTGAAGGCATTCTGCATTCTACCGTGAAGTTTCTCTTTCCAGCGTCTTGTCCTTGAAATGGTAAGATTTTGCTCCACATTGTTCTTTTTCAGTTTAGTCTGCTAAAATGGCGCAGAGAAACCTTGATTTTAGTATCTCTCAGGTTTTTGTTGTAATTTTTCGCATCTTATACAATGTGTTTCAGGCTGAGTTAGGTATTACTGGCTTATTTTGTGAGTTGTTGACTTTGTTTGTAACAATTTCATGTTTGTTTGAGAAATTTTTCTTGCATTTCATCGTGTCAGAACTTGAAATATTTCTATTTAATTTTTCTTGCATTTCATCATGTTGGAACTCCATTCTTGGCTTCATTGTTATACTACAGTTGGTTTGGTGAAGATAGACTTTTAGTTGATAGTGGCTCTGGTCAGATGAGGGCTAATCTTCTTAATGTCAGAGACTTAGTTTAGGATGAGATAAACCTGTTATTGAGGAATGAGCATAAACTTCTACCATGTTTAATATTCCCACCAGTTCTTCCAGTCCCTCGTCTGTTAGTTCTACTTCTCTAGGTCAAATTGCTAGTGTCCCTGTGGAAGACCCTACAAATATGAAAATTAAAATTCAGGCCCTTAACATTGAGGTGCTATCTCAAGAAAAGAACATATACAATTACCACCCTTTGATATTTTCATAGATAAGACTTCTACCAAGGGCCCATAGCATCTGAAACCTATAGGTCATTTTGAGGATTTTCATGTGACTAGAAACTTTTGTTAAGCGGGTTTTGTGTTTATGACATATCCAATCAAAGTGGTGGAAACCCTTCATAATCTTTGTCGACCTGTCTTTATCTATCATAATATATTACCTAAGTAAGAAATAAAAGTGAGGGTACTGATTTTCAGATTACGGCTTGAAGAGAGACCACAATGTTTGTTTCCCAGCTACCTAAATATATATATTGTGCAGATTTGTACCTCTGTGTGATTCAAACCTTTGACCAAGATAGTGATAAGGCAGATCTTGCCAATCCAATCCGTCCAAGGGTGTTTAAGGTCTCCCAATAGTCTTGTTTATGACTCTGGTTTAAAGTTGAGTTATTTACCACTCATAGCTGAATGGCCTTTTCCTTCAGTCTTCAATTAATCCTCATAAAGCTAGGTCAATGGTATAAGACTACAATATGACATATTTACTACATGTTATCCTTGATCGTAATAAACAATAATAAGTACAATTATAGTATGTGAAAGAACTTTGAGTTACTCTCCTCCATGAAAAAAATGGAAACTACAGGAAGCACAGACTGTTAAAAAGCACAGGGAAAAACTTGAGCACTTTACCAACATTCTTAGATACTTTTAATTCATAAATACCAAGCTTAAATTGTTGATTAAGAAATACTCATATTTTTTCTGGATGAAATTCTTATAGATGTTGTGCTACCTCTTGGGGTGTTGCATGATACAACTATTACTTTTGTTTAATATTTGTTTGCTAAATAATTTCAATGACAAGTTTTAATATTACTAACACTTAAATGTAAGGCCCTCATTGCTCTACAATGGTTTTTTATCATATGTTTTTTCTGGGATGCGTGGTTTTCTACCGACCTGAATAACAAGGATTGAAAGGTATAACATTGGCTAAAAAAGTATAGCATTTTGGGGGAAAAGAAATCATCATAAGACCGAACCAGCTTGAATACAAGAGACTGAGCATGTTTGCTTGATATCATACCCTTCACACAACATGTCCATGGAAAAAATCCCTTTTCAGCTGATTTATCTATCTCAATACCATGCCCTACAACCATTAGTTCAATTTTGAGCCACACATTCATTAGACATTTTAGCAGGATACCACTTTGGGCTGCATGGATCCTCTTGTTACTTAGTTTTACTTTTTTTGTTTGGTTAACCATGGGAAGGCTAGGAGATTGGTTTATAGGTTTGATCTTGCTTGGCATCTTGTGCCTTTATCATTGAATTCTATGTTAATTTTTGTTGCTTTTGACTACCTATGTCCGAGAGGGTGGACCCTCAATGACCCATCTTTACCAAAAAGTGATTTTGGAAATTGCAGAGGGGTAAATCTGGTTCATAGCATGGTATAAGTAGTTTGGCCACTATGCTCTCATTAGACATTTTAGCAGGACCTGTAGTGTAGTGTCCCACTTTTGGCTACATGGATTCTCTTGATTACTTGGATTTTTTGTTCAGCAACCCGTTGAAAGGTTGCTAGATTGATTTATCGATTTCAACCTATATGATCTCTTTCTAAAACTATCGATATATAAAATTATCCTTACACTTATTCCTCCAAAACATAATTTACCCTTATCTTGCATTTATATTTAGTACTAGGACCTAAAAAATGACCTATACTAAAAACATTCAAGTTGTCATCTTATATCATAACTAACCACTTGAGTTGGCCTCTTAAAACATCATACACATTGTACTAAGAGTTATTCTATGCTTTAAATATCCTATTAAACCATCATGAATTAATTTGAAGAAACATTCTATATTTACTACATGGGTTATTTCTTGAATATTCAAATATCAGAAAGTTTCATTGTTAAGAAGTTCATTTTTTAAATTGATAACAAGTTCAAATTCTATAAAGTGATAAAATACATACGTTATTTGTAGCATAGTAAGGTACCTCCCACATAGAATATGAGATAGTTCCAAATTACTATAAGCCAACTATAGATCTATTTCGAAACGACTAATATCATATAGACAATAAAAATATCTTTCCTTCCTTCTTTCTTTCCCATTTATTAGTGCTAGTATGAGACCCCCAGTAGGCACCTCCCATTCCTCTTTGTTATTTTATTTCAATCCTAGCATCTTGGAGCCACCATACTAGAATCTATCTTTGCCATCTGACAATAAGTAACTTGCTTCTGTTTATCCCGTTACCATGTTGCCATGAAAATGTGATTCAATTAATCTACATCCATCTAAATTATATACATGATGCAATTAATCAAGGCTAGCCATGAAACTATATTCCCTATAATCTAAAGTTCATTTCAATGATCTTTTTGTAAAACATGATTAATAATATATAAATGTATGTGCCTGTGACTGTCGATTTTGTATCTGAAACCTTCTTCGCCGTGTACTTTTTAGGGATGGATCTTATCAACGATATAAACATTCAAGGATTCATTTGTAGGAAGGTCAGAAAAGATCATATTCAGGTACTTATTCTTGCTATCCTTGGAGTAGCGAAAGCAGTGTCTATGCTTGAAGGTAGGCAAACAAAGTGTAAGGAAACAAGTGATGGAAGTGGTTTTTATAAACGCATAATTCATTCAAGTGAGGTGCATTGTCACAACCAAATTCGCATGAGTCCAACAACCTTCTTTCAGCTAGCCAATCTTGTAAGGGAAAAAGGAAGCCTATCAGATATGATGAGTATAACATTAGAAGAAAAATTAGTCATGTTTCTCCACACCCTTGGCCACAATCTGAGGAATCATAAGATTGCCCACAACTTTGGTCACTCCAGAGAGACAGTAAGCTGATACTTCCACAAGGCCTTGACGACTGTCTTAGCACTCCATGCGGATTATCTCATACCACCTGGGCCAAACACTCCTAAAATTAGTGGGAAGGAGCGTTTCGATCCTTACTTCAAGGTAAACCCCCTAGCGCTACAAATTTCTTTGCTTAGTGATAATCTTATTACTGCGTCTTTCTTGACTGCGGTTTTTCTTTCTATAGGATTGTGTTGGAGCAATTGATGGAACCCATATACCAGTCATTGTCAATGTCGACTTACAGGGTAAATATCAGGATAGAAAAGGGAACTTGTCACAAAATGTTATGGCTGTCTCTTCTTTTGATCATAAGTTTCAATATGTTCTTGCTGGTTGGGAAGGGTCTGTTGCGGATAGCCGTGTTCTAGCTTCAGCTCTTAGTAGAGCTGATCCACTTGTAGTTCCCCTTGGTATGCCATTTCACACCATATTTTTACTGAAGAAAATGATAAATGTTTGACGGTGTCAATGTTTCACGGTTTAACAATATATGTTATTTTGTAGGAAAATATTATTTAGTCGATGTTGGATATCCAAATGTACCAAGATTTCTTGCACCTTACTGATGTACACGTTACCACCTGAAGGAGTTTTCAAGAGCAAACCCTATAAACAACCCACAAGAGTAGTTTAACCACCGACACTCCTCTCTTAGAAATGCAATAGAGCGTACATTTGGCATTTTGAAGCAGCATTTTCCTATCCTAAGGCATGCAACGTCTTATCCAATCATGACACAAGCATGTATTATTTTGGCATGTTGCATACTAGACAACTTCATTACTATAGAGGATGGTGTTCCATCCGAAGTGGTTATTGAAGAGGACGACGATCATGATGGGATAAATGTACCAATACTTGAGACATATGGGTTGAGTCAGCGTGATAGGGATGATTGGGGGAACTTTAGAGATGATATAGCAAGTAGGATGTGGGAAGACTACAAACATAGAGATTAGTTGTAGTGTTACAAGACCTTTCTTTGTTCTTTAATGTGCTTTCATTCCTAACTGGTTATTGTCTATGCCTCTTGAATTTGTAAGCCTTGTTACATTACGAAATATAAATCATACTGTTGTAATGTTGATGCTCAAAACATGTGTTCTTAACTAATGATGGCAGCAATTGATTGTTAATCGCATTACTATTTCCAATTTTCCATATTAAATGTCTTTTTAATGTTCTTAACTATTCTTTTCAACTCTCGTATAGAGCCTGTTTCATATTTTGACTATGATGCCCTCTTTGATGGAGGTGCATAAGAATCAAACAAGATATGGTTTGACAAATAGATACAACAAATATTAAGTATACAAGTAGATGGATTAAGTGTTTTATATTGACCATTCAAGCATACTGTATGAACATAGTAGACCATAGTAGACCATAGTAGATTGTGTGAACATAGTAGACCATATATACATGCATACTTAGCTACATGCAAATGAGAATGTATAATAATGAAATATATTACATATTGCTGGATATCATGCATAAATGCAATATTTTGGATTATATGCCACTATTGTATTACTATTTCTTTAATATCCATTCTCATTTGCATGTAGCTAATGATTGCATACAACAGGTGGTGTAGGTGATGTCCTTCAAAAATCTGATGATGAGCATGGACGATGAGGTTCCAGTAAGCCAGTCAACTTCTTCCTCTAAGAAGGTTGTGTGGACAAGAGAGATGGAACAAAATTTCCTAAACTTGCTCCACGATCAAGTTCACCTAGGAAGGAAAGGCGAAGGGGGCTTCAAAAAAGAAGCTTGGACAGCCATTGAGAGGAACTTCAATGCTGAGATGCACCTTAATTTGTCAAAGGAAAATTTCAAAAATAAGCTTAAAGGATGGAAGCAAGGTTTTAGAGTCATGAGAGAGTTGAAGAATATGAGTGGGTTTGCATGGAATGAAGCTACTCAATGTGTGGATGCTGATGACATGGTGTGGGAGGAGCTTCTAAAGGTGACATGTTGTTTTGAATATGTTGGTCTTAGAAATATTTCCTTCTTATTAAGTTAGATAGAAGACAAAGATCTAATTCATTCATCATGACAACATGCAGAGAAAAGAATTCAGAAGTGCCAAAGTGTAAAAGAGACAACCCATCCAGTACTACAATGACCTAGCCATCATTGTAGGTAATGACATAGCTAAAGGTGCCGCTGCTACTACTGCACAAGAGACAGAAGAAGGGCTCAATATGGATGGGCCCACTTACATGGATTGTGATGAGGATGTCCCTATAAGTAAACCTCTTAACACTACAACTGATTTGGATGATGAATTATATCATTCCAATCAATCGACTACAAGTGCTCGTCCAAATCCTTCAACATCATCACCAAGGAGGGCAAAGAGGAAGAAGGCAACCATGACTGGTTCAATGGATGTGCTTTGTGAAACTATGAAAAGAATAGAAGAGGATTTTCGTGTGCCTTTTGTACTCAAAGTGGACAGTTCTAAATCAAATTTTGTCTTGGCAAGTGTCTACGAGGCTCTCAAAAGCATCCCTGATTTGACTCAACAAACTATGCTAAAAGCATATGACACCTTCATGGCTGATAAAGATAGAGCCAAAGGGTTCTTGCAAATGAATGAAGATGAGAGGGTGCAGTATATTGCCATGAAGTTTGTAGACCTCTAGCTACTTTTTTTTTTCATTTTAAAGTATTGTTACTTAAACATTGACGGACCTCTAGATACTTGTCTTATCAACACCATGATGATATTGTTTTTACTGTTATTTCATGCTATTTCAGCCATGATGATATTGTTTGGTATTGTGTTAGAAGTTGCAACCTTCTGTAGAAATCATTGTCATATCATGTTATATTGTTGTTCAATGTGCACTTTCTCTCCCCTCAGACTGCGATCCCCAAAACATGTCCCCTGCTATCCAACTATCCCATCCCAGAAACACCATGGAACATTGCATATAATAGAATAATAGAATTTGCTAACTGATTTCCATTCCTCTACAATGTTCTGCTGCCCAGAGTCCTGAACCCAGATAGGGTACACAATAGGTCCCAATCCTGAGCTGGTTCATGGATCCAGACAGCCCTAGTCCATTCCTTCTTAAGCTTCACACATTTGTCATTGAGGTGTATAGAGAAAGGCTTCAAGATTTATAAATTCTATTTAATCCTTGTATAGATAAAGCTTGTAAGTATGAATTCATATGCACATGGGAAGACTATTTTACTGTGCTACTGAGCAAGTTTATTTCCAACCATCATATACACAGGATGTGAGAAAAACATGTCTTGAAAAAGGAAGCCTACATGGTCCAGTCCATATTATTGAGGATAGAGGGAAATTGTCACCCAAGCATCAGGAATTGTGTACCATAGATAAATCAAACTTTAACAAGAGAGAATATCCACTCTTAGCAATTGGCCTCTTATTAGTCAATATTTATTAAAGAACTAGTATAGCCACCTTCACGAACAACATATCCCTGGCTTTGAAGTGTATTTCTCCCTCTAGAAATGTGAGTACTGATTTTGGGACCAAACATGTGGAACACTTAATCCTTATTCCACAGCCAATTTAGAGTGTTTCCCATTATTTAGAAGAGAGATGCACGTTGGTGATCTTCAAGTCCAATGCCTTGTTGCCTCAAGGCTCAAAAGTATTCTATAAGATTTATGAATACTCATAAAGATCTTCAAGAAGATCCAACACAAATGGAGGTTTCAAGCTAAAAACATAGGATTTCAAATCCTCATCATCTTTGATGAGAAATGCACCCTAGCGTTTTTCTAGTGTGATCACAATATGTACTTCATGAGATATAGAGGTATTGCAAGATGCCCTTGAATAAGGTACTAGGTTGAAAAATCTCTTCAAGAAGGTCCATCACAAATGGCACTTTTTGATCAAAAGCCTCTCAGATTTCTCTAAATAAAAAACAATTTTTTTAATAGCTCCTTCACTCAATTTATTAATAATCTAAATTTAGTTGATCCCAAGAGGGAGTGTAATTATTGGGGTTAGTATATGTCCTCCAGTATGCTAAAGACTTTCTCTAATACCTACACATCTTTGAGATAAAAAAATTCTAAAGATGTCAAATAAGATTTGGTTCTTAAAATGCCCTGGTTTTTGTTGCCTATAGAAGAGAAAAAATTGGACCATAAGATGAGGCATATTTCACCAGCCATTTCAACTGCATTAACCTACCATTGCAACAAGTTGAAACAAAATGAGCATGTTATTCTCTAGAGTTCAAACAATCTACATTCATAATCAGAAATTGATGAAGTACTATTACTTATGCAGTTGGGTCAAGGCTCCATGGAAGGAGTAAAATTTTGATTTGTAATTGTAGTTAGACTGCTTATACCCTACTAAATGACATTGAAAAATGAATGTTGCTCTTAGGAATGCTGTAAAAACTTGTTTCCTGATATTTTCAATTTATTGTTAAGCACAAAATTTAGAGAACCATTAAATTTATGCCATCTCAATGTGCCAATACTGATCTAATGTGCTTGTTGCATCCTCATGCCAACTCTCTCATGATCAAACATCTAATGTGCTTGTTTAGTGTGGCTGTGAATGTTTATTTGGGATGAACTGTTTGTGTGTGAGAGAACAACAATGATTAGGTTGTCTTTGTAAGCAGTTCATGTTTTGTGAATTGAAAAAAAAGAAAGAAATTCCTATTTTTTTCAGAGTTTCATGGGGTATAGAATATAGATGGACTATATATCACCCTATGCGTCATGACTATTCTCAAAGTCAATTTGTCCCTAGTAACTTTAAATGTATGGGAAAAACACATTTTCTCTAATCTTTGAGCAGGATACCACATGAACTTGTTCTTTTCTCTGCCCTTACCCGAGAAACATAAAGCTCAGAGGAAGGTTGGTGAGAGTTGTGGGTATGCCAGCAACTTCACTTCTCAATTCTCCTACAAAATCCCATGGAAGGAGACCCTTTCCATTGAGCACAGTCCCTCCTCAGATGTCTCCCACTATTTTGTTTAAACTTTACTTATTAATCCGATTATGAAGCCGGTAAGGTCACAAACAAACAGTGATCTCAGATTCAACATAAGCCATCATGCATGCACAAACTTTGAGCAATAGCATTCTGCATGCATAATTAGGGATCTCAGATTCAACATAAGCCATCCTACATGCACAAACTTTCAGCAATATAAAAATAAAAATGAAAATATTTCTCTAATCTCTGAGCAAGATACCAAAACTATAATTGGCATAATCCAGTTGCATAGTTCAAAGGTAATAATCAGAGACATCACCATTGTTGCAAGTACATATTGTCTAGATCAGAAACAACATCACCATTATTGTTGTAAGTTAATATATCCAGATCAGACACAACAACTCATCGCTATAAGCGATACCCTCTTAAGTTGTACATACATATTGAAATATCAGACATAGTAGCATATTCATAACTGTATAGTCTTATCGATATATCAGACACAACACTATAAAGCTTCATTGCTATCAGGAGGTTCATTGCATAATTTACATCAATATATCAGGAAGAGCAGAGATCTCTATATATCTGGAGATTGGAATATCTTAACTTTGCATAATCCCTAAAGACATATCAAATGCAACAGTGATCTACTATCCAATCCATATATTATCATTTGCAGATCATACATATTATCAAGCTAATCTTAGTATTATCTATATATATAGACTTGATCACTAGGCATATATCTAATTGTCATATTAGAGATAGCAGTGGCGTTGTCCTATGTATTTTATCAATTATATTACAGACACGTTCATAAGTGGGATCATAGATCATCATTCTTTGTGTTAAGTGAGACTTTTTTTTATATTAAAGATAGTTTAATCAACTAATACAATAAAAATGATATCAAAGTGTAGTGCTGATCTGTTAGAGTAATAGTAAATTTACCTTTATAATTAAGTCTATCTGATTTAATTATTAAAGGTCACTATTATTCTATTTTCACTTAATTTTGTCATTTTGAACACTTACATTCCTCTCTGGTCCGCGACGCTTCTGTGAAGGCTATAGGGTTTGGGCGGCACCATGGATTTTTCTAGTGGGATTTGCAAGCATTTTCAGTAAATTCGGTGGTTTTCCTTGCAAATTCTTCATACATGGGAATGCTTCTTTGTTCTGTGGCTCGAACTCCATGAGAAATCATTCCATTCTCCATTTTTAATGCTTGAAAGCAGAGGGTTGCTGTGACGCCTCCAGAAAGGAACAAAACTTATATCTGAAGATGGCTAGGCAGAAGTCAACAGTCCTCAGGAAGAAAAGTGGTAATGCTCTTAATTCCACTCCCACTGCTTCCACTCCCATGCCTGCTAAAGAATCTTCCAGCGTTGGTTTTGCAAGGGCCAGACGTAGTACTGAAAGTAATAGTAAATTTACCTTTATAATTAAGTCTATCTGATTTAATTATTAAAGGTCACTATTATTCTATTTTCACTTAAGCTTGTCATTTAGGTGCATAATAATTAATATGTTTATTAATTATTATTTGCACAAACCTAGCTTTCTCCGGCTTTAGGGTTTCTCACCTTATAAGCCGCTTTTTGTAATTATTGTTTCATACTTTTGAGAAATATATTTTTTCTCTCACTCCGCTGAGATTCTCAAAACCCTAGCTCTCTCTCTCTCACAGGTTTTCACTCCAGCATCTGGTATTTTGCTTGCAGGTGATCTTGGCTTTCTGTGGATTTGCACATTTGTGAAATCCTACATGGTATCAGAGCAGCAGTTCATGCTAGTTAGGAGATTTTATGGCTTCGGCAGTTGATGACTGAGTTTGGGTTTCCTCCTGATCGTCCCACTATTCTATGGTGCGATAATCAGAGTGCTATTCACATTTCCCGCAACCCGGTGGAGCATCAGCACACTAAACACATTGAGCTTCATATGCATTTCATCCGTCAGCAGATTCAGGATGGTGTTCTCACTTTGGAGTACATTCCCACTGACGCGCAGGTTGCTGACATCTTCACCAAACCCTTTGCATCTCCGCGCTATCTTCAGTTGCGTTCTATGCTTGGGGTGACAGAAGTTGTCCTTGGGGGGTCTTGTTGAGGCCTTCCTTCCTTCATGTTTCTTTCAGCATGTTGTTGTATCTCTTTTTGGGGTAGGGTTTTTCCCACTGGTTTTTCTCTATTTCCCCGGTTCACAGAGATTTCTTTGTTGTTGGGTACCTTATCAGGCCTTGTTGCCGGGACCCATTTCTTGCTTTCATAGCTGTGCTAGGTTAGTTTCCTCTTGAGATTCGCTTAAGGGGGGGTGTTAGAGTAATAGTAAATTTACCTTTATAATTAAGTCTATCTGATTTAATTATTAAAGGTCACTATTATTCTATTTTCACTTAAGCTTGTCATTTAGGTGCATAATAATTAATATGTTTATTAATTATTATTTGCACAAACCTAGCTTTCTCCGGCTTTAGGGTTTCTCACCTTATAAGCCGCTTTTTGTAATTATTGTTTCATACTTTTGAGAAATATATTTTTGCTCTCACTCCGCTGAGATTCTCAAAACCCTAGCTCTCTCTCTCTCACAGGTTTTCACTCCAGCGTCTGGTATTTTGCTTGCAGGTGATCTTGGCTTTCTGTGGATTTGCACATTTGTGAAATCCTACATGATCAAGTAACATCCAATGTTGCTAATACATCCTACTAAAAGCTCAAAATGATATCATCATCCTACGCTAAGAGAAGTTTGCAGTATTTACAAGATACATATAGTCAAAAAAACCCTATATATAACATCAGTCTAAATAAAGTAATTACTGCCCAGTCATTAGTCCCATGAATCAATGACATTGTATAATACACTGGATTGGCAACATTACTTGCAGGTGCAAAAGAGTTGAAGATAGTATCTGATTGTGTTGGTAGCATCAATCACATTCATGTATGATTTTGGGTTGGTTAGCTCAGATTTATCCTTCATATAATATTATAAGGATATTGATTCACACACACATGCACTTGTACGTAGTGTGTATAGATTCAAATGTTTGATTATCATCAAATACACACACACAACATACACATGTGAAAGATGATTACAATTTTATTATTTTAATGTTTGACTCTTCAAATAAAGTTTGGTTTGAATTTTGTATTGATCTGATGTGCAATAAATATGGTTAAAATTATTTTATTGTGCTTGGTGGCATTCAATGCTTGAAATGGTTAAAGTGTCCAAATATTGTTATCTTGCTATCCCTACACCTCTACATGTGCTAGATGGTTGCCATAAATCTGAATCACTTTGACTTATCATTGAACATTTGGCATTGAATTATCAATTACCAATTGTGTTTTGTGGTTAAATTTGTTTATTTTGTACAAATTATAGCTATTTTTTATATTGTTTTATGGCCACACCCAGGCATTATGATATTTATCTGCTATTTTAGCCATGATGATATTGTTTTTATTGGTACCTCATGATTATAAATGGAATACACCAAGGAGTAACACATGATGAAGATCAATTATAGCAATAATGCTATTTCAACCATGATGATATTGTTTTTATTGTTATTTCATGCATTATGATATTTTTCTGCTATTTCAGCCATGATGATATTGTTTTTACTGTTATTTCATGCATTATGATATTTTTCTGCTATTTCCGCCATGATGATATTGTTTTTACTGTTATTTGATGATTATAAATGAAATACACCAAGGAGTAACACATGATGAAGATGAGCTCATAATTGTGATATTGTTTTTACTATTATTTCATGATTGTGAATGTAGCTATGCCTTTAGATGAGCTCATAAACTAAGTCCAATGCATATATAGTCTTCTTAGGCTAGATGTAGCTATGTCGTGAAGAATGATGGAGATAAAAACAACGTGGATGCCAAACCAACTATATTTTAGCCCGTGGACCCGACGAGATTTTATAAAATGGGAGTTCCAAAAGTGGAATTTGGCCCTCAAATTCCAATTCCACCTTTTCAATGTTTAACTTACAATATATAGTACAACTGTATGAACATAGTAGACCATATATAATTACAATACTGATTCAGTGTGCAACAGAATGAACATTGATTCAATGTTCATTCTATTGCACACTGATTCAGTATATAGTACAATTGTATGAACATAGTAGACCATATATAATTACAATACTAATTCAGTGTACAACAAAATGAACATTGATTCAGTTTATAGTACAACTGTATGAACATAGTAGACCATATATAATTACAATACTGATTCAGTGTGCAACAGAATGAACATTGATTCAGTGTTCAGTCTGTTGCACACTGATTCAGTATATAGTACAACTGTATGAACATAGTAGACCATATATAATTACAATACTGATCCAGTGTGCAACAGAATGAACACTGATTCAGTGTTCATTCTGTTGCACACTCATTCAATATATAATACAACTATATGAACATAGTAGACCATATATAATTACAATACTGATTCAGCATCTTGTAGTGTTCATTCTGTCTTGAGCAACTAAATCAGTGTCTTGTAGTGTTCATTCTGTTGCACACTGAATCAGTGTTCATTCTGTTGCACACTAAATCAGTATTGTAATTATATATGGTCTACTATGTTCATACAGTTGTATTATATACTGATTCAGTGTGCAACAAAATGAACAATACAAGACATTGATTCAATTGCTCAAGACAGAATGATGATAAGTGGTATTCTTGAGGATGAATTTCTCTCCACTATGCTTCTACGACTATAATGTGCCCAACCCCTTCTACTTAAACTAGTTTATAGAGACAACTTAACTCATAATTGTAATTTAAAGTTTGGCTTGTCAATTATGCCTAAGAAGACTATATATGCATTGGGCTTAGTTTATGACGCTAGTAGCTCAGAGAATCTGGTGAGATTATAATACATGGTTTGTTGTTGTAGCAATTCACAAAAACTACAAGCTGGAGTAGTTTTTTAAAATAGTACTCCAGCTTGTACAAATTTTGTACATTGCTCCAACACCTACTTATGGTTGCCATCTTATATACATGTTGACGGTTCTTTGAGTACACATATGTTGTTCATGATTTCAACTTACAATCTATATTTCTGATGACTACACATATTTCTAATGTTACTCCTTGGTGTATTACATTTATTATTATGAGTATAGATGTGTTATTAGATCCTTTCAGTTTCAAATAGAAAAGTTCTCTTTAATCAATCATGGATTGTTAGAGTAGATTTGATTATGTGGAGTTTCTAAAATGTTATGAACTGTATTTGAATGAACTCTCATTACTTCTTCACTGCTCATATGTTGTTCATGATTTCAACTTACAATCTATATTTCTGATGACTACACACATTTTTGATGTTACTCCTTGGTGTATTACATTTATTACAGGAACTTTGCACGGTGTGTCTTCACACCACCATTTCATTGTTGGATTTTGTTCTTCCCCATCTTCTATGTACGAGTATAGATGTGTTATTAGATCCTTTCAGTTTCAAATAGAAAGTCTCTTTAATTAACCATGGATTGTTAGAGTAGATTTGATTATGTGGAGTTTCTAAAATGTTATGAACTGTATTTGAATCTCATATGTTGTTCATGATTTCAACTTACAATCTATATTTTTGATGACTACACATATTTCTGATGTTACTCCTTGGTGTATTACATTTATTACGAGAACTTTGCACGGTGTGTCTTCACACCACCATTTCGTTGTTGGATTTTGTTCTTCCCCATCTTCTATGTACGAGTATAGATGTGTTATTAGATCCTTTCAGTTTCAAATAGAAGGTATCTTTAATCAACCATGGATTGTTAGAGTAGATTTGATTATGTGAAAATTCTAAAATTTTATGAAGTGTATTTAATCAACCATAGATTGTTATAGCGTCGATGACTTTGGTCAATGAGCTTATGTGTCAATGTGGTGCTGGGCGATGCATATTAAGGACGTCACAGACACCAAGAAATCCTAGGCGTCAATTTTGGGCTTGCCCAAAAAATAAAAAGGTCTGGATATGTAATTATAGTTTTATGTTTAAAAAGAATGTGACAACTAATCATTTTAGGAAGAACTCATGTAGATTTGGTATTGTAGGGAAATAGTAAATGCAAATTCTTCCGGTGGGTCGATGAACCCAAATGTACATCTACTCCATCTACAGCTATACCCAACTTTATGTCAACCCCATCTACATCCCTACCTGACATAGGGAATGAGTGCAAGGAGTGCAAGGCTAGAGAGGCAGCTAGTGCTGCAAAATTATTTTCAATGGTGAAAGCAGAAATCATGTTTCTGCGTTGCATTCTTTGTGTAGTATGAGAACTACTTTTTTGGGAACATATGCATAAATGTAGTTAACAGACGAATATTGTAGATACATGAAATTTTTTATAATTTAAAGTAGACACGTTGGACATATTTTGATAAACTCAAGAACTTTTTTGTTGTTTATGACTCAGTTATGATTTTGAATATAAAATTAAATATTAACCTTATTAAAAAAAAATTGAAGTTTTTTTATGATTTTCTATATAAAATTTAATAAAATAAAATAAAAAATATTTATGGTTTTCTTTATAAAATTAAATAAAATAACAAAATAAATCATAAAATGAACTAATGAAAATAAAATATAATATAAAAAAATATTAAAATAGTTCAAAAAATAAAATAATAATCATAGTCAAATTCCAATTCTAGTTTTAAAAAGTGGAACCAAACAGAGGATATACATCTTCTCGCTCATATTCCGGGTCAACCAAACGGTCCTAACTATAATCCGAAAATGAAAAACTGGATTATCAAATCCATGATTTGACCATTTCCAACATTTGATCAAATTCAACATTTCCTAATTCCCGCTACCAAATGGTTAACCTTTGTAATACTTGACCAAAATTATTGTGTGTCAGCATAGCTAATGAGACTATACTTGTTGATAAAAAATGCTATTTTGTAGGTGCAACAACTTAAGCTTCACCAACTATCATGATTTGTTCTGATCGATCATTACAACACCCACTGAGTGAGGGTTCCAGAGTAGACTTAAACCTCCAAATTCCCTAGTAGAATTGACAAAAAACCCATCCCAATGCTTGCTAATGCCAAACACCTTTCTAGCTTCTTCCTGACACAACTTTATTTCTTGCAAACAAACTATATATGGCTTCGTTTGATCAAAACAACTTTTTCTCAAATGACGTTTGTTAAGGGCATTGCAACCCTTGACATTCCACATTAGGAACTTCATTGCTGCCGAAGAGGGAATAAGTCCCTCCCAAATCTTAGCTTGTTATGACCCTTCTTATTACTTGCTATCTCTAAAAGTTTCTGATTATTCTCTCTTCCTCTTGACTTCTTGCCTCCAACTTTTTCTTTCTTTGTTCTTGATTTGGATTGGCTAATGGTCCTTTTGTCTAAGATTCCAACCACACCCCCCAAGCCAAGGACATCTTCGTCTTCTGTGGATGAAGTGAAACCTTACTCACCTCCATCCAAAAGTGTAGCCTCTAGACATGGCTCTCTAGTAGGTGAAATATTGATATGTTTAAAGGTTGGAGACATTGAAGTCCCATGAGGAAAGACTCGTTGAACAACATCCTTTGTTTCTCACGGCACAACCATTGATAACCAAAAGGAAACCATTGGGAAGAGTTTTAAGAACAAAGTGCTTACCCCAATTCTCATCACAACATTTGCGATTGTGAGGAAAGGCAAACCATCCCACTTCATAAAGAATGCACTCTCCTTACACAGGTTCACTGAATCCTTCCACACCTCTGAGTCAATTTGAATTGTGACTACCTTATTTTCGACCGTTGCAGGCCTTTCCTTTGGAGGTTGAGAAGGATCGCTAGGGTTTCTTGGTCTCCATTCCTTGCCTTCCACTCTCTTAAATCCTCCATTGTTACTGTTGCAAATCCTTGAAAAGCCCCACTTAGTTTGTTCATTTCTAGCCTTGTTGGTGCAATTCAATTTGGGTACTCGCCCATCTTGAAATCCTTGGCTTTGTGAATCCTCCCATGCCTTGCTCAGTGGATGTCAAGTAGACTATTGTTTGTGAAGCTCTGGATGCCTTTCTTGCCCTTGCAATCAACCTTTGCCTCAACCGACATGAAACCCTCATCCTCCACTCCTTGACACCATAATACCTCGCACCATATATGATCCCTTTTTATTCAACAAATATTTCAACAATTGATATGATTCATACTAATTTCAATAAAAATACATACATAAAAATTAAAGAATAATACCAAAATTCATAATTAATTAATTGAACTTAATTGATAAAATGATAATATATTCTTTGAATACATCATTTATCATGATCCGAAACCTCAAAAATATAATTAAACTAAATTTAAAAATTGTAACAAAAATAAATACACATATATTAATCTAACGTATAAAACAAATCTAACATATAAAACAAACTACCCATATTTATTTATCCGTCATACAATTTAAAAATCCAAGCCACCATTTAAACGTGTCACGATTCTACTTAAACCAAGGAGCTGTCAAATCCCTACCTCTTCATCATCTCATTCACAACTCAACCTGTCTCTATACATAGATTAAAATGCAGCATTCCTTGAACACGAAGAAAGGATGTCTCTATTTCAATGTAATTTATTTCCAAACCAGGTAGAGGAATCTGCCGACTGTAACAAACAACTTCAAATTAGAAAAAACAGAAGAAGACCTTTCGTAGATTGAAACAAGGAAACTCATCATCCTTCTTTCTTATTAGATAAACGTCGACGACAACACAAACTTTAGAAGTGCATAAAAAACATTTAATGTAAAATGGCACATCAACAAAGCTTTTTGCATATGGTGACAGGATTCCACATGTCTGTCTGTCAACAATTTTATAGTTTTCAATTCAGGCAGATAATGCAACATGACACCACCCAAATAAGTTCTCATTAATTCTACATTTTAACTTTTGGTGTTCATTTCTAAGATATATTAGTTCTTGATCATAATCTCTATGGTATTTCTTTCTTCCATTTTCTTCCTGGTCTAGGCGGTGTTCCCTGAAATGGATGAGGAGGCAAAAGCAGGATTGAAAGAGGATAGGCGAAAGGTTGGTGCAATCTATTTTTTTTGTTGAATTGGTTGAGCTCGCGATTTTTTGTAATGCTCTATTCTAGTTACTGGTGGCTGCCTCATTGTTAGCAGATTTTCAATGGAACACTTGGGTGCGGGCTAGATTCATCTTGCGTTTGAATGGTCTACCCACTTCGTGATCCTTATTGAATTAGTTATTTTATCAGTGTTTCTGCTTGTTTCAAGGTTTTCCTTAGCAGTTTAATTCATCCAGTCTGCTACCACTACCTGATAAACTGAATGGTTGGTGCCACAAATCTTGTCCCTCATCCCACCTGTTCAAACGAGAGCATTCCACCTATCCACATAAGGTAATCAGGCTCCAAAAGGAAACAGAGATTGCATGACTAAGAACCAAGGACAATTATTGATAGACCACTGTTATTCACTTCTTGGTAATCTAGAAGATCATCCTTCCCTTAACCTTTTTCAGATAGGTCATGTGGTAAACAAGAGAACTTTAGGCATGTAACATAAGCAAAGTAAAAATGAAACACATTCCCTTTCAATCTGACTACTATCCAATGATTTTGGGCACAACTGCAGAGAAATATGAAATCAAGGCAATCAAAGAAAGATTTAATAAATTATTATAATAAAAACTCATAGGAATAATCTTCCAAACAACTACACACTTTTGATAGGTTTTACAGAGTTTTTTGACGTAAAGGACATTAAAAGTTATCACTCACAGGTTCAGTAGTATAGATGAAATTACCCTTAACGTCCGTTGTATTGTTTTATCTCATATATTGGGTTAATGGCATGTTATGGCTCATGCTTCCTCTTTGCTGTGGAGTGTATGTGATCTAACACTTAATATTCTGGTCATGTCCATCTTTCCTAATCCTGCTTCTGCCTCTATTGTGTAGAAGCAAAGATGGAGGTAAGCTCTTTCCGGGGCTTTTGACTTTTGAAATAGCTTTTGAGGGAAAAATGATGCCTGACGTGTTAAGGTTTTTTATCTAGGCGTTTCATTCCAACTACTTTGGTAGCTTGACTGAAATTAGTTCAGATGAATGAATGCCTTGTTCAATAGGTTTAAGGGATTGTGAACTCAAATACAAGAGCCCAACTAGTTTTATGTATATTTTCCAAAGTTTCAGTTCGAATTCAGGACCCCAAATTTTTCCCCCGATTCAGTATTGCAAGGTTTGGCTGTCTTATATATAAATGAAAAAAACAAAAAAAAAACAAAACTTATTTTGCTAATTGATAATCCAATATCAAATAAATTAAAATGATTAGTGCAACTACACATTGAAAATCGATTCAAATCATCGTAGTGCTCTTCATTGAGACTGAGACTGTTGACATCATCTGGTTTATTGGAACCACAAGCAGTGAATGTCTCTGCCAATAGCGTGAGCAGACAAGTTCTGTGTAGCAACCTTCTGCTCCTCATTCTTGATCAAGATCAAGGAAAGCTCCACGAAAATGCATCCAAGTCCGGTTGCTTTGGCACTACATTCCAATGAATCATGTCCCCTCGAAGTCATTTTTTAAACCTAGTTGGGGTTGGTTAGGTCTTATTTTAGCTTCTGGTCATAAAAAATGTTTTTAATTATTTTTTGTGGAAAGTTCTTTTTGGGTTTGCCCAAGGTTCTGCCCAGTGCTTGTTGGTTTGCCTTCCGTGTGAAGGGATTCTAGGAAGCAGGATGAACCGCCCACTCCTTTTCTTTCCTGTTTCTTTGGGTTCTTGAAGGGCAGGGATTAGCCTCCCCCATTGTTAGGGTTTCTAAGTCACCTTCCCTCTTGATTCACCTACCCTAGACATCTTACGGGCAAGAATTGAGAGGGTTTATTTACCTTTCTCCTTGAGCAAGGCCCGTGTCTCTGAAAGGGGTGGAGCCTGAAATATTTAGCTAAACTAGGAGATCCCACAGGACCCACACGAGCTCCAAAACATTTATATCTGACTAGAAAAGTAAATACTTGAGCTTGAAGGTTCTCTGGGCAATTGGTCCATAGAATTCTCTACAATAAGCTTTATCATTAAAATGGAAAAAAAAACAATAAGCAATGAAGCAAAAGACACAGAGCCTTTAAGCTATAGGATAGATGAACCTAGGGTGGATCCACAAGCCCGGGAAGAGCCATGGGTGAACGCAGACGGTAGCATGTACAAATCTGTTCAGGTTCGGGTTGCCTTTTGAGCAAACCCACACTGCAAGTATTTTTGTTTTTCCTCTTACTAATACATTGTTTCCATGCTTCCATCTTCAGGTGTTTGATTTCAAAGTTGTGTATAATAATGGATAGTTCATACTTTTGCTAGATGGAAATGGAATCTATAATCATATCACCTTTCATTACATGGAAGTGAGTTACAGATCAATTTTTATTTTTCCAAACAGAATTTTCATATTGATACCTAACGAATGCCTAAGACATAAAAGGACATGGCAGAGTAGCCACATAATCAGCTCATACAGATTAGAAGAAAGACAACTTAGTTCCATATTCGGAGACCATAAATAGTTCATAGATATGTATTAATCCCTAAAATGGATACATAACAGACTGCCTCTCACGCTTTATCGAAATGTAAATACAAAAGGATATTCAGATGAGTTTTAGGAGCATTCCTTATGATTTGCACAAACAGATTACATGAATAGTACCTATCAAGCACCCACTGCTGTTCTTAAAATACTTTTGAGGACTAGAAACACGGCCAATCTTAAAATACTTCAAGGACTAGAAACATGTTTGATTTGACAAGTACATAATCATGTGCAGCCTGACCTGGTCTAACGGTAAAAACCTGGGATTAGAGGATGTACATCCAGCATGAAACAATATGTGAGGTAAATGGAAAAATTATTCCATTATGGGATTCCACAGGGGGGATCTCATACACGAATTGGTGCCAGGTTTGGAATTGAGTCAAATGACCCAAGAAACTACCTAAGCCTTTATAATTTGTAATTGAAAATGATTTTTTGTTTGGTATTGAAGTATTCACAGCCATTCTCAGATAGAAAAATTCTCCCAGGTTATGTTTTTTCTTCAGCTTTTTTTTCTTCCACAATAGTAGTTTACGAACCAGAACCATTCTGATTCTGTATTCAATACACCCATAAAGCAACAGGCCTAACAGCCAGTATTCAATGAGATTTAAGAACCAAGATAGAGATGAAGCAACAATCTCTTCCAACGTGATAAGTAGCTTGCTAGGAAAGAAAAGGAAGTCCAGTACAGAGGTGACTGAATCTAGGGCTTTACCCAACAGTTTTTCTCAACTTTGCTGTTTGCAGATGCCAGATATATGCAATCCACAGGTAGTTGCTGTATTTCTAAAGTTCTACACTGCTTTTAAGTCCACATTTGACAACCAAATGCCATGTTTTCAAGACCAGATCAACTTTAATCTTCTGATGTTACTGTTGTACTCTTTAGGCTGGTTAAAAGTACCTTGATTTTGTTATTTCAAATATTGTGGTTATATGCTATTCATGTTGTTATTCTTTTTATATTTAAATTCTCTTGCAGCGCAAATAAATTTTACTTCTCTCCAGTTATGACTGAAATCACACAGAGGCCTTTCTAAGACTATTAATCTATTGGCAACCTGTGAACTCTCAGAGGGATCTTAGTGTCTTCATTGTGAAAGTCATGGTTCTATGAATTTGATCAGAATTATACACGAATGTAAAAATTTGTTTGTAGTTATGCATTACTATGACAGTATTTGCAATTAGCAACAACAAGCTAATGTCTTAGGCCTTTTCATGAAGGAGAATCTTGTCCTTACAGCACAAAATCACTTTGGTCCTTGCGATACTGTGCAGAAGGAATCTTGGAAGACTGTTTTGACCCTGGCATATCAAAGTCTTGGTGTAGTTTATGGGGATTTAAGTATCTCACCACTCTATGTATTCAGGAGTACTTTTGCTGAAGATATTCAACACTCTAGCGGAAATGAAGAGATATATGGAGCCCTGTCCTTTGTTTTCTGGACTTTAACTCTGGTTCCTTTGTTCAAATATGTCTTTTTAGTCCTCAAAGCTGATGACAATGGGGAAGGTACAATCTGCAATGGACAATTGCCCTTTTCTTGTAACTGTGACAATTTTTTTTCTGTATTGTATTTCAAATAGCGGATTACAAGGTGAAGCCATAATGGTTGAATGTCCAAATTCATTAGGTTTTTCCTCTTATTTTTGCTATCTGCGACATGGCATTCAAAAATTGAGTGCTTATACTTTTGTGGACTGTTGCCTGTCCTTTGGCATGGAAGAAATTTTTCCACATTTTCGCTATCTATGCTACGAAGTGCTAACTTATATGATCTTCCAATATTGTTTAATGTTGCAGGTGGGACATTTTCATTGTATGCTTTATTATGCAGGCATGCCAAAGTCAACCTTTTCCCAAATCAGCAAACTGCTGACAAGGAGCTTTCAACATATAAAATGCAACTTCCTTCTGACACAAGGAACGGGACAACAATAAAAATAATGCTTGAAAAGTATAAAAAATTTCAGGTTGCACTGCTAGTGATGGCTTTGTTGGGCATTTGTATGGTCATTGGAGATGGAGTGCTAACTCCAGCCCTTTCTGGTCTGTTTGACTTCTTGAATATATGTGTCTACTAAAACATTATCTTCCAATTATAGTTAAATTATAATTGCTAGATTTAAAGGCTTACAGAAAGGTAATTCCTGAAATGCTGAAACATCTAATCTTTATGTTCTATTACAGTATTCTCTGCAGTCTCGGGACTTGAAGATTATGTGCGAGAAGAACGACATAAATGTAAGAGTTATCACCTTCAATTTTTTAGGATTGATAATTGCAAATATCATATACTTGAATATTTTTGTTCATTTTATATGTTTAAAACCCCAGTTTGTCTCTTCAGGTAACCAATTTTCTAGTGATGAATTTCTGTTCAGTGTCAGCGAGTCAGCTTTGGGGGGATTTTATTCAAGTTTTAATTCGGTATCCTTTTTTGAGTTTTACCCATATGCGCATCGAATATTGTACTCACAGAACTTTATGTAGGGAATCTTAGAATTCTGTTCCCACAGACTCACAAGCAAATAAAGTTTGATTTAGACCTAGCCCTATTCCGATTAGGAATTGTAGCGGGCTTCTGAAATTTCCATCTCTATGCTATTTTCAAGACTAATCTCATTAGGTATAAGTTAAAATGAGTTGCCCAAGCTTCAAGTAGACAGGATACCACACAAAATGTACAGAGCAGGTCCTCAGTGAGGTATGGTCATTAATCCTCTGGTCTATCATACAAATATAGCATTTAAATTTCAATGCGCCATACTTCAAATTCCAGAGCATGTGACCAACAGAGTTTGTATAGCCTCAAAATGAGTGGAATATGATGTACTCAGATCAAGAGAACTGCTTCTATATAGAAACACCTCAGATAACAATGCCTAGAGATGATAAAAATCACTCTATTGTTGACGATTTATAAAATTTTATAACAATACCTAGAGATAATTGAAATTACTGTAATGTTGATGATTATAGAATTTTCTGGGCTAGAAAGAGAAGTCACATTGTATTAAAGCCAATACTCATTTTAACTTTAGAACTTCAATTCTTAGATATCAAAAAGGTAGGTACATTTAAATATTTCACCTTTTAGGATACTGTTATAAGTATAAACAGGCATAGAATATTCTTTGTGAGGTCTTTTTGCACTGAACTATAGTCTATAACTGATGCAGACAACCTCTGTTGCTGCAAGGTAACTACTCTGCTCTAACTGATCATGGATCAAAACAGAAAACAAAAATGACACAACATAGCATCTCCTTCAACTCTTCAACAATTCATGTTAAAACTAGTAACCCACAATAGATACAGAAGTGAAATACAGCATACAGCAAAGTAGTAGTGGGTAATCATCCTTTCATCCCTCTGCCTCAGCACAGCAGCAAGTTCCTCTGTTTTTCACAGCTAGCAAGCCCAGACCAAAAATTCCAATTATAAACAAGAAAAGTTTAAAAATGAGAATTTAAAAAGGGAGAGCCCCAAAAATGCCGCAAATAATGCCACTAATTGGCATTTAAAATCCAAATTTCAGAAATGATTAAAACCTAAGTTACCGATTCGAGTGAGGATGTGAGATTCGGGTGCGCGGATGCGTGAATTATTTTTTAGGAGATGCGGATGCATGTCTATATATATATATATATATATATATATACAAAGATTAAGAAATGCAAGAAATATACAAAAATAAACATTTGATAGTATGATACTTACACCATTGATCAAGATTCAAGATATTTCATATTTGATAGTTCAACCTAAAACTTCACAGACGCGAATATTCAAATTGAAATAATTTCAATGACTCATGAGATGAAGAATGGTTGAATGGCCTCTTTGAGAGCCATTTTAGGGTTTAGGAGCAAAAAATAGATTAAAAAAATGTTATTAGCACATGTTTTTAAATATAAAATTAAGTGGCAAAAGGGTGAAAAATTTAAGTTTTTTGGGCATATGCCTGTGGAGGCGTCTGGAAACGCCCGCATGCCCTGTGGGTGCCACCCGGAAGCCACCACAGTAGGCATCCAATCGCATCCGGATGCTTGTGGTGGCTTCCGGGTGACACCCACAGGGCATCTGCCCTTGGATCTGCCTCCACAGGCATCCGCTTCCACATCCAGTGCATCTGTGGAGGCATCGGTATCTTAGATTAAAACAAATAAAAAACTGATGGGTAGTAGAGAACACATCACAAAAGTACAATTACATCATCTTCCCTAGGTGTTATTGAAGTTAGGGAAACCAAGCAATCACAAATATGAACAAAAACCATCTTTTTAATCTACTCCTTTCTTTCCATCGCAGTTGTCTGGTCAAATCTCCCAGTATGTTCTCATCTTGAACTTCTTCACAACTTGAATGATAGAGGTAATTTGTGACATGAAATATAAGACTGGCAACAAAATCATAGCCCTGCTTTGAGGATCTTTAAACAGTTTGGAGAGGTGCAGGCTGTAGCTACTTATACTACTTCAGATGTAAATCTATCTTCCCAATAATGAAGCGCTTTTCCAAAACCTTCTAAATTGATGGATGACAGTGAGATCTGATAATAAATTAAGTTAATAGTGACAGCATTTGAGTGTAGAGACCTTCACAATTTTTTTCTGCACAGACTGCCTTGTTTGAGGCTGATGCTACATTGGGGAAGAAGGCTAAAGAAGGTTCCAGTTGAGGCCTTTTATTGTAAATGGTGCAAGACATTGTTAGATGTATTATTCACAACAAGTAGTATACAGTGCTCATATAATTGTGATTATTCAATTTTCAGGGAAAAAAATGTTTCCAAAATCATGTATATTGCAAAATAGTTCTGTTCTATTATGATCAGACAAATGTCAAAAACTTTTATAGCAGAAGGATTTTTTTTTTTCTGCCCAAGGTATTTTTAAGATTTCAGTAATATTTCAAGGTGTAAACCTTTTTGAGGAGGGAGGGCATGCTATATCCCTTATAGTATGTAATATGCATATTATGATGTAAGAGTTGATTAATTAATTATAATATGTATTTTTTAAGTCATTTAAAATTTCAAACTACATCTTGATTATGTATTAATCCATTTCATAAGTAGATAGCTGCAAAATTTAAGCATCCTCCGTTAAAGCCGTTTTTCAGGCATCAAGACATGGAACTGAATTTTCAAGGAAAGGCAATTAGGAAGGATCATAGGATGGACTTGAATATCAGATGCTGTCTCCATTTATGCAGTAAATAAAATTGATAAATCAAATGTAGTGCTGCAGTATTTCATGGAACAATCTGCTTCAAATGGCCAAGAATAACATCATGGTGAACAAGATGGAAGTGTCTATCATTATGTTTGTCAATTTGCAATGTTTTAAATCTGTAACGTGCTTCTGTCAAGAAGTGATTTTTTAAACTACTATTATCAAAATTTATGTTAAAGTTTACCACATAAAATTGTCTTAATTGGAACTAATATCTTAAACTTAATATATCTAAAGCTTATTTCAAATGGTTTTTATTTGCAGATGTTTTGGCTCCTATTTCATGTTTTATATTGGTGTGTCTGTTTGCATTACAACACTATGGCACTCATCGGCTAGGCTTCATGTTTGCGCCAATCGTTTTTATCTGGCTTATATGCATGAGTTCACTTGGTCTATGTAATATACTTCACTACAATCCACAAATTTATAAAGCACTTTCTCCACATGCCATGTATATATTTATGAGGAAGACCCGAGTTAGAGGGTGGAAATCTTTGGCTGGTGTTCTGCTATGTATCACAGGTGAGTTGCCATTTCTGGATAACTGTAGGTAGTATTATGTTGGGGTTGTAAAAGAAAATGTCTGTTTTTTCAGGTTCAGAGGCAATGTTTGCAGATTTAGGGCACTTTTCTCAGCTATCAATCCAGGTATAGGACAAATCCCATCTCCAATATAAGAGCCTCTCCATTTATCTTTTGAGATTCAAATTAGATTTACTGCTAAATTCTTCTCTCAATGCAAGTGACTAGAGCTGTAATGGTGACATCAGAGACTTTTCATTTTTCTGCAGATGGCTTTCACTATTATGATCTATCCTTCTCTAATTCTAGTTTACATGGGTCAAGCAGCTTACTTATCACAGCATCATCACTTTGATAGTCATAGCCAAATTGGGTTTTACATGTCCGTGCCAGGTAATGCTTTTATGTGAAATACCTATAATATAAATTAGCTTTGTGCTCTCCCACATGCTTTTCTAACTATTTTTTACCAATCTAATCAATATACTCAATTTACCATTGCAGAACGTGTAAGAGCACCTATAATAGCAGTAGCAATGGCTACATCAGTGGTAGCAAGCCAAGCAATGATTACAGGCACATTTTCAATCATTAATCAAGCGTTGGCACTTGGTTATTTTCCTAGGGTGAAGGTGGTGCACACATCAGATAAAATACATGGGAGAGTATATATTTCTGAAATCAACTGGATTCTAATGATTCTATGTCTTGCTGTAACTTTTGGATTCAGGGATGTCAAGTCCTTGGGAAATGCAACGGGTATGTTCCTTCTAGATTCTTTAACTAGTTTGTTTACTCCATATCTTTTTGCACTTTTGGGAAATTGATTATTTTATGGTGTGAACAAATTTGGGTTCTTGGAGTTTGTAATATCTGTAAAATCCCTTGCATGCAGGCCTGGCAGTCATCGTCGTTATGCTGGTCACAACCTTTTTCATGTCATTGATAATAGTGTTGTGCTGGCATAGGAGTTTCCTTTTAGCATTATGCTTTCTTGTTGTCTTTGGATTCATTGAATCTCTGTACTTTTCAGCCTCTCTTGTTAAATTTAAAGATGGGGCTTGGGTGCCACTGGTTTTATCTTTGATCCTCATGATGATCATGTATGCATGGCACTATGGAGCCCTCAAGAAGTATGAATTTGATTTGCAGAATAAGGTATCTGTAAATTGGATTGCAAGTCTTTGTCCCAGTCTAGAGGTGGCACGTGTTCGTGGAATAGGACTTATGTACACAGAACTTGTCAGTGGAATACCTGCAATTTTTACACATTTTGTAACAAATCTTTCAGCATTCCATCAGATTCTTGTCTTTGTATGTATCAAGTCAGTGCCAGTACCATATGTTCCAACAGAGGAACGGTATCTTATTGGGCGTGTTGGGCCAAAAGAGTTGAGGTTATACAGATGTATTGTTAGATACGGATATCGTGATACTCGGAAGGACAGTGATGATTTTGAAGATCAACTTATCTATAACCTTGGTGAATTCATTTGCGCAGGGGAAAGTTTTTCTGACACTTCACCAGAAGAAAAGATGACTGTTATGGGCACACCTTTGTGGTTTGGGAATGGCATTGATACTGTTGCAAGTTGTGATTCAATAGAAAGCTCACATTCTGCTACAGTGTCATATGTTAGGTCGACACCAACTATTCAAAACATCCAAGAAATAGAACCTTTTTCGCCCTATCAAGCTCAGGGAAGAAAAGTTAGGTTTATATTACCTAGCAGCCCTGAAACAGATCATGCTTTAAGAGATGAACTAGAAGAACTTTTGGACGCAAAGGAATCTGGAACTGCCTTTATACTGGCACATTCTGATGTGCAAGCAAGAAAAGGTTCAAGTATTCTCAAGATAATTGCGATTAATTTTGTGTACAACTTTCTCAAAAATAATTGTAGGGAGTCAACATTGGCATTGGGTGTGCCACATGCTGCACTTCTGAAAGTTGGTATGGTTTACACTATCTGAGTTAGGACCTTTGTATTGAAATCAACTACATTCAAATAAGATTCAATATTTATATTAAAAGAAATCATTTCTTTTAATGGGAGCACGATTGATTTATCTCTGCCTACTCAATTTAATGGCATTATTTTTTTCAGGTCAATATCTAGTAACAATAGCGTAATGTTCCTGGAAGAGTCACCTGATTGAACTCTGCAATTATATATTTTAGAGTAAAAATTAATACTTAACTCATGATTGCTATTGATAACCTGTTTTTTCTACGTAATCACAAAACAAAAAAGTATAGCTTTAGGGCATACACTGAATTTCAAAGTGTTTTATTGAGGTAATTGATTCCAAATTGAATCCATGGAAGCAATTCCAACCCATTGACATATTTCCTAGCATCTGCAGTTATGCTTAGTATGTTAGCACTTAAATTTGATAGTGTTCTATCAAAGTAATTTGGTGCAGGAGCACCTGGGTGGACTGGTGATCAGCACCAACCGAGAAAAACTATTCTCGGTTTGTTTTCTTCAGTTTCAGTTTTAGTTTGGGATATTGGCATTGGCATTGGCATTGGCATCGGCATCTCTCCGTCAGTCTTTGCAGCTATCTCCATGATTCAACCAAGATGACAAAAGAATCGGGTATAAAGCAATTGAGTGCCAAACATAGAAGCATAACGAGGGCTGTTTGATAGAATGAAAACATAGTTTCTGCATTAATTGCCTTGGAAATTTTAAGCAACTGCACTTGACGGGTGTAAAGCTAGTCTTCATAACCATTGCCAGCATCCTCCTTGCCTGTGTTAAAATAGGCCTTTAGGGGAAAACATGAAAGTGAAATACAGAAGCATAGACAAGGTTGGCGCACTGTTTACCTCACAACAATGTGGTTTCATGATCAGGAGTGGTAGCAGTTGAAGAAAGAAAAGGATTTGTTAAAAGGGTTCTAGAAACCTTAGAACAAACGCCACAAACACGCGTTCTAGATATCTATTCACTCACCACTTCAGGTTGAGTTGAATGGGCCCTACAATGGAGCACCTCATTAACCATTTGATATTCAAATTTCAACTAAAAAGCAAACAAATACATACGAAACAATGTAAGATAATATTTGTTTTATAATACGTTTATATTTCTCTCAAATAGGAATGCATCATCGTAGTCTTACAAGTAAGATAATATTGATAAAGCCTCTGACACAACCCAAGAAAAATCCATGGTACTAAGATATGAAGTGTTTCATTTAATTTTGCACTCGTACATGTAACAGATGCAAACTAAGTGTCCCAGGCACATGCTTCGACCGCTCAAGAGTTTATGTAATGGTTTCAGAAAGTAACTGCCACATCAAGATAAAAAAGAGCCCATGTGTCCCATGATCATCATACAAATCATATTACATCCATCTAATATCACAATTTTCCAATTACAAAATTTTTCAAACATAAAACATAAAACATGGCTTTGTCCCATCTATCAAACTCAACTGTCTAGCTACTGGTCACTTCCACTTGCATCCAACATAGATGAAAGTGTAAGGCTCACCATTGAAGCCATCCAAACAGGAGGAATGAAACTAAATAACCCAAAACATATAAGCAATCAACCAAATCAATCAACTTTGAAATTAATGGCAAAATTCAAATATTCCAAACCCAACAAACAACATAATTGAGCACGGAAGGTTCATGACTTAAAACGAGATGACAAACATTTAATACTTGAAACCTAACAAGCATTCAACAATTCATTAATATTATCATTTCAAATACACGTTTAATCCATTCATTTTTCTATTTTGAATCCTTTGTTTTCTATTTTAGTGGTGTTGATAGAGGCATAAGAAAAGACAGCAACAAAAGATTAACACGAGCAATTTGCATATTTTTCCAGGTATTCTATTGGTTTACCATATACTCTTCATGCCAATTTCTTTTCTACAATGTTATTGCTTGAGCCTGTGTGCTATAAGTGCATATGTGGGTTGATAGCTGTACTATCGATTTACAGTTTTTAAATATTTATATGTCTTAAATAAAAGCAACACTAAATGGATGGCAGAGAATAAAGAGTGAAAATGAGAGAATGAAATAAAATGAGTAAAAAGAATATCGAAGGCATGAGTGCGATTTTTAGAATGGTGTGACACTTTTAGAATATAAATGACCAACAGAAATAGTATTTTTAAACTTTGAATGCCTTTAAATTTAAAAATTATATAAAATAATATAATGTAAATATGGTCCATCTTCTTCTACAATGTATGCCAAAAAAGATCAGCGAAATTAGTCTCCCTATTTGAGTCAATACTCTTAAACAACCCATATAACTTAAACTACTTCCTTCAAAAACAATATAGCTATGGGGCTGCATCGTTAATCTTCTACCATGGTATGAATTGAACCCCCTACACTACAATAAAAAATGAATCATGACCTCTTTTTTCTAGGTAGATTAATAGCTGGTAGGTACAGCTCTCAGATGGAGTCACAAGGGAGACCTCCCCATTCAACATAATCAATTTAGAAGCCACATAAGCAACATAAGTTACATAATCAAGTCAAGTCACAAAGACCACATAGATGACACTTTGGGGGATTCAAACATGGATCTCCAACATGAGAACCTTATGGCCTCGCCATTTGAGCACAACCCCATTGACATAATCAGGACCTCTTAGTGTCTAAGGAAATCCCAAAATAAAATTTGTGCTTATGTGTTCGCATGGTCTTCTTTAACAATAGAAAGGCCCTTTTTATTGTAGTTGCCCACAAAAACTCTTTCCTACCATTCTTCATTATCTTTATGATAGATACACAAATCCCACTAAAACTTCTAAAGAACTTCTTGAAGAAGTGCATATACCATGAGAACTTTTGGCCTCAAACATGCTCTTGGTTGAAGGCCAATCCAATATATTTCCTTTGCCTTCTTTTGGTCCATCTTAACCTATTAAGATACTACAAAGCCTAGACACATTAGTTCCCTCTTCATGAAATTACACTTCTTTAGGATTACAAATAATTTTTCCTCTCTCAACCTCTATAGAATAGCCCTAATGTGCAATATGTGTTCTTTTACTTTTCTTTAAAATCAAGATATAATAAATAATAATAAATTTTCCAAGAAAATGATTTGGTATCTTATTCATCAACCTCATGAAGGTGATGGGTAAATTTTTCCAAACCAAATGACATCACTATCCACTCATATAACCCACCCTAGGTCTCGATTTTTTTTCTTCCATTCATTACATTCTACAATCTCAATTTGATGACATCCACTCTTCAAGTCAATCTTAGTAAAGTACTTTGATAAACTCAAACAATCAATCAATACATCTATTGAGGGTAATGAGAACTTATACTTGATGGTGATCTTATTATAGCTCTTGAATCAATGCACATTATCTGATCTATATCTTTCTTTGGTGTTAGTATATTAGGCAGAGCACATGAATTGAGACTTGTGCTAGCGGAGATCTTCTAGAAACATGATGGCATTAGGCGTAACCATAAAAGATCAATAATAGAATCTTCATGCAAGATTTGTAAAAAAAAAAGTATGTTATATAGACAATTTATTAGCATGGATGAAAGAAATAGTTGAATGAAATAATCTTGTAATAAGTTGTACATGTATATAGCAAAGAAGAGCAACTATAATCTAGAATAGTGGCATGTGATCTCCATGCAAAAAGGCACATCTAAGAAACTTATCTCCTAACAAGATTATCTACTAGCAAGCTTATTTTCAAATAGGATTAATCCATGCTAAATAGAAATATCCCGCACTAACACCCCACCTTAAGCATAGTTTAGGTAGGTACAAAGAATTTTTTCCTAGATAACTAACTCTGATAAGGTACCTAGACACAAAAAGGTCTCTCATGTAGTGGTTAAAGGAAGAAAATGTAGTGGGAAACAATCTCCCCCAAGAGATATAAAAGATATGGAAGTGTACTAAACACACAAAAAAAAAGAACCTAAAGAAGATGATCTCATTGAATGTTGCTCAAATTCTCTATATGATTTTTTTTTGTAGAAAAAATCTAGAGATGCTCTCTATGAAGCATCTCTTAACTCTCATGTAACAAAAGGTGCAAGAACAAAATTTACTGTCATCAAAGAGGAATAAGAGTGCCAAATAGTTCCAATATGAGGAACTTAACAAACAAGGGATGTCTAGAATAACTTAGTCCCAACGAAGTGGATCCAAATGATCCTACTACAAAGAATCATTGGAATCTCTCAAGGATGTGACATGAACTCTAAAGTAGCAACAAGTGATGGTTGTGAGGCCCCACCCCAAGTCGTTTAAGCTTTTCTTGTACTAGCCAGATAAACTTAATATGTTGAAACTACATGTTGGATTTATGCTATACATATGTTAGGGATTGACCACATCCAATTTTGACACACCTAATTTTAGAATGTTTCTGCATTTATAACAATGACTTTATGAAGTATTATGTTGCATCAAGGTTATTTGACTTACATGAATACTATGATGATGTCGTGTTCCTTGTGTGGATAAATTAGGAAAATGATAGTTTGATTTAATTAGGAAGAATAATGATCTTATTGAAAATTGAATGATAGGAGATTTAATGTTATGCAAATAATCTCATGTAGAAAGTGGTGAAATTGTTTATGGTAAATTGAATTGGGAAATGCTACGTGAAAATATTAGATAATTAATAAATGTCTGAATTATGTTATTTCATATATTTATATGCACATGATTTCTTGAGCTACTGATGTTCAGTTTGAGATTTGCGGAAAATGACCATGGAATTTATGTGGAGAACTAGAACCAAACCAATGTGTAAAAGTGCAACCAAGGTTGCATCTAATGCAGAGATAAAACCTCGTTGTAATGTGTTTTATTTTGTAACATGAATTTTGGCATGATTGTTATGGTTGTATCTCATATTGCATGTATTCATAAAAGGGCATGACAATGGTGCACAAATACATGCCTCACATGTGCAAAAAATAAGCAATATATGCAAATACAAAGCAACACATAAGAAGCTGACTCTCTAATGGCATCTAAATTTTAAATTTCATAGCATGATCTAAAATAAAATGGATTCATAGGTATGATGTCAATTCAAAGGCTCATAATTTTCTCTAGACATCTTTTTACCCTCCAATCTTATAAATGATTGTCCATAGTCTTGCCAGATTTTCCATGCTTTGAAAGTAGAGGGAATTGGCCATGTCTTAATTAATGATATTGAGATCACAAGCAACTTGTCGTGCTCTATGCCCTTCTACTAAAAAATTAGTAACTACAAAACATTGTGTGAACTACACAATAGCCTATTTAGACCCCATTGAAAATTTCAACCAACACAAAGTTAAACCACTAACATAGTGCAATGGGCGGCCTTCTATATATGAAAACCACTAATTTAATAGTAGATCATTGTAATGATAACTTTAAGAACCCACCCCACCAAATGATTTTTTTACAAAAATATTAATTTACATTACCTCAATTTTGAAAAAAAGATTATAAAAAATTTAATAAAAAATTTCGTAAATGTATTAATTACTATGGGAAATACTTTCAAATTCTAAAAAAATCTTGTGCAAAACTATAGGTCTAAAGGTGAAAATCATTACTGGTTTTAATCATTAATGATATTAAGGATAGATTGTATTATTTAGTTCTCGTCATCAAGATTTAAAATATAATTTATCCTCCTCAGTGTATTCGATATTATGAGGTAAAATGTACCCATAATTGGTAATGCTCATGGGGTCTCAGATTATTTTTAGACCGTGGATCTCAATGAAGACGAATGACCAAAAAGCAATTGTAGACGCATGCAGTTTACCATAAAATACAAGCAGCATCGTTAGATTATAAGTTAATTCAACCATGGCAGCTAAAATTGGTGATATGGCCCTAAAGTTCTACAAGGTCTTGAGTTTTCTAAATTTGTTCAAATCTTTACCAAATTTGAAATGTAGAGATCATGTTGTCCCTTCTTTAGAATGAGGTGAGCTTGTGGTCTAGAATCATTTGAAATTCTTCATAAATGGATTGTCCACTCCTACAACCAAAACAATGAAGAATAATAAATAATAAATAATAAATAATAAGAAAACCATATTTTTCATTGATGGAAGATTGCTTGTGAACCTTGCATCACTATAGATCAAGTAAAAAGGTAGACACTATAAATTAATTGATAATAAAAAATTATCTTTTCAATATCTCATTAGGATAGTAATGAAATACTTAATTTATTAAATAGATAATAAGAAAGAAAAGTTTCTATTTTGAAAGAGTTAATTAGAAAGTGAGAAAAGGAAATTCTATTTATTTATAAAAATAAATATTAGCTCTCTTGTATTAAATAATAAAATATTATTTAATAAATAAATAATAATAAAATAATAATAAATTAATTAATCATTATTAAATATAATTAATACATAAAAATATGGTTTATTGATATGATAACTGAAGAATATTATTATATTGAAAAATTAATTGTTGATATGAGAAATAATTTGTCTATAATTTCATCTAAAATACAACCACCAAATTGTAAATGGCCATGTTTATGCGACACCTAAAACAATCTATTTAATATAATTATTAATTAATTAAAAATAAAAATTCATTAATTAAAAATTGAAATACAATGAATATAATATTTTTAATTAATTAATAATTACAGTATATTGTGAATCAATGAACCTAAAATATAGATCACATATATTATGAAATTTTAATGCATTGATATGACATTAGTAGAATTGAAGAAGAAAATAATTAGAAGCCTTGAACATAATGTGAATATTAAATTGGCCAATTATGAGTATTATGGCCATTCATTGCATGTTGTGAACATTAAAATATTTAATTTCTTATATATATTTATTTTATGGTTTAAAATAGAAGTAAGTGACATGTTATTTTGATGGTGGAGAATAAATAGTAAAAATGAAAGAATGAAAAAAATAGTAAAAGAAAATTTAAAATGGTGTCGTATTTTTGTAAAGTAAGTGATTAAAATAAATATTATTTTCCAACTTTGAGTGATATGTACATTTTGAAAAATTAGTTGGATATAATTTTGTGTCAATTTTTAAAAAAAGTTTAAAATATAAATGATAAACTTATTGATTTCAAAATTTAGTTTTTATAAATGATATTATTTATTTATTAATTATTATAAAAATGCTTCTTAATTGAATAAATCTAAAATTGAACTTAAACTTTTGTTAAATTCATCATAAAAATTAAATTAGTGTTTTGCACACCACATAAATAGTTTAATTCTTTGCTTTAAAAAAACTAGTTAAAACTTTTTCATATAAATTAGTTTTGAATTTTAACATTAAAATATACTTTAATAATTTAAATTTAAAAATATTAAACCATATCTTTTGAAAATACCAACTCATTTACATTATAAATGTAAACTTTTTGAAAGATGTTTTATATGTTTTATAACGAAATGTTAGTTAAAAAATAAAAAGTATCAATAGATAGTTTAATCTTTTTATATAAAAAATTAATTGAATTCTTTATTTTTTTATAGATGATATTTTTTATAGATAAAAATTAATTAAATTTTTATTATATAAATTAAACTTAATTTAAATTTTAACATTCCATCATAATAACATACTAATTTTAATATGCTGTGATATTGCTATCACCATAAAAGTACATAGTTGAATTCTGATAGCAATATCACAATTTGACCTACGGTGAAAGATGGTAAAAAATAAGAGAATTACAAGGACCTCTTTAAATTTCTCATGGATGAGATCTCATTTAGCCAAAAGTTTGCTATTTTATTATTGATTTTTTTCTATATTCTTTTAATACATTTAATCATATTTTATATAATTTTTGATATTATAAATTGTTATTATTATTTATATGTTGTCTCCTCTTTAAAGATAATTTAGAATACAAGACCAACACCTTAATTTTGCTACAAATCTCATTAAAAAAGGGATGAAGCCCTTAGGTCAAGTGAAAATATGGAAGAAAAATGTGGAACAAGCACAAAAAAAAGGAGGAGAAAAAGAAAAAGAAAAGAAAAGAAAAAAAGATAATGAGAACTTCGCTCCTGAAACTTTTATATAACAATGATGAGGCGAGATGTGATTCTGATGAATGTTTTATACAAGCCCCCTCGAATGATCTTTCACCAAAAGATATCAAAGTTGGTGGAGAGAAAATAGGCAAAGAAAGATTTGTCCACTTTATCACAAGAAAACAAATTTTGTGCTCCCACTAGCGTTGGATGATCTGCAAGATGGATTTGACCATGAGAGTCTTGAAAAGATAGTTACAGAGATTGGGTTGTCCTCATTGAAGGAGAAGAAATGTAAAATTATTTCTAGCATGTAAAGGAGAGCTGCATTTTGGTCTCACCGAAAGAATTTTTATGCATAGTTATATTGGTGTAGATATTGGTATGAGAGCTAAGGGTTTATCAGTTGCCTAAAGAGCCAGAATAGCCAAAGGGAATGCATACCAAAAGAATCTGGTGAGTGTTGATCTACACTCTTTAAATTTCACACATTAATATTGAGTTTGGAGCCCTTTAAATCTTACACATTAATATTAAGTCTGGAGAATGTTGGTCTTCTGAGTGTTTAACACTTTTAGTCTATTATAGTTGACGTAGAAGCTGTTGAAGAGAGGAAAATAAATCAGATATTGGAGAAGACACTAAAGGCAATATGTCTTTTCCATTATATGATCATAGAGATGTAACACAATAAATATTTCGATGTCTTACATTCAATAAGAGTTCATTTTTGGTGGGTTTATTAAGAACTTTTTAACTTTACCAATAGAACAAGAACCCATTAATGAAATAGGAGATCTTAAATCTTAAATAAGCACATCTTATGATTTGGAAGGTCACACATGTTACAAAAGCAGTCTGTGACACCATTTGCTACATAGTACTTGAGTACCTATCTGCAAGGAAGTCTTTTGAGAAGACAAATGTCTTTGAATATAGAATAAGTTGTTGGAGCTCATCACAACTACAAAGCATTTGACCTTTCCCAATTAGAAAATGGTGTTATGTTGTTAGACTTTGTCAAAGGTCCAATAAGAGAGGAGAATAAAATCACAATAATTGAGATCCATGCCAATCCAAACGAGCCATTTTTTATTTATTAATTAATCTTATTTTGATGAGATCACTACTATGTTCGTTCTTAAAGTTGAGAAGAAAAGTTTTTTAGTCCTGAGATTTATGATTCGCTAAGTTTCAAGAGTAAATTTGTTTCCTAAGTTAAAGCTGCAGATATTAAAAAAATATTGGAAAAAGGGAGATAGAGTTGGTTTATAGCCCTAGTTGTCTTACAAGGAAGTCATCCAAGGTCATTATTAGTAAGAAAAGAAGAAAGTGATAGTTGGTTGAAGAGATTGTTGCCATCAAATGAAAAGTAGTTGAAGTACTAGTTGCTATATATAAGTAAAACAAAGAGATTGTTGTATGTATTTTGTGTTTGTTTGGAGGTTGGAAGAAGACTAGTGCAAAGAAGATGTGTAGGTAGAAAATGATTTTTTAGTGTTGTAAGATAAAAGATTGATGTTGATCATAAAAGGGGTTCTAGTGTGTGGTTTCCTAATATGACACCAAACCAACCTAGGTTACAATGGAAGGAAGATGACTCACTAGGCTCAAGTAGGCTTAAGCATTGAGTGAGTGCAATGATCCTTCATTGTAATTGAGGGATGATTATGCAAGTATGATTGAGAAATGCAACATTAAGGGCTAGAAAGGAAGCAAATATGAGTTTCATAAAATTCATAGATTCACAAACAACAAATAGACCAATTTTGTCACCATAAATGGAGCCCAGAAACTATAACTAACCTATAAATTTAGTTTGAAGATGATCTAGAGGGACTATGCTAACATGGTCGACTTGTTCTTAGGACTAGGTCGATTATGTTCATCATTTCCCTACACTTCTGACTATTTTCAGTTTTAGATTGTAGTCGGGATTTTGAACTTCCCGAATCTGATCATGGAATTGGCACCACCACACAAAAAAAGAGGAAATGTTGTGCATAAAGCACTTCACCTTAGTCAAAATCTAGTTGAGGAATCAACCTTGAAATTGAAATGAAACATGCATGAAATGAAAGCTTGCTAATGTAAAGTAGATGTTTAGATCTAAAATGTAAATGCTTATACCTTCACAGACAAACTTGGCATCAGAATGTCTATGAATATTCTTATAGTTGTCTTGAATGTAGCTATTGGATCTTGAAATGTAGAGAAGAATCAAGGATGTCTTTCACAAATTCATAGATCTGCAAATACTCCTCAAATCTCTAATGTTGTTATGCTTGATGACTCTTGCCTTGAGAAAGAATGCAATCACATTGATATTCATGTATTTGAAAGAAGGGTATCCTTTCTTAATTGAGGTCTCCTCTAATTGGCCATCATGATGGAGATAAACTTGCTACAATGGAGAAGATTGCCTTCAAACGATGCCTTGGATACTTTAAATATGCTTTAGAATGCTTGGGATGCGAATTTGTAAGAGAGAGCTTGAATTCCTCATCTTATGTCCAAATGAGGAGAGGTATGTTTCTTATATACCCCTTATAAGCATTTTTAAGCTCAAAACTTGAAGAGGGTCGATGATATTTTATATTTCCAGCATATATCATTCAAACGAATTCCCAATTTAAATTTCAAGACAAACCTTAGGGAACAGGCCGAATCGGTTGACCTATTCCTGGTAGGCCTATTCCCCCAAAAGGTCTCAAAATTTGGTTCGGGGGTTAGGATTATGGAGAGGATGCTAGAATGAAAAGAGAAATCGGGGTTGGATAAAGCATAATAGATATGGAAGTCTTAAAACACTAAAATAGGGCCAAACTAAGCATCTAATTATAAGCGCTTGCAATTTAGGATGGTACAAGTGCAAACAAAATTGTTCAAGAAAAAGATGAAGAAGTGGTTGTAGATTGTTCCCCTATTGTTGAGGATGGATTTCAATTTAGTAGAGATCAATAAAGTGTTTGGATTTGGAGAGTGAGAGAATGTGCATTGTATTGAGATGTAAATGAGCTTAGGTAATGGAATTGTATTTTAGTGCAAGTATTTGAGTGTGAGTCACTTTTGTTAAAATAAAATTTGAAGTGTACATTGTACATGATTTTCTATTGTAGTGGGTACATTATTGGTTGTACTCAACATCCAAGATTTTTTTGGTCCAAAGAAGTAAAGATTTTCCATAGGAAAGTTTGACTTCCCCAAGTGTTTTACAAGCCTTTTTGAGTCAGGCCTACACGGATTAGTGTGATAATCATGTAGCATGTATCCTTTTGTGAATATATAGAGTCCATGATACATCAAGTTTTGGAATTATCTAAGCTTGATGATGAATCAGAGAAGTTGAATATTTGATCAAGGAGGAAATGTGAGATGGTGTACTCTCAGAGTGTGAAGGACCAAGTTAATGATTATAGGAAATTTTTAAATATTGATGACCCATGTAGGTGAAAAGGATTCCTATAGAACTAGTGACTACAGTGGTTGGGTACCCATTTATCTTGGTAGATGGATTGCTTTTACTATGAACTTGATATTCTATTTTAACGTAGGCACAAAAATTAAAGCATAAAAGTTTGTAAATAAAGCCCAGAGTGATGATCATAAAGTGTTTTCATTATAAATTAGTTTCCCCAACATGTCAGTTTATGGTCATCCAAAACCACTTGTTTGCTTGGTTTGTGGTTATTTGAAACCACTTGTAAGTAAGGTTTTTGGTCATCCAAAACCATGTGTATTTGTTAGGTTTGTGGTAATCCAAAACCATGTTTTAAGAGGTATGTGGTTATCCAAAACCACTTGTATGCAAGGTTTGTGGTTAGCCAAAACCTCTTGAGTGTAGAGTATATGGTCATCTAGAAACTATTTGTGTGAAGAGTTTGTGGTTAGATAGAAACCACTTGAGAAGTGTATTGGTTAGGGATAAGCCTCAAAATCCCAAGGTGATAATAATGAGGGAAAGTTGAAAAGATGAAGTGACATACTAAAGTCCAACTCTATGAAAGAAAAAATTGTATAAGCAATTGTAAATGGTTACTTAACAAGACCTTAGGCCAGGACCCATCTTTTCTAGATTATGGTGGATATTCAAAGTAATTAGTACAATTAATTTAAATGGGGTGTTAGAATCATAAATTACTTATTAGCCTCAATGTTGACATAGACAAGGGAGGACCCCTGATATAGTCTCCAAAATTATCTTTAGCTATCCTACATTTGTGCCACGCTCTCTAACTTCTCAATGATAGATCTGTTGTATTATTTCACATGTCCATCATTAATGCTACAACTAACTCCTATCTATAGTTTATGATGTGTTTCTCTCTAAAATGAATGTTAAGAGCCTATATTCCTTAGAGCTCATATTTGAGTTTCTCCTTTGATCCATGTTTCTTTAGAAATATATTGCCAAAGAATTATCCCTCTACAACTGCACAGATGAGGCTTATGCAGTATCATGGTCTCAACCCCTAATTTTATTTTGCATTCATCATTTTATTTTTGTCCTTATGTCCTTGTTTCTCTTATTTTATTTGTGATTGATCAGGTTTGTCTTCTTGGACCTCTGTAAAATAATTTAAAGAGATATATGTAATGGATTTTCAATAAACTATTTTTTAATGTTGTTGCATTCCATTTTGTTATATTCTTGTTTTTCACTTGTGTCCATGCATGTAACTAAGTTAGAGTGTTTAAGTTTTAAATTGTAAAAATTTATACGTTCAATATGAAACCTCGATAAAGCTCATTTCAAGAAGCCCAAATTTTATACTTAACAATTCTGAAGTTGTGGAATGGAAAGTGGTGGAATGTTTATTTTGTCTTTTTTTAGGCATGCAAAATGCTTGCTTTAAAAAATCTTATCAAATGCTCCTAATAAAAAAATATACTTTTCTCAATTCAATTTTTTCCTTTTGAAGTGTGCTTAGAATGCTTTTTCATAGGATGGATAGGTGGGTTCAAATTCTTATTTATCTATAAAATAATTTTGCTGCACACTAACTTACCCATCAAAAAAATTCAAACTTGGGAGATTTAAATAAAGAAGCATTAAATCTACTCTACAAGTCAAATTCAATTTCTACCTTTATCAAGAAACGTATAAACAAAAAGGATATAAATAATCAAGGAACATATAAATGATCTTTATATTAATCGTATTTCCATTCAATATAACAAAAGAAAATAGAAAAATGACTTTTAGAAATGTTTGAAAATAAATATAATGTGTACAAAGTAGTGTAAGGAACTAATAATCTTATAACTTATAATTGGATTGTTTTGAACTACCTTTGATATGTTTATAACTAGTAGTTGCACTTTTTTTTGTAGCATGTAACAAATCATGGATAGGCAGTTATTGTGAGGGGATTGTAGGGTGGGGTGGTGTATTATCGAGGGAATAGGTGTTTGGGAAGATGCAAAATAAATGTAAAAGCGAATAGTTTTAGTTTTGTTTTCAATATTGAGTTGTAAAATTATATTAGTATTAGTTAGAAGATGCCTCTTGGGGGGAGTATAACAGTCAGGATACCAGGAAAGGCAAAAAGGTCTGGAGAAACTTCAACATCAACACTGTGAGAATGGGAATAATTAGGGAGGCCGTTTACCCACAGATTCTGGAGGGTAATGAAGGAAAAGTCCACAAGGAAGAGTTGATTGACCCAGCACTGGTTGTTCTAAGTGATAAAGCCAGGGAAATGGATATGGATTTCCTCAGCAACACCAAGAACAACATGCTAGATTAGTACAGATCTTTCAAATGGCTCTACCATGAGATTGAGGACCTTAAAAGAAAAAATTCAGAGCTTAGACAACAAGGAACACACCACAAAGAGAAAGCTAAGCCTAGAAACCAGGGTCCAACACCTGGAAACCAAAATGATAAGCCTTGAAAAAACCCTAAAGGGAATAGCCGTGCAACATTTTAATATCCTCAAAACTTCCAACGAGGACTTGAAGTTGCTAATCAAAAAAATGGAAAAAAAAATGGAAACCACGACTGATCAGAGGACTAGGGAGAAAGATGAGCCCACTGAAGGACCAGGAAAAAGAACCAGGGTAAGAATCAAGAAAAACGGGGAGAAAATTGACCCCCAAGGACCCCAAGTTCAGAACGTGAAAGACACTGTTCAACTGGTGGAGGCCCTCGAAAGCAATGCAGTTGTCATGCTCAAGAGTTTGGCATAACTTGATCCGGTGCCTTTCTTTTTTGCCTTGTTTTGACTGTTTCTTTGTTTTTGCTTGTTCGGCCTTGTAGAGGCATGTTCCTTGGTACTTTGAACTGATTTACTCTATTTTTCTTTCATGTTTATCTTTTTGAATCTTTCACTGTTGTGGGTTTCAGGATCCCTGTAAAACCTATTTTACTTAATCAAAAACTATTTTCAATTAGTACTGATTACATTGAATTGTTTAAAATAAGTGGTAAGGTTTTAATTTAAGTTAATTTGTAGATAATAAGATTTAGAGTACGATTTTTGTGTTTTGATATAATAATGAACGCATGTTTAATTTGTATGTGGGTATTGGAGATGGTCTTGTAATGTGAGATCGATTTGATACAATGCATTATTTTTATGTAGAAATGTAGAAAAAACTTTGTTAAAATTATTTATTTTAATGTGTAAATGACAATATGGTATGGATTGAATTATTATTTGAAGGGTTTTTGTTTGTCTTTTTTATTGTTTGAACTTGTGGATGATTTGGTTATTGATAGGAAAACATTTGGTTTGAATTGATTTGTTTTGAGTATAGATGACAATATGCAATGATAATATTATTATTTAAGCTTATTTGTTGTCTTATTTGCATTGCTTGTAGTAATATTAGTAGAACATTTTTAGTTTATATTATTTGTATAAAAAACTATGTAGTGAATTTGATTATTTGTGGGTAATGTCTTATAAGAAATTTAAATCTTATGAAAGAATGTATTAAATTATGTGCTTGTTGTTTAAATTAGTATTTAAGATTTGTATAAATATTAGTTTTGATGAAAAGATGTGATTGTTATAAATTTTGTAAAGTTGTTGTTTTATGTATTGAGAATCGAATATGTAGATTTTAAAATGAAGTATCAAATAAGCAGCGAAATGATTAAGTGCAATAGCAACAGACAATGAAGTTGAAATAAGGACTTCTTTTATTATTTGTTGGAAGACCCCAGTGTCAACGTCCAGAACATACAAAGTTGATTGGAATGGCATGGTACATAGTAGATTGGTAGGTTTATTTTAATTTATAAATGACAATATTGTGTGGATTGCATTACTAGTTAAGGACTTGTGTTTGTGTATTTGTGTTGGTTGCACAATATTACTATGAGATACATACCTTAATGTATTGTAATAGAGAACCTGAGATGATTTTTTTATTGGTTGAACTTGTGGGTTATAGTTGGTCTTGAAAGATGGATATATTTAATTTTTGACAAGGGAACACTTGGTTTGAATTGATTTGTTTTGAGTATAAATGACTGTATGTAATGATTGTATTATTTTTTAAGCTTATTTGTTTTCTTATTTGCATAAGTTGTACTAATAATAATAGCATATTAGTTTAGTTATTTTTATTGGGCAATATCTTGTAAGAAATAAAATTGTTATTAAAAAATAATTTAGATAATGTACTTATTTAAATTAGTATTTGTGTAAATATTATTTTAGTTGAGGAATTGGCATGCATTTTGTTGTTAAATCATTTAAAAATGTGTTAAATGTAAGCAATTCTTCTTTGAAATAATATTTGTATAAATATTTATTTAGAAGAAAATATGATATTATTCTAAACTATGTAATTCAAGTGATTATAAAAGAGTGGAAAAGACAATAGTTAATATTTATTAATATACTTATAAATTAATAACTGTTAAAAATTTGTTGTTTTATTCATAGAGAAACAAGCACATAGATTTTGAAATGAAGTAGATAAAAAACAATCAAATGATTGGTTTTATTATATTTTGGAAGAGCCCATTGTTATTGTATGGAACAAGAAAAATCGATTGGAATGGCATGGTAAATAATTTTTCAACCAATGAAATAGACGAGTGTATTTTGATAAGTTACAAAAGCCAATATTGAGTGGAACAGAGGTAGCATGTGGTGGAAACCATTTGTGGTGTGTGGAACCCATGCAACCTACAAAAAATAAGAATGATCAGTAATTGTTTAGAAGATAGCATTGAAAACAGAGGAATTTTGATGTAGAAGAGGAATCATGGAAGATAGAAAGGGAAAAGACTGAGAAAGTGAAAATAGAAAGCTGACATTGTTGTTGGGAAAACAACTAAGTTTGATAAAAGGAGCAGATACCAGAGGTATGGGTATGTGCAAGATCATGAGGGGCCAAAAAGTGGCGATGTAAAAAATATTCACTTTTCACTCGTCCAAAAGTGCATGAAAATGCTTGTTGACTTTTTAGTAGGCCTGGGTGTCAGTACATCTGGGCAAACCTGACACCAAAGCATAGGCTTAATCGGGTACCCAAAAACATATCGGGTACCCAATTTTTTTCAAGTACCCAATATTATATCAGGTACTTGAATCCTGTGGCATAAATCAAAACCCACGAGCCATTTTCCTCATTTCTCCTCACGTTTTGGGTTTGGAAAACGACTGCAAATATCATATACACAATATTTTTGGGTATCTGATTTCCACAACAACAAATTTGATCTCTGTAGTATATACGATAAGTAAATTCTTTGTATATTTTGATTATTTTATTTCATTTTGATGCTAAATGTAGTTTTTTTGGTTGAAATAGGGTTTTGTATTTATTTTTGTAATAATATATGAAATCAAATTGAAATTTAGATTTCTTTTTTATTTAATCAAGCATGGATGACAAAAATGAAGAAAATAACCCTCCCGCACCAAATAACGATCCCCAAAACAATCCCCCGTCTCAAAACCCTCGATCTTTAGAAGATTTGATACAAGATAATTTGAACACAATACGAGGTTTCCAAAACACATATCAGAATACACCTACTTTAGGTCCCATGCTTGCCACATTTTTATACAATTGTTGAAAATATTGACACACTCACGCATCAACATAATGCTGCTCTTCATTGGCGTGATGATATGCATGCCCAATTTGATGACGGGCTTGACCATGATGGGATTATAGCCCTTAATATAAGTAAGGAAGATATAGCCTCTCTTTTTGTGAATCCTAAAACCGGATTACAAGTTGACCCCAAAAAGCCCAAATTATCAATAAAATGGTGCACAAATGAAGCAATCCGCACACACTTTTGGGATCGTTGGTGTATGGTTTTTGATAAACCACCCCATAGCAATTTGGAGCTCCCTTTCTATTTCATAAAAAAATTGTATGTTGAGTTTGTGCTTGGTCACAATGTTAATTATTGGAGTATGAGGCCCAACATGGGCGTAGGCAGAGGAGCTCCTCAGACTAGGCCATTTGCCCAGCATAAAAAGGCCACTACCTTTGTCCCCCCCATTGATGTCGTACCCCCTCCTTGAGTGTAGCATCCTGATATCATTGCAGAGGCTACCTCATAGACTATTAGGGCCATTCATTTGCTGAGTGATTAGTTGATCATGTAGACCAGGTTAGTGTTACCTCCTGGTGTGGATGATGCTGGCACATCGACATCTTGCTAGAGTTCACATGTATGCGAGCCCCATATTTGCATTATATGCAAGAATATGTGCCTCGGACCACTTACTGATGTTGATACATATCAGTATGTTATTGATGAGGAGGATGTAGGAGATGTAGCTATAGAGGCTGCAACACCTCATGGAGTATCTACATCTCATGAGAGTCCTTGGGAGGTGTACGTAGAGCCATGGACTCCTGTTGATATGATAAGAGTAAACATTATAAATAAATTTGGCACGTGAATTATTTAATTTATTTATTTAGATTAGTTTTAATGATTTCATGCACTTATGTATATATATTTTTTCCATTTATGTTCATTCGATGACACAAGAGGAGTTGAGATAGGTGGATGAGTCCACAGTTTCAGCTATTTCATTTGGCCTTGATGCCTATACGGTCTATTATAAATTATGTACCCATTAGTTTTTTTTATATCATTTGGTGTACATGCTTAAATCTCTATCAATTAGAGCAATAAAATTCATACATTTACTAATATATTGACATCTTATTGTACTCTTGCAGGCTACAACCGATGTTAGTGGGGGGCACGAGGGGGTTCCTTCATCAGGTGTTGACAAAGGAAAGGTAATTAATTGTTTAAGATTAATTATACATGCATATGTATGCCACTTGTGTGTAGTAATAAATATTTTACTTGAATTTATTGTATAGGGTGTGGCTATTGATGATGTCCCGACACAGGTTCGGGAGCCTAGGCTGACAGGCATCTCGATTCAGAGTGATAGCCCGATTGTACGTAGACTTTTACATATTGTTATTTGTATTTTTTAACCGGGGTTATTATGATGAAGTACATTTATATATAATTGACAATCTTTTTACTCTCATAGGTTACTCCTAGTGTGAGAGAGGGCCCACAAGAATCTTTTGTATCTTTGTTGACCTAGCCCACTATTCCAGAGGAGGGATCACTAGATGTAAGTTTTAATTTTAGTTCAAATCATCCTATTTTGTAGATTTATTACTCTATGTTGCACCACTCTACTAATCTCATTATTGCAAATATATATTTATAGGTCAGAGTTGGTATTGTTGGCATGGTCCCTTCGCTACCAAGGACTTATGCTAGGATACTTGATCGTGGTAGGCGACCGAGAGGCCAAGTACAGATATTTGTATTCAGTTATAATTTTAATTAAATTAGTGTTTGAATTATGAATTATATATATATATATATGTGTGTGTGTGTACAAATCATATAAAGTAAGCAATCTAACTTGGGTTTGAACTCATTTTTGATGATCCCCCTATGACATAGGGTGTAGTTTTAATTTTGTGGTCATTTAGAGATGCCACTTGGCACATTTTGAGATGGCATATATGCCACATTGTACACCTTGAAACATTGATTTTGTAGACATTTTGAAATAACATGTGCCATATTTGTATATGGAGATACTTTTGATAATTTGATACTTTCTATATATAGAACATGTTCATTTTTATGTTATATTTGCATCATCTTTTGTATACATATTTATTATTCATGTTTATGGAATTGAATGGTGAAGTCATATCTTGACTATGATTGTCATTATGACTTAAATTATATCTTGTTGAAGTTACATTTGTTTTTCTTTACTCCGGAATACCCTGTTCATGGAGCTTATTATGTTTGAGGTTTAACTTCTATAGATTTCCTATGTTCTTATGTTTCATACCATTATATATACTCACTTGAGCCACTTAGTACTACATTGTTTCCATACTATGTATACACTCACTATGTATATAACTCATCATATTGGGGTTTACTAAATCCATAGAGAAATGTAGCAATTGTGTTGTTAGGTCACTTGGGTCAAGAATGGTCGCAAGCGTTCTAGTGACTCCCTAGGTGGAACAGGGTTGTCAGTGGCGTTTACCCGGCCAACTAGAGCCGATGGAGCAGATAGTTCGATGCCAGGATAGACGGTTTGAAAGATACACTGTTGAGTTACTTTCAATTGACCCTCACTGCAAGTTTTGGCATCGATTGAGATCGCCTTGCCAAATGAAAATGAAGTCTAATCGCCCAAAATTGAAAGAGGTTATTGTAGACCTTGGAAATAAAATCTCGTAGCCCCTAACGGTTTGTTGATACCTCTCACGAGGTCCAAGATATGAGCCTCAGAAGATCGCTGCCCAATTGTGCTTAGTGCACCTTGGGGTCACTTGGGTCGAGTGTGGTCGCGAGTGTTCCTGTGACTCCGTGGGCGGAATGGGGTTGTCAGTGGTATTGAACCAGCCAACCGGAGCTAATGGAGTAGATGGTTCGATGCCAGGATGGATGGTTTGAAAGATACACTGCTGAGCTACTTTCAACTGACCCTCACTGCAAGTTTTGGCATCGACTAAGATCGCCTTGCCAAATGAAAATGAAGTCAAGTCACCCAAAAATGAGAGAGGTCATTGTAGACCTCAAAAACATGATCCTGTAACCCCTGACGGTTTGTTGATACCTCTCACAAGGTATGAGATACAAGCCTCGGAAGATTGCTGCCCAATCGTGCTTAGTGTAGCTTGGGGTCACTTGGGTCGAGCATGGTCGCAAGTGTTCTAGTGACTCCATGGGTAGAATGGAGTTGTTAGTGGTGTTTACCCGGCCAACTAGAGCCAATGGAGTAGACGGTTCGATGCCAAGACAGACGGTTTGAAAGATACACTACTGAGCTACTTTCAACTGACCCTCACTGCAAGTTTTGACATCGACTGAGATTGCCTTGCCAAATGCAAACGAAGTCAAATCGTCCAAAACTAAGAGAGCTTATTGTAGACCTCAGAAACATGATCCCATGGCCCCTAATGGTTTGTCGATACCTCTCACAAGGTCCAAGATACGAGCCTCAGAAGATTGCTACCCAATTGTGCTTAGTCCACCTTGGGGTCACTTAGGTCGAGCGTGGTCGCGAGTGTTCCAGTGACTCCATAGGTGGAATAGGGTTGTTAGTGGCATTTACTTGGCCAATTGGAGCCGATGGAGCAGACAGTTTGATGCCAGGATGGATAGTTTGAAAGATACACTGCTGAGCTACTTTCAACTGACCCTCACTGCAAGTTTTGGCATCGATTGAGATCACCTTGCCAAATGCAAATGAAGTTGAATCACCCAAAACCAAGAGAGGTTATTGTAGACCTCAAAAACATGATCTCGTAACCCTGACAATTTTTTGATACCTCTCACAAGGTCTGAGATATGAGCCTCAGAAGATCATTTCCCAATCGTGCTTAGTGCACCTTGGGGTCACTTGGGTCGAGCATGGTCATGAGCGTTCCAGTGACTGCATGGGTAGAAAGGGGTTGTCATTAGTGTTTACCCAGCCAACTAGAGCCGATGAAGTAGATGGTTCAATGCCAGGATAGACGGTTTGAAAGATACACTACTGAGCTACTTTCAACTGACCCTCACTGCAAGTTTTGGCATCGACTGAGATTGCCTTGCCAAATGCAAACGAAGTCAAATCACCCAAAACTGAGAGAGGTTATTATAGACCTCAGAAATATGATATCGTAGCCCCTTATGGTTTGTCGATACCTTTCATGAGGTCCAAGATATGAGCCTCAGAAGATCACTGCCCAATCATGCTTAGTGCACCTTGGGGTCACTTGGGTCGAGCTTGGTCGTGAGTGTTCCAGTGACTCCGTGGGTGGAACGGGGTTTTCATTGGAATTTGCCCAACCAACTAGAGTTGATGGAGTATATGGTTTGATGGCAGGAGAGATGGTTTGAAAGATACACTATTGAGCTACTTTCAACTGACCCTCACTGCAAGTTTTGGCATCGACTAAGATCGCCTTGCCAAATGCAAATGAAGTCGAATCGTCCAAAACTGAGAGAGGTTATTGTAGACCTTAGAAACATGATCCCATAGCCCTAGATGGTTTGTTGATACCTCTCATGAGGTATGAGATACGAGCCTCAGAAGATCACTACCTAATCATGCTTAGTGCACCTTGGGGTCACTTGGGTCGAGCGTGGTTGCGGGCATTCTAGTGACTCTGTGGGCGGAACGGGGTTGTCACTGGTGCTTACCTGACCAACTGAAGCCAATGGAGCAGATGGTTTGATCCCATGATGGATGGTTTGAAAGATACACTACTGAGATACTTTCAAATGACCCTCACTGCAAGTTTTGTCATCAACTAAGATCACCTTGCCAAATGCAAACGAAGTTGAATCGCCCAAAATTGAGAGAGGTTATTGTATACCTTGGAAACATGATCCCGTAGCCCCTAATGGTTTGTTGATACCTCTCATGAGGTCCAAGATACGAGCCTTGAAAGATCGCTACTCAATCATGCTTAGTGCACCTTGGGGTCACTTGGGTCGAGTGTAGTCGCAAGCGTTCCAGTGACTTTGTGGGTGGAATGGGGTTGTAACTAGCATTTACCCGGCCAACTGGAGCCGATGGAGTAGACGGTTTGATCCCAGGATGGACGGTTTGAAAGATACACTACTGAGCTACTTTCAACTGACCCTCACTGCAAGTTTTGTCATCGACTGAGATTGCCTTGCCAAATGCAAACGAAATTGAATCACCCAAAACTAAGAGAGGTTATTGTAGACCTTAGAATTATAATCTCGTAGCCTCTAACAATTTGTTGATACCTCTCACGAGGTCTGAGATATGAGCCTCGAAAGATCATTGCATAATCGTGCTTAGTGCACCTTGAGGTCACTTGGGTCGAGCGTGGTCGCGAGCGTTCCAGTGACTCCATGGGTGGAATGGGGTTTTCACTAGTGTTTACCTGGCCAACCAGAGTTGATGGAGCAAATGGTTCAATCCTAAGATGAATAGTTTGAAAGATACACTGCTGAGCTACTTTCAACTGACCCTCACTGCAAGTTTTGGCATCGACTAAGATCGCCTTGCCAAATGCAAACAAAGTTGAATCACCCAAAACTGAGAGAGGTTATTGTAGACCTCAAAAACACAATCCCATAGTCTCTAACAATTTGTCAATACCTCTCATGATGTCTGAGATATGAGCCTTGAAATATCACTACCTAATCGTGCTTAATGCACCTTGGGGTCACTTGGGTCGAGCGTGGTCACGAGCGTTCCAATGACTCTGTGGATGAAATGGGGTTGCCACTCATGTTTACAATGTCATGAAAGTGAACCACCAACTTATAGTCCACACCATTTTCAGTAACAAAAAATTTAATCCTTTTACTCTCCCGTGCAAACTCAGAAAGCACGTCACTTGCAGACCATAAAACTACAATGCATTATGGTACACTGGGCAGCCTGCAAGCAGTTCTGTTTTACAGATTGAGTAAGTAGTCCTTGGGAACATGTCCTTGTCTGCAGTGGAAACAATTAGGTTTTCATTCTGAAACAAGAGAAGACCCAAATGGGAAAGCATGCACACTTCTTTTCTTGACCCAGTTCCGTTGCAATGACTGTTAGTGGTATGTTTGAAATCTGAACTGTGAAACTAATCATGATTAAGCCAATCAACACTCTACTAAAATTCAATTATTTTTAATATTCTGCCACCCCTCCCAAAACCCAATAACAAAGACTGAATATTAGGACATTTATTTTTCTTTACTCTGGAATACCCTATTCATGAAGCTTATTATGTTTGAGGTTTAACTTCTATAGATTGTTTGAAATGATAAAAAATAATATCCTTAAAGCATTAGAAAAAACAATCAAACATGTAAGAATTCAAACCATGCAAATGACATAAGTAAATGACATGTAAGATCCCTTATTGGCACTATTGGCCACCCATACATGATTTTGGTCATAAGACCTTATCAAGACTTCTAGGACATTTAACTTTAAAATCAAATTGATTGTTACAAATTGCCATTATAGGCTTCAAAAGATCTCAATTAACCATTAAGGATCCTTTTGTCCTTGTATCTTTGATTGGATCCATGGTGACCGTAGGTGTCTTCATAGGTGCTCCTACACAAGTTACAATCCACATACAAAACCAGGTTTATTGACTCAAAATACAATCTAAGAAAGGTGAAATTAATGTATTGAAATTAAGCTTAATGAACTTAGAAAAAAATACACTAAGTTAACTTATTACCTAGTCAAGTGTTCTTGAAGGGTCATCTCTTTGCTTCAAGGTCTCCAATAGTGCTTCATGATCAATAGTATTAATAGTCCAAAGTTCTTTTGTCTTTGGTCTTCCTTGATGCTTTGAAAACTTGGCATTTGTTGCTATAACAAGGTGTGAATACATGAGAATAGTTTTGTGCTTCTCATAGTCTTCAAATGCGGGAATTCCATTCTTTCTAATCATGTATGTTCGTAGCCATGTTCCCGCAACAACAACTGAACTAGTAGGATATGTGAACCCATCACCATCTACCATCGGTTGTACAAGCTTCTGTTTATCTCATACACAACGTGCTAACCAATAATCTGACCTCTCATCATTCCCCTGTGATGCAACCAATGCAAAAACATCTCCTGGCTTTAGAATATCTGAAAGATGGTCATACTCAACTGCAGTGTCCATGTCATCATTTATTATAGAGTGTCAAAGATAAAGGAGTTAGATACTGTGGAACCCATGTATCCACCCACTCACTTGACTCATAATGATCCCAATCATACTGAAAACACATGGGGCAAAAACAAGCCAACTCTCGTGTCCAAATGGTCCATGTACTACTATTGGAGCTTCAGAATGAATGCATTTTTGAAGAGTCTTTCACTACTTGACAATCCAATCTATCTCCTATAGTTCCCTCCTCAACCAACCAAAAGAATCTACGCATTATAGAATCAAGAGTCCCCCCCTGTGACAATTCTAAAGTACACCAATCAACAATAGAATGAGCATCAAGAAGTACAACACCTAAAATCCTCAATTGCTCCTTAACTAGAGCTCTCTTCACACATGCACTTGCTCCATCATGCTCCCATTTCCCATGCCTTGACTCAAAAAAACTCCAAATATGAGGTACACCTCTCTCCACATGCATTCTACACAACCAATAAAACATTCTAGCATTCTTAAATTGACCAGTGCAATTATCCAACCAAACGAGATGCCTATCCATAGCAATACCATTTTCCTGCAAGAAGTCAAAATAGTTCTAGAAAAAATGTTGAACAAACTCATGAGAGTGAGACCTGTCATCGCTCATATAAAAATGGTACTCTCTGATTATCTTTTTCTCATCTTTTGTTCTATCAGGGGAATGTCTATATGTGATGTGTACAAAGATAGCAACCTGAATGGAATTGTAATATTGAGCTTGAGTCTCATTTTGGGGCTGCAATGTATAGTTCTCCATAAAGTCTACAACGGATATAATAGTTCCAATGGGGAAAGTGTCCTTACATGTCATGAATTGTTGATCCAACCATTAAGACCTGTGACTATGCCTTGCATACTTGTAAAAAATATTTGTCTTGAAATCTGAGATAAAATCAGCAACATTGTATTCTTTTGCAACTAACTCACATCTAGAGCCTTCACCTCCACTCTTCAATGTATATTTCACTATTTCATATACCTTTTTTTGGACGAGTGTCTTTCCAAAAGTGTGTTCCAAACTCTCATGAAAACATGTTCTAAACTTGGACAAGCCACCGCATTCTGAGCACTTGGCATTTAAGCAATCTTTTTTTATAAAATAAACAACCATCATCTCTATGAAATAAAAATTGATCTAGCAAGTCTCTTGATGATTTGGGAAGACCACTTGTACCACAATCCTCTAGCATTTCATTAGTATGCAAAGTAGAACGAATGGACCGTAATAATTCATGATGCATTGAAAACTCAACGTGATATTTGTAACAACATGTATTCCAAATCTTAAGGGGTACACAATAAAATGGCTTCATAGATTCAAAAGACCTTTGTGATATTTTCAATGTTGGATGTGTCTCACAAATTTTTTATACAACATTGTTTGACTTACCTCCACATAATGTTTAGGATGTGGAGTGCAGTCTCGATTGCGAACTCTCAACTTCAAGACATCCTTCACATTTGGTGAAACTCTTGAGTTAGCATCCCAAAATTGTTGAATTTCATCCTTGACAACATATGTTAGATTCTTATCGAAATGTGGATGTCTCCCACCATAAGCCCATGTATCAATTTGAAGTGGATCATCAAGTCTTTCTCTTCTTCCAAGTGCTCTACCCAAAGTTTTATCGTCTATATTGAAGTCAACACAAGTTTGTCTCATCAAACAAGCCTTTCTCAACTAATGACTTACTAAGGAGGTTGTAATAAACCTCCGAGCAACTCTCTTGTCTTTTTCTCTGCTAGTCTTCCCAATGCTATTGAGATCATTGAAAAGATTCTTCACAACAATGACATTTCTCTCCATTTTCTTGTTCACACGAATCTTCAATTTCACAAGCACGGGTCTCATCTTTTGCATCTTTAACAACTGCACACAAATTTGACATTGCTCAACCAATGTCTTGTTTCCAAAAAATTGATCATAAAGTCTTGAAGCCCACAACCTAACGGTTCTATGTGACCTCTTTCCTTCCCAATTATTCATAATGTTCTCCTCAATTTCAATTAACCATTTAGGTGTTCTTTCAAGCCCCAAATTTGAAGATTGATTATCTTTATTGCAAGGGACTTCATTTCGCATATAATTTAGAGATGTGTAACGTTCATGTGGTTCTTATGCAACATTTTCATTCCCCAAGTCTACATTTTCAATCTCCATCTGTACATTTTCATCTTCATTCCATTCATTGTCATTCCCCAAATCTATGTTTTCATTCCCCAAGTCTACATTTTCATTCTCCATCTCTACATTTTCATCTTCACTCCATACATTGTTATTCACAAAATTAATTTCCATATTATTTTCAAATTCAACATCTTCTTCACTTGCAACTACATTTACGAGGTCACCTTGATTAATGTTTAACATACCTTCTCTCCTTCTTCAATGATTTTCCCTATCTTTTTCCCTATATTCTTGAATTTCTTCATCCATCACCTTCCTCTTGCGTTTAGCCTTTCGATGACTGCTGCTTCCCATGGTGAGACCACGAGTTGACAAAAAACAAAAAATGGGCCCCAAATCACATTTTTTTTCCTGTAACCCGTGAAAAAAGTCTGAAATCCTGTGCTTCTCTGGTCTGTGGGGACAGGGAATATTTTGGTCAAAGTTATACCAGGAAATATTTAGGTACCTGATTTTATCGAGTACATGAAAAAACGGTGGGAGTAAATGAAAAAATTGAACTTTTATAAATAAAAAGAGGTATATAATATATATAATGTATATTATTTATACTAATGTATTATATACTAATGTATATAATATATTATATATATACTAATGTATTATATATCCTAATGTATAATATATATAATACATATTATATATATATATATATATATATATATATATATATATATATATATATATATATATATATATATATATATATATATATATATATATATATATATATATATATATATATATATATATATATATATATATAAAATGTATTTGAAAAAATACCAACACAGTTGATTTGATGACATATAGTTTCAGCTCAAGTCCTCTTGAAAGTATCCAGCATAAGATTTTTCTATAGACTCCTTGTAATTTCGGGGGTCTGACTATACTGAATAAGTAGATTTCATCATCTATTCTAGAAACTAACAGTGGCATAAAAATTGATGTAAGAACATTTGACCCCTAGGAAGTCCCCATGACCCCTTTTGACACATTTGAATGCTCAACTATGTCCAAAGGTGTTGTAGGACCCCTTAGGACACACTTGAGCGTTCCAATGTGTTGAAAGGGGTCATGGGGACTTCCTAGGGGTCCTAACATGTGATAAGGTGTACTAGGACCCCTAGGAAGTCCTCATGACCCCTTTTGACACATTTGAACACTCAAGTGTGTCCGAAGGGGTCGTAGGACCCCTTCGGACACACTTGAGGTCATGAGGACTTCCTAGGGGTCCTAATCTATGATAAGGTGAACTAGGACCCCTAGGAAGTCCCCATGACCCCTTTTGACACATTTGAATGCTCAAGTGTGTCTAAAAGCATCGTAGGAGCCCTTAGGACACACTTGAGGGTTCCATTGTGTCGAAAGGGGTCATGGGGACTTCATAGGGGTCCTAACGCGTGATAAGGCATACTAGGACTCCTAGGAAGTCCTCATGACCCCTTTTGACACATTTGAACACTCAAGTGTGTCTGAAGGCATTATAGGACCCCTTAGGACACACTTGAGCATTCCAATGTGTCTAAAGGGGTCATGGGGACTTCCTAGGGGTCCTAATGCGTGATAAGGTGTACTAGGATCCCTAGGAAGTCCCCATGACCCCTTTTGACACATTTGAATGCTCAAGTGTGTCCGAAGGCATTGTAGGACCCCTTAGGATACACTTGAGCATTCCAATGTGTCTAAAGGGGTCATGGGGACTTCCTAGGGGTCCTAATGCGTCATCAGATGTACCAGGACCCTTAGGAAGTCCCCATGACCCCTTTTGACACATTTGAACACTCAAGTGTGTCGAAGGGGGCGTAGGACCCCTTAGGACACACTTGAGCGTTCCAATGTGTCCAAAGGGGTCATGGGGACTTCCTAGGGGTCCTAACGCGTGATAAGGCATAGTAGGACCCCTAGGAAGTCCCCATGACCCCTTTTGACACATTTGAATGCTCAAGTGTGTCTGAAGGTGTCGTAGGACCCCTTAGGACATACTTGAGGGTTCCAATGTGTCGAAAGGGGTCATGAGGACTTCCTAGGGGTCCTAATGTGTGATAAGGCATACTAGGACCCCAAGGAAGTCCCCATGACCCCTTTTGACACATTTGAATGCTCAAGTGTGTCCGAAGGGGTTGTAGGACCACTTAGGACACACTTGAGGGATCCAATGTGTCAAAAGGGGTCATGAGGACTTCCTAGGGGTCCTAACGCATGATTAGGCATAATAGGACCCCTAAGAAGTCCTCATGACCCCTTTTGACACATTTGAATGCTCAAGTGTGTTTGAAGGTATCGTAGGACCCCTTTAGACACACTTGAGGGTTCCAATGTGTCGAAAGGGGTCATGGGGACTTCCTAGGGGTCCTAACATGTGATAAGGCATACTAGGACCCCTAGGAAGTCTTCATGACCCCTTTTGACACATTTGAATGATCAAGTGTGTCTAAAGGCATCATAGGATCCCTTAGGACACACTTGAGCATTCCAATGTGTCTAAAGGGGTCATGGGGACTTCCTAGGGGTCCTAATGTGTGATAAGGCATACTAGGACCCCTAGGAAGTCCCCATGACCTGTTTTGACACATTTGAATGCTCAAGTGTGTCCAAAGGGGTCGTAGGAGCCCTTAGGACACACTTGAGGGTTCCAATGTGTTGAAAGGGGTCATGGGGACTTCCTAGGGGTCCTAACATGTGATAAGACATACTAGGACCCCTAGGTAGTCCCCATGACCCATTTTGACACATTTGAATGCTCAAGTGTGTCTGAAGGGGTCATAGGACCCCTTGGGACACACTTGAGGATTCCAAGTGTGAACTATTCTTCAAAGCCTCCATTTCTACGTAGCTAGGGTTTACGGTGCCTTTAAAAGGCACAACTATGCCATTGTAGGGACTCATGCTCATGCTCAAAATCATATTATTTTCATGCATTCCCTGACATTTAATACAAAGATTTAGCCAGCCACCTTTAAAGACCTAAAAGAAATGAAAAATAAAACTTAGGCCAAAAATACATACTGCATTTCTGTATGTAGTACCGTCAGCTTCAACAATCCAGCCAGCTTCCTCTGCTAAGGCACGAAGAACTTCATTAATGTCTCCTCTGGGAGGAAGATTATAATTTCCATATTTTTGCAAGCCCTAAAATATTTTCATTGTTATCTCTCTCTACCTCTGCTCTCTCAATTTAGTCATCTCTCTCTCCACTGTGCTCAACTTAGCCTTCCTTACCTACTCTTTAATAGAGATTCTCCAAAATTTGTATACAAAGGCATCCTATAGGAAAAAATGAAAAGTTTCCCAGAGAATATCCACAATTCATATACAAAAGCATCATACAAGAAAAATGACAAAAAATTAATAACTAAAAGGTAAAATTTATCATTAATGCCAGCAGTACCAAGGTCATACCTGCTATCAAATCTTGGCCTATGACGTGCAAAATGAGCAAAGAAAGTAAAATGAAAGGGAAGTATGGATCAAATAGAGAAGGTGCATCAAATCGGATCAATATCATGAAAATTGTAGAAAATACTATTACGGACAAAAATATTTGCATATTAATGGGAAAGAGTGGGAAGAGCTTCTTGGACCCATGATAGAAGTTATAGATAAGGAGGAAGACCTAGGAAGGGGAAAGAGACAAAGGAAAGAAGTAAGATATGCGTGTAAGCCTATGTCAGATGATGATGATGAGTACTCACCATCTGGTAGTAGCTCAAGTAGTGACAAAAGCTCTTCAGTGCACATGTACATTGACACAAAAAATTCAGACAGAGAAGTAACAAGTGTTGTGGAATTATCCACAGAGTAATGTGAAATGAAGTCTCAAATTGGTACATTAGCAAGAAAATAATTTGGTCATGCACTTCATTCTAGCACCAAAAATATTTCTATTAGAAATGCCTATTCGTCAATGTCCTTGCATTTACGAGACTTGGGAAACCAGGTTACTCATGTTGGGCATTATGCCTCAAATGTAAGTTCATTGCCACCTTTGGCAAGGCAATCTCACTCCTCATTTTACAACAAAGGGCACCCATCTATGGTCCAAGGTTTTAATTCAGCTAACAAGTGGAGAGCTTCTCAAGGTACTAATCTCTTTCGTAGAGAAGTTCCCAATTCATCTCAAGGTTCTCGTTTAGGTGACCAACTCCTTCGAGGTCCACAAATAGACCCATTGATTTCCCAAATTGGTAAAAGGGTAGATGCAATTTTGTTAAGAGTATCTTAATTGAAGAGAAATGGAAATTCTAGTGAGCATAAAGTTATTGCAGATCCAATGGGTGTATCTCCTCCACTGACAAATATAACTGCTTCCAAAGACTTGAGTTTAAATGGAGACTGTATGTTCCCAAACATGCCCCAGTCGAGCAGATGAACCAGATGTTGCTTAAGTAAAGAAGATAGTGGTTTATTAAAGCATCTGCATTATCCCACTTGCTATCAGTTACTACTTTTTGAGCAGCTTGCCAGCTGCTTCTGTGTGGGATTTTTGTAATATATAATGTCCTCATGCAAGTACATGCCAATTTTTGTAAACATTTTCTATTGTAAAGTGTTAGTGAGCAATATCAAAGAAAAGGTTCTTGCATGTATTATTTAGACACATATCAATTAGGAAACCATTTTTCTCCCATTATATGGCAGAAATGCCTAGATTCACTTTGTCAGTATCAATAGGCAGTAAGATGAGGGAAGAAATATTTGTGAAGAGGAAGTACAAATGTTATTGTCCAAAACCATTTGGAGAGTAATATTCTTCTCCTGATTGTAATGAGAAACTCAAAATGCAGAAGACAACAAATAGCTGGGGCATTTATTTCGTATGACCTATGTCAATTTCAGCTCAATTCCTATTGATGATATTCTCAATGTGTAAAAATAAACTAATGTGTTATTTTAAAATGGTGTTGACTGAAATTTATCAACATATGTCAAATATCCATTTTTTCCAGAATTTGAAATAGAACCAGTGGTAATATAATCAAATTTGTGAATTTCACATCCAATCATTGGATGTTAATCAAAAGTACAACACAGTAATATTTTTGAACCGATAAACAATCTTAGTCTTACTTCAAACCTAATCCCGTGTATGTAGGTTCTTGGAGGTATCTACTGAACAATGTGTGGATCCGTAATGTCCCTATCCAGGACCTTACTAACTTTTCTTAAAACTCCTAATTAGAATTTGGATTTCTAATGCCTGCTGTGATATTATTTAATTTTGCCTTGCTCCTTACTGATTAATACTATAATGAATTGGTTATCCTTCCCCTTCTCTCTCTCTCCTACTCTCTCCCCTTCCCCTTCTCTCTCTCTCTCCTACTCTCTCCCCTATCCCTTCTCTCTCTCTCTCTCTCTCTCTCTCTCCTACTCTCTCCCCTTCCCCTTCTCTCTATCTCTCCTACTCTCTCCCCTTCCTCTTCTCTCTCTCTACTACTCTCTCCCCATCCCCTTCTCTCTCTCTCTCTCTCTCTCTCTCTCTCTCTCTCTCTCTCTCTCTCTCTCTCTCTTCTCTCTCTCTCCTTCTCACCTTCTCACCCTCTCTTCCTCAATGACCGCCCATGAATTTTTTAAATGGCCGATTGATTTCCTTTGCTTCTTTCAATGACCATCCATGATTTTTCTGCAATCTTCCAACCTTTCATACATAGTTGTAAAATAAATATTAATATATATTATACATATAAAATAATATATAATATATGATATATAATGTAACATTTAATATTAATATATATTAAATAATATTTATTGTAAAATGTATATTATATAATATTTAATATATAATTGATATTATATAATATTTAATATATATAATATATAATCTAATATATAGTGTTTGATTGTGATATAATCTAATATATATAATCATATGAAGGATGGAGAAATGGGAGGGAGAAAGGGGAGGGAAAAGTGAAAAATCAAAATTTTGTCGGCCTTTTCGGGTACCCGATTAGGCTTGGTATTGCTTTGTGCACCAAACCTACATGGTCAACTATTGAAATGTCTCAAAAACATGTTTTCCCCTTGTTTCTCTGAGTTCTAGACTTCGACCATGTAGCTGATGAATTTTTTTTCACCCAAATTTGATGAAACGAAAAGGGTATCTTAAGAAGATTATCAGCTTTTTATTGATATAATTGATGTCAAATTTTGAATTTAGTAAGTAATTATTAGTTATTTTCTAATTGAGTTACCTCTAAAGTGTTGATTTATATACTGATTGAAAAATGACTATAACTTTCAGACGGTATAACATTTTTTAAATCTAAAAAATGCGTCACATTTTATGCTTCACCTACTATAAGGAATTTTTTTTTTTGAATTTTGTAAAGTTTTGAATGAGTTAAGGTGGTCAGACATGGGAGTTTTTTAATTCTAAAAATGTTGTAGTAGAAAATTCATAATTAATTATTTTTTTAGAATAAAATTACAAAAAAATATGCGTCACATCCGGGCATGAGTCTACTACTTATATATAAAATCTTATAATAAAATATTATCATTTGATTATAATTAAGATGGTCAGACATACACCTACTTCTTATTTTTTTCCAGAAATTTTTGTACTGCTGCATTGAAATCTATACTTTTCACCAATCATACTAACTTTTTTTCAAAAAAGGCCTAGTAGTTTAGAAACTACATTCAATTTTCTATAGATTCTATTCTTACAACTTTTTGATATTAGGTTGATAGCTAGTTGAAATTTTCATGTCAAGTTGACTAACCTTGATTTGCTAATTTTTCATTGCCACTTAAGGGCATACTTTGGCCCCTCATGATCTTGCACATACCCGTATATTTTTGGAGTTGCAATCTTGAAGAGTACCTATTAGATTGTCACTTGCAAAAAATAAAAAAGAATTGAGCAGCCAAAATTTTGGAAGCAAAATATGGATATTTAAAAAAAGTGGATGGGGCGAACAACTGAGAGTATTTTTTGATGTTAATGGAAATAATGTTGAGTATTAAAGTTGAGAAGGAAAAATATCATCTTATATCCAAGGCACCTAGACTCTGGAAGCTTTGGTTACAATCTAGGCTACCTACATACCCATTAAATCCATGGGATCAAGGTGCCTTGGATGCGCACTCAGTTTCTGGTATGTAGTTCTATTTTATACTAAGTTTGGATGTAGCTTTTTTGAGAGTGCAATCCTTACGAGGCATATGTGGAATCAAAATAACTCTTCATCGTTGCACACCCACTCGGGTGGCTTGTGCAGCTACTAATGCATAGCCTAAGAATAGATCTATTATAAAGTTAGAAGTGATGAAAAATGTTGATGGTTTTCTTATGTATATGTTGTTTTTGTTATCCTCACATGTATTATGTTTTTTTGTGAGTAGCAATAAGTGAAGGCATTGCATGGAAAAGGGAATGGAAATTTGAGTAAATAATGGAATAAGATAGTTATTGCAGTGATCATGTATGGAATGACCAGACTATGTAATTTATTGTAATTTTGTCTAAAATAAATAAGTACAAGAAATAAGATGCTTGAGGTGTAGCATAGCTGTAAGGAGGAAACCGATAAGTTGTACACTTTGAAAGATGGTAGGTAGGAATGTGCTTTCAATGGAATATAATCCTTTCACTCGTGTATTGATGTACAAGAATTTACTAGAGGCTAATATAACATCAATTAAATGCAGTTTGAAGAAATCATCATATGTATATATGTACAAGTGTGGATGTGGGTGCAAATTTAAGATATACCAATTATGGAAAATGTGTATTGAGAGAAAATGTGAATACATAAGTTTAATAAAGCTATATATTTTGAATAGTAATTGATGAAAATGTGGGAAAAAGATGTTGCAATCATTTCATTCATTCCTTGAGATGACTTGTCTTGAAGATATTACGCCAAAAAGTTCACGCTCTATTTGTGGCGCTATGTCATTGGATGCTTTTTGTTCAATAAAAGAAAAATTTAATGTTTATTGAGAGAAAATACTTTTGGATATAGTAAATTTTTTGTTTCCTAGAAGAAAGTCCAGGGTGGTCCCACAATAGAGTGTCCCACTTTTTGGGCCAACTTTGACACTGAGATCAATATTCTGAAAAAAAAAACTTCACTTTCAAACACTTATTGCTGTAAAACTATTAGGAATTTGAAGATGATGTAAACTAGTGTCTTTTAGCATTTTATTTTTTAGTTTCTAAATATATATTGTTTAAAAAATTAAAATTGATTTGTATTCAATTTTCCTTCTTCTTCGAAAAGTGGTTTGTGTAAAAAATCAACGAGTGACTATCACTTGGATAAGCATAACATTTAAAAAAAAATGATAACGATGTAATTATTTTGAGGTTAGATTTGTAACATCAATATCTAGAGGATGGAATTGGGTTTGTTCATTTTGGTTCAATATTTCATAGTTTGTTAAGTTCTAAAGTGATAATAACTGTAATTTAGACATAGGTTCCTTTGGATCTCTCTAACTTGATCTGTATATATTGAAATTCATTTTTTCTTTTTTTGATATAAAGATAACACAAATACTCTTTTCCTACATATTTTTCATAATTTACTATTTTTGCCGAAGCATCGAAGAGATAGGTTGTTGAATTGTCAAACAACCTATGTTTAATTAAAGTAAAATTTGAAAGTGACAATGAACTCAATATGTATTAAAATCATAGTCATTATAAACCTTGTTCTGAGTAGCATCATCTGACATTTTTTTAACAAGAAATATCTTTTAACAATGTTTAAATATTATATATCTATTAACCATATCATTCTCTTCAAATCCAAGTTACCAAAAAAAAAAGATAACTAGAAGGGCTGACAACTTTCCGACAGCAAAATTATTTTTTAGGGAGCAAAGCTCCCACAAATAGCCTATCGGCTAAATATATGTATTATTTTCTTCTTAAATTAAATCTATAATTGTTCTTTCCAAACAAATTGGTTGACAAGATGTTCAACGTGCAAAATATACTCAAGTTTTGTTGATGACAAAGGGATGTTAGTGTAAACATAATTTCTATGTTAAGCTTACTTCGGCTCAGTTGTCACAAGTTACTTTTGTGACTTATTATTTAATGTGTACCTAGGATCAAGTTAGTTATCCTTTGTGGCAATTTAAAAGATATATGATATAAATTTATTTATTATTTTCTTTAGGCATTTATAATATTGCATCATGCATTTAATATTTCTATCAAAGATAGTTGTATTACCCCATCTAACTTTCTTATATAAGGAAGGGTCATTTGTACATTGTAACATATTAAAATTATATCAATTCAGTATCAATTAAAACATCTTGTTGAGTAATTCAATCTCAATGTTAATCATGCAAGCTCTTGTTACAACATTCTCTTGTGGAAGACATGTTTCTTGGTTGATCCTTTGAAATATGCAGCTTTCTTGATAGGCTCTCCATTATTCCAACAAGGGACCAAAGAATTTTTAAAACCAAGAAATGACACATGATCCAAAACTAAATAAATAACTTGAAATTATTTTTCTTTCATTAATAGATGTATCACTTGATTACTATTTGTATATTCAACATATCCAAAATTATCTATAGATATATACAAAATTCCAAAACTACTTGTATGTCAAACACAACTAAGAATCATTTTCACTATGATAAAATAATTTTACTTGAGTTTTGCATAAATATTAAAAGAAAAAATAATAACATATATTATATTTGGTGTAGTAGCTATAAGATACATACAACTACCAATCAAACTCTTATGTAGATTTTATTTATCATTTTTTAACCATCATCTTTAAAAAAAATTGTTACTTATGTTCAAAGAAGATTTCATGTATTTATAATTTTTATTCTCAATTTATCAAATAGATCAGTAACATACTTCCCTTATGACATAAAAAAAATGATTATTCAATTATCTTAACTCTATCCCAAGAAAACATTGTTTCAAATCCAAAACTTTCATTTCAAATTCATTCTTCATGACAACTCATCTACTAACACTTTTCTATTTCCCATGTTAATCAAATGATCAATATATAGAATGAATATGAGTAAATCACTTGTAACTCAAATTTTCACATCGATCTTGAGTCCATTAAGAAATTTTTTAAGTCCATGAAATATTTTTTCTTGTCCTAAAACTTGATACCCTAATGGTTCTACAAACACTTATTGATTCAAGAAACCATTCAAAAAAGTTGATTCAACAACACATTGATAAGTATTCCACCAAAAAATGTGTTGCCAATGTCAAAGTTATTTATATGGTGTCTAATAGAAATAGGTTAGAATATGTTTCAATGTACAATCAATACCCAATTATTCTAAGAACCCCTTTGCCATTGATTTTCTTTATGCCTCTCAATAAACTCATCAACTATATATTTGGATTCATAGATCTATTTTAGTCCAAGAACATTTTTTTAGATGGATGATCAAAGCTCCAATGTTTCATTTTATTCAATGGAAGTGTTTCCCTCATTCATAGCTTTAATCCATGCTTCTTATTTTATTGCATCTTTGAATTGTCTTGGTTCAACTTATAAGTTGAATACAAGATGCCAAAGAAAAAATTGTAGCTAAATCAAGACTAGTAGCACCTTCATAAATTTGTTTAAATTTTTTATTTTCTTTAGAGGAGTACAAGTTCTCAAAGTACTAGAAGGAGAAGATGGAACATCTTATTCCAAATTGATAATTGTTTATCTTTCTTGGAAAAAAATGTTACTTTGTTGTCATTCATTTTTTATAAAGATAACATCTTGAAAAACAATTAACATCTTAGTTACTAGATTTTGTAGTCAATAGCATTTTGTCTCCTCGCTATGGCTAATAAAAAACACTTCTCACTCTAATTACGATTTTTATCAATTTCTTTTAAGTTATGTGAGCATAAGCAATGTTTTAAAAAACCTTATAAAGATGTGCTACACTAGGTTTTATGCCCCGCTATGCCTCATAAGATGCCATATATTTTTCACTTTTTGTTTGATATCTATTCAATAAGTAAGTAGATGTTGAAATGCTTCATACCAAATCTTTTTGGTAGACCCTTGGCTTTAAGCACGCTTCTAGCCATTTCCAAAATAATATAATTTATATGTTGAACAACTCTATTTTGCTAAAGTGTGTAGCTAGTCGACAATTGCCTTTGAATTCCTTTCTTTAAGAAAAAATATTGAAATTAATTAGAGATGAATTTTTCCTCTCTATCTAATTGTAGGATTTTGATAGGATAACCAATTTGTTTCTCCTTGATAGCCTTAACTTTCAAAAATAATAAAACCTTCAAAATTTTCCCTATTGAAATAAATCTAAATCATTCAACTAAATTCATCTATAAAAATAAGAAAGTATCTATTTTTATTGAGAGACAACGTTTACATTGGACTAAAAATATCACATGTACCAATTTAAGTAGTACTTTTTCTCTTCAAATTCTTCCTATTGGGAAGGAATCTTGAAGTTATTTGTCAACAATGCAACCATCACAAACATGATTGTCGTGTGTAGTAAGTGGTAGCATTCACCATTTTCTTCTAAGATAGAAATTTTAGTCCTCTAAAATTCAAATGTTCATATCTTATATGACATGGCCAAGATTGATTCTTAAAATTTGTGTTAAGAAATTGAGTTTCATTATATGCAAGTCTAAAAGGGAATATTCTTTTTAGTAACATGCCAAGTTTTTCCAATATTTGACTACTTTTATTATTATTTTTAATAAATAGTGCATTCATGATTTGTAACTATAACGTAAATTTTCTATTGAGGCTATCCTTATGAGGGATGAAGTTAAGAAAGTTGTCTTTTCCTTTGAAGGAAACAAGGCTCTAGGTCTGGATGGTTTCCCTATGTTATTCTTTCTAATGTACTAGTCCATACTGGGTAAATATGTTACTTGCATTGTCAAGGAGTTATTTGGGGTAAAGAGTATTTTAAAGGAGATCAATGGTACCTTCTTGGCCCTCATACCTAAAGTCATAGGTGCTGACTCTTTGGATTTGGTACGTCCTATTAGTCTTTGTAATTCTTTTATAAAATTATTTCTAAGATTCTTACTTTAAGGCTTGTGTCTATGCTTCCTTCCCTCATATCTCCAAAACAAAATGGTTTTGTGTCGGGGAGAAAAATCCTTGATTCCATCATCACAATCCATGAAAATATACATTCCTTATCTATGGCAAAAAAATAGGGATTTATCCCCAAGATGGATCTTTCTAAAGCTTACGACAGAGTTGACTGGACCTTTCTGCAGAAAATTCTTATGGCTTTTGGTTTCAATAAGAGAAGTGTGCATTTGATTATGCAATTATTTTCTATGACTACTTTCTTTGTGTTGATCAAGAGTTCTCCATCTCCTTTCTTCAAATCCTCTAGGGGTCTGAGACAAGGGGACCCGTTGTCTCCTATTTTGTTTGTGATCTTGGTAGAATGTATGAGCAGATACATATCTCATCTGGAAGACATTGGTTCTTTCAAAGGGCTTCATCCCTCATCCTCGTCCTAGGTTTTCTCTCATCAACAATTTGTTGATGATTCAATTATCTTGGGGGAAGAAACTATAAAGGGCACAGATTCTTAAAGAAACTCTCAATAAGTATGGTTTAGCTACAAGACAGATTATTAATTGGGCCAAAAGTAATGTATACTTTATAAATACTCTTGATAATAGACAAATGAGAATCAATAATATATTGGGATGTCAAATTGCTTCTCTTCCTTCTACGTACTTGGGACTCCCTCTCTACATGAATCCTTCAGATTCCTTTTGGAGCTCTTTAATGGACAAGCTCAATAAAAAGTTAGCTGGCTGGAAAGGTACCCTCCTAAGTCAAGTTGGGAAGGTTTAGCTTCTCAAAGCCTTTTCGTAGAGCCTTCTTATTTATGCTTTAAGCCTCTTTAAAATTAAGGGAAAGTATGCAGAGTCTATTGAAAAAATCCAAAGAAAATTTATGTGGACTAGAGCTAAGGAAAAAAAAGAATGTCTCTTATTTCCCGGGACAAATTTTGTAGGCCTAAGAATAGGGGAGGTTTAGGTCTTAGGAGGATTATAATGATGAACATTGCTTTACTCTCAAAACAGATTTGGAGAACCTATCACTCAAATGGTGAATGGAATCATATTTGGGTTAACAAATACACTAGAAAATTCCCAACTCTGGACAACTTTATCTACTCTGATGTTGTTCCCAATGGATCACACATATCGAAGAATACAACATCCTACATAAATCTTGTGGTTAAGGGAACTTTATGGAAGGTTGTGAATGGTAAAAGAGTTAGGTTCTGGGAAGACCCTCGGCTTATTGATGATCCTCTCATTATTCATCCTGAATGGGGTCCTTTTGTCTTGAAATGCAAAACTAAGTTAGGTCATTTTGTTGTTGATTATTGGGACAAGAATAAGTGGAAGGAAATAGAGGCCATTAGCCCTAATTTGATATAGCTAAAAATATTTGTGTTCTCCATGATTCTTTATGAAGAAGAAGCACTGATATGGAAGATGAACTCTAAAGGATGTTTCACTACTTCCTCCATGATCAATATGATTTTAGTTACTTAGGAAGATCCTCCTTGGTGGTCCAATGCTTGGATGAAGGGTCTCACCCCTAAGAACAACATGTTCTTCTGGATATTATTGCAAAATAAGATTCTAACTATTGACAAATTGAAAAGTAGAGGCTTCAACACTCCTAATCGATGTTCTCTATGCTGCTAGGAGGAAGAAACGATGGAACACATTTCCATCTGGTGTCCCTTCATTGTCTCTTTGTGGTCCAATTTTTTGGACATGTTCAAAATGGTCTAGGTTTTCCCTAAGGAATTTCATTCCTTCTATTCTTCATGGCAATGTCCTTCAAAAAATTCCTCTATAAAAACTCTTTGGAGAATTTCTATGCCACATTTGTTGTGGGGGATATGGAAGGAAAGGAATGACAAAATTTTTAGAGACAAGTGTTCCCTAGTGCATGTTATTTTCCAAAGGATTAAAAGAGCTATTATTGAGAACATGAATACAATGGGTGTTATGAATATGCCTACAAGAAAAATGGATGAGGAAATATTAGAAAAATGGAAGCTTCGAGGAAGATGTAAGAAGAATATTATGACTATCAAAAGGGAAGAAGCTATGTGGCAAACCCCTCCTAAGGGATGGATGAAAATCAAATTTGGTGGGGCCTCTAGAAAGGAAACGCAGGGCCTGCGGGGTGTGGTGCCATTCTTAGGGATGATGAAGGTAAGTGCATTGAGATTGTTGCAGTTCCTTTAGGGACTCAAACTAATCATAAGGTGGAAGCCATGGCGACTTATCAAGGTCTTCTCCTAGCTAAGAAATGGGATTGCAAAAATCTATGGGTTGAAGGAGACTCAAATAATATAGTTAAATGCCTAACCAAAAAATGTGATCCCTCATGGACTGTCACTAATATCATTAAGGCTTCATGGGATATAATATCTAATTTTGATAATTGTATTATTACCCATGGATATAGGGTGATAAATGGTGTGGCTCACTGAGAAACCAATATGGCAGTGATGAACAATGATGTCAGGATATGGAATAGAGAGGATTTATCGTATGATGTGAAACCATTAATCTTTAGTGATAAATTCACAACACACAAGGTGTCAATATCAATTCTAAGAAATGAATTATGAAATGACAAGGGTTATAAAAGACCATTATTATTTAAAATGGGATCGTAGTCCGATGTGCAGTGTCATCATTATTCCGCACCCTTTGTGGGTTATTTAGGCTATTTTTTATGTTTGGCATTTTATGGCATTACCTTGTTACGAATAAATCTCAAAGATCTAGTGAGCGCAAAAACCTTGTTCAAAGAGATTTTGAAAGTGAAATGGGAGGTAATAGAAAAAGAATGGAGCTGATCTCTTGCAAGGAGTGGAGGAGAAAGGAAGATGTCTGGGACATTCTCAAGGAAGGTGGTCTTACTGTGTACTTGGAGAGGCTGCATGGTAAGGACTCTGCCATTACCAAATATTTTCTGAATCATTGGAATAAGGGTAGATTGATTATGGGGAACTAGACTATCAAGATCGATGATGCTTCATTAGTGAAATTACTGATATTCCATGAGATGGTAGTAAATTCTATAGGGACATAAAGTTGACGAAGGAAGTTGTCATTCATTTTCCAAAGAATGAAAAGGAGAAAAGGAAATTGGTAAAATCTGCTAATACCCATTACTCTCCAAAAAAAATAAAAAATCCTTGGCGCAAAGTTTTGTATGCTATTATCAATTACATTACTCTTGACAGAAGGTATTCTAGGGCTTATGGTTTCTATTTCATCCTTCTTAACCACTTCCATCATGGGGATAAATTTTTTTTGCCTTATTATTTACTTTGTTCCATGAATGTTACTATGAAAGATTAAAAGGAAAACCCTCAAGGGGATCATGCAATGCACCGGGATTTGATGGTGCTCATTTATGAACACCTTAAGGCCAAGAAAATTGAACACCCCCTGTCTCAGAATTTTGATTAAGAGGAAGACGAAATTGATGAAGACCTCTCTGTGGAGAAGGGTTCAGAGAGTGACACTATGTTTGACTCATATTCCTCTTCTAAAGATATTAAAGGGAAACACAAAAGGACTCCAAAGAAAAAGGCTAAGGCTTCTACATCTAAGAAGGGCTCTACGTTGAGAAGAAAAAAGGGTGATGGATTCCTCTTCTGATGAGGAAGAGGAGGATGATTTTGAATCAGAAGAGGAGAAGAAGATTGTTCAACCGAGAAAGAAAATTTGTTCCTCTAGGAAAAAAATCCTTAATGATAAAGTTGGTGCTCAGGGGGAAAATGTTAAAAATGCAGGGGAGGATGATATGCCTGGAATGAATTCTACTGAATAGATTGATGGCAACAGGAAAGACAAAGAGGATTTGCTGAAGGAAAATGTGACCCAGGATACCTTTCCCATTCTGACTGGAAAACCAAAAATGAGGAGTTTCAACAATATGATTGAATGAATCATTGATGATAATTTTCAGTTAAAGGAGGAAGTGAAGGACTTTCGTAAACATCTTCAAATTATTGAGGCTATAGATTTTGGTAAAGATAAATCCCTCTCAGAATGTATGGAGGAGATGACTCAAGTTATTGGGTGTGCTGAAGACTTGAAGGACTCCTTAGACTCCAGATTTCAAACTATTGAGAATATGATCAACTAGTTGGACCGCTGGAAGGAGAGTAATATGGAACAAAGGATTATGGCTATGGAGACTAAGATGGCCAAAGTGGAGGACAATCTAAAAAAGATAGGAGAACATAGCTATAAAAATTTGAAAGCTTCTACAGAGCATGTTAAAATTGTAGTTGGTAAGATGGAGGAGGAGAAGGGAGCTCAGATTATAGATGTGGACAAGGACATTGTGGATGTCACTCCTGGGATGGGAAAGAGGACTAGATCTAGCACCAAGAAAAAAGGAGTCAAGAACAACAAAGATTTTGAGGAGCTAAAGTTGTATGCTATAAACAAGGACCTTATGATGATTGAAGCGGTCGAGCTTCTCAAAAATTTCTAGTACTCTTTTATTTTTGTAAATTTTTGTCTACCTTCTTTGGGTTGCTGGTGTTTGGTCAGCTGACTTTTTGTTTAGGCTGACAGCTTGTCTGTTTTAGCTCTTTTTCTTTGTCTTTCCTGATGTCTCTCTGTGGGTTGTTTAGATGTTCTTTTGTTCCCTGTTGTAAAGGTTTAAGGTCCTTTAAAACTTGATTTTCTCTTAATCAAAACTATGGCACACTATCTCTTTTCAATAAACTTTCCTATGCTCAACAAATCCAGTGTCAATCCTTGAGTACATACAAGAAATCACAAATCTACCTATTTTTGCTTTGTTTTATTTCGATTGCAATTGTCTCTTTACCTATAAATTTAACTTATTTTTCATCACCAAGGCACACTTGAATTTTAATTGAATCATCCATATTTACAATGGTATTTTCATTTCGTACCATGTGATTTATACAATCAATGTTAAGAAGCTACACATTTTTTGAGCCTTCTTTGTAACATTGCATGAAACAAATAAATTATTTTCATAGTCCTCTTTTCTTCAAAAAGATTTGCCTGTTGTTTTTCTTTTCCAAACACTCTAATTCATAATGACCAATTTTTTTGGCTATAATGACGTGAAATTTGTGATTTATCTCAATTTTGATTGCCTCTTTAAATATTAAAAGTTCTTCCTCTGTAATAGCTATGTAACATTAACCCTATCTAATACTAGTTCCTCTTATCATATTCCTCTAAACCTTAATAATTGCTTATAAGATCTTGCCTTCGATCCTTTTTTTTAGTGTTTTTCAATATATGTATCTTTGTTTAAAAGGTATGTTCAACTCTTTTTAGCAGATCTATTCATTTTTTACTTGTGGGTTTGAAGAGAAAACATAAGTTCATTCATAAGTCCAAGAGGCTTAAATATTTTGAATCCATATTAGCCTCTACAACATGACCAAATAAGAGAAACACCTCAAAAAAAATTCTACAATCTTTTGAACAACTAAATTTTCTCCCTAAGATCTTATTTCATTAACTAAACTCATTAATTGGCCTCCACAACATCATCAAATAAGAGAGGGAGACACCTCAAAAAAAAGATTCTACAATCTTTTGATCAACTAAAATTTCTCTTTAAGATCTTATTTCATTAACTAAACTCATTACAATAGTAAATATATCTCACCTAGATTCAAATTATTTTATAATTATATTTCTAAAATTTCTTCAAAGTTAAATTATTTTCACTTTCTTGATTCCCTCATATAATATGCACTTTGAAAACCAAAAAAATTGATTCATGTATATGCTATTAGATGATGAATATGGATTTTGAATCTTTTTTCTTATTTTCTCTTAACTAATTTCCTAGTGCATGACTTGAGGCTACAAGAGCTTGAACATCTCCAAGCTTTATATAACCATTTTCTAATAACTTCCACAAATCTTGTGAAATGATTAGGATTTTCATTTTTAATGTTCCAAACATTATAATTTTCTTCTTTAAACCAAAATTTTTTTTCTAAACAAGATAAATTTAAATTGTTACCGCCTTTCATATTTCTAACACAAAATCAAATTTCTATTGACATTCATTCTTCACACTTGAAAAAAATCTAAACTCTTCTATCAAAATTCAAACCACTTATGAAACACTCACTTTTATATACATGTACATATACATTAATACAATACTCTTAACACTAAAATTTTGATTCAGATATTAAAAAAAGAAAAAGAAAATAAACAATTTGTTGTATTCAACAGACTATCCCATAAACTATGTTTAGCCTCTCTATATAGATATAGATATTCAACAACACACTCAAAACTCGGATATGCTAAATTTTACTTCCAAGGTAGCCATAAAACTTCTATAATGCACCCTGGTTGTAAGAGCTCCCCAACTATAATGGGGATAAATAACACAGGACATGAAAATTTGAAATCCACACAAACATTTTCAAACCCACAGACATTTTGAACTTCGGAGATCTTAAAAGAAATTCTTGCATCCAAAAGGTACAAATTATTATTATTTGGAGATAACCAATCTTGACCACTTCTGATTAGCCATCAACCATGCAAGATTTGTCCATGAACAATGTCAATTTTTCTTCCAAGCTCCCTAGAAAAGTTACAAGAGATAGCTCATAAACCCTTTTATTGCAATCTAGATTCTGTTGTCTTCATTTCATTAGAATTGCTTCTTAAGTATTATTACATCTAGTTTGGCAATTGTAGCTTTGAAGAGCAGGATCGTTAAGCCTGTTATTCACTCTTACATACCGGAAGAGGAGCAGCAGGCAGAAGATTATATGTTCGAGAGATAATTTGATGGCAGAATCTACCCGCCGATTTTTTTTGAGGACCATGACTGTTCAACGTTGTGCTTTACATGTGGGAGTAGTTCATGGTTGAAGTAAGAAACATCAAAGGTAATCGCATGTACTTTTATTTTAGCCCTTTAGGGTCCAGATTTATTGTGTAGTGACATGATTTTACATCGAATTCACATTCACAGAATCATTTAGCTATCTGATACAGAAGAGGAGCCTTGGCTGGATTATATTTTACAATTAAAAGCTTAGATATGATCATAAGCCATCAAATTTAAGCCACAGAACCCCATTTTGGAACCGAACAACTGGGCAAACACCGGCAGGTCCAACATGAACACATACACCCGGATGATGCCCACAAGTGATTTTTTTGCTTCGGGATTCTAATTGCGTAAGAAATTTTTCACACAATCAGAATCCAGAAGCAAAAAATTCATTTCAGATGGATTGCGGAAATCTGCTAACTCTTATTGATGCCCACAAGTTCAAAACTGAAGCAGCTTGGCAAAAGCTGGCGAGTCAAAGATTGACACACCCGAGGGCAGTTTACCAGGATGGAACCTGGGTTTAGCACCCCAACTTGCTCCGCCATGCAATCTCATTGAGCACGAAGGAATTTTGAAATGTAGAAGATATTGGTAGAGAAAACAATGTGGAAACAAGGATAGCGAAACAATCTTGCTGGCAACCCCTTTTCATCACATGACCTCACAATTATAATGTAAAATCAAGAGCTTACCCTAGAATGCCTTGTGGCGAATGGGATTAATGAGACTCGAGTCTTGAAAAGTATTTAATGGAAATGGGAAAAAAGCTACTTAAATGAGATAAATAGAATGCCTCCTTTTACAATGATATAGTTACAACTTACATCATTTGCATAGTACACTCGAACCCCAACTCAATGCATCCCTCTAGCAGTCTTCAAAAACTCGTGACCTGTAGTTGAGGAGTGAAAATTTGCCTTGTAATGATATTTTTCCGTTGTTGAGATCTAATCTAGCTGCAGTCAATAACCAATGTCCAGGGATGTCATTAGGTCCCTTGCAGATTTCAGAGGTGTCCACAAATTTGAGTAGTCTCGGGGATTGTACAGGAACTGGCGGGCCCTTGGGAAAATGTGCTGAGTTGAGCACAACAGGAACAGGCTTGGATGGCTGCTGTGATGTTGAGAAGGTAGTACTGAGTGTTGTGAGGAATCTCGACCTCTGAGAAACTGCTGGTGCATGATCCCAATTCGATTTCTCGATCATACAGTTGGGCAGCCTTGTGAACTGCAAATTTAGATGCAACACATTCTTTGACCCGGTTCCTTTTACTTGAAGTTGGGCTCCAGTTACAACAAAAACACCACTACCCACTTCCTTAACCCAATTGGGATCATGCTTGATGGCCATTGTGCATATATGAGAGTAGTTCTTCTTCTGAACGGGCTCAAAAAACTGGCTGTCCCTCTCATCTGACCCTCTCCACCTGGGTGCTTCAGAAAAGACAGTCTCATTCCAGAGGGGCTGAAGAATCTTTGGAAGGGTAGAAAGATGTTGGAGATGTATTGCCAACCTGTCGCACTTCTTGCCCTCAAGATAAAGTCGAAGCCCAGTTACAAGATTTCTACCAACAGACACCTGTTGTAGACACAATAGCTCCAATACTTAGACGAAGTTCATCATGATTGCTGAATATTTAAGATTTATGCTTGGTTTCTTGTATGTTATGACCACACCTACCATGACGCTAATTTGAAACAATGACAGGTTAGTCTATTCTAGTGCTAAGGTTAAAAGCCTAAAAGGTCATTACTAGTCACAGACTAAACTGCAATAAATGCACCAGAATCTGGCCATAGACAGCTCCGTATATGTTAATAGGAGTCACTTGCATATAGAGGCACTGACTATCTAGAGACCATACTGATTAAATGTTCCAGAATCCAGTTATAAACAATTCAGAATATGTCTATCTGAGCATATAAGTCAAATCATATAATGAAGCTTTATATGGCAGTATTCCCTCGCATTGATTGCAGTTTAGTCCTATGAATAGTAATTATTGTTGAAAAGTCTTCGTTACAAACTTTTGAGTCAAGTGAGAAACAAGAATATCGTACCTGGGTTATGTTGACATAAAGTTTTGGACTCATCAAACTGAATTGCAAAGACAGGCATGGAGCTCTTTTATTTGAATGCCCTAGTGGTAGCTCACTGTGCATTGGAGCCCATTCAAGATGAACTTGGAATTCAAGAAAGTACCGTAAATCACCAATTCGAGGTTTGTCTGTAGTAAGAAATTGGGATTAGTAATTGTAAAATAGGGTAGGTGTTTAATTTTTGTTCCATAATATTTATCAATCATTTGTTTGCAAAACTCTGGATTCAATACAGTAAATAATTATATTTTTGAGCAAAATGCATAAAAGCAATAGAGCATATTTACTACCCTAAAAGTATCCTTCAAAACATTTTGACTCCAGTAGAGAAGTTCGAAAATTAGGAAAATAAAGAAAACCCAGTATTTGACTCTACTTAAAAATCAAGTAAAAATATTGTCATCAACTATATTAGGCATCTCTGTAAGACTTTAAAAGAATGTAAGATGTTCAAACTTCAAAGCTAAAATCCAGTGCAATTCATTTTGAGATTCAACTGTTAGGATTTCACTATTTGCAGGATACAGCTAGAGTGCATGCACCAGGCACTACGTAGATTTGGGAGTAATGTGGAAAATTCTTGGTGCTAACTTGTCATATGTTGATGTAATGAAACTTTTTGCCTAGGGTGAGATATAATACAAGAAAAAAATGGATACATAATTACATAAGTAGCACTTGGTATGACATGCACCTATGCATATTTGTATATTATAAATGTTTTTCATATATCTTGGCTTGCTAGAGTTATTCATACTGGTTTAGAATTCAAGAGTTCATTTGGATAGCCAAAATTACACTGTAAGATGCCCAACGCTAAAATCCAGTGTAAAGCGGTTCTAGTTTTAACCGTTGGGACTTCACTATTAGCAGTATGCTAGTAGAGTGCATGCACCAGGCACTATGCAGAGTTGGTGGTAATGTGAAAAATTCTTAGTGCTCAATAGTCAAATTTTAATGTAATGAAACTTTTTGCATAGGGTGAGACATAATACAAAAAACATTGGGTACATACTTACATATATAGCATTTGTATGACATGCACCTCAGCATATTTCTATATTAAATATGTTTTTCATATAGTTGGCTTGCCAAAGTTGCTCATCCTGGTTTAGAATCCACGAGTTTATTTGGATAGCCAAAAGTTAAAACTACACTAATTGTAAATAAGTGGCCAGAAGAAAATGAATTTTAGAATGGTTGAATTCGGATTTTTCTTTAGTAACAAGAGCACTCCAATCAGAGATGGTTCAGTAGTTTTGATGTGGCTCTGCTGTATCCAGACCTTCGTTTCAATCAACACATCTAGTTGCTTCCTTTGTAGCTCTTTATATTTGTTCTTACAGGGGTTTATTTAAGCAAAAGCCATGCCTTGTATCAGATTGTAACAGGATCATACACTGTAAAATTTCAATTGTCATGTTGGGCACTCAATTTTAAGGCACAAATTGTGGAAGGCCCCATGATTCCCTCGAAAACTTGTTTCAATTTGAAAGGAAGTGAAGATCATTTTTAATTGATGATCGTTGTCATTGTAAATCCTTTATGGTCATATTTCATAGTCGTGACTCAAAACGCTTTGGGTTGCAATGATTCTTTTCATTTTTGCGCAGTAATAATACATGCATGAACAAGTTAAGGAGAGGTGCCAAAATAGAAACAGAAAGCAAGGCAAAGGGGAACAATGCTCTACTCTGCATTGGTGCCGGGAGTAGAAAAGGGACCACAAAGGGGCCAATGATGATACAAATGATGCCCTCATGAAAATGACTTGGGCAATGAATCAAAATGATCCAAGAAAGATGCAAGGTTGTCTTCCCAAGGCCTCTCCTGACATCCATGATCTTTAATCTTCCAGATCTAGAATAGTGCAATCTAGTCAACTCTATGCCAAGAATGGAGAAGGAATTGTTTCACAAATCTATATCCCCTGTGACAGTGACTAATTAGGCTAATAGGCACTTGACACCTTCTATGGACAAGATAGGCTGAAAGAAGCAGCTATAAATTTGGTTGCCCTTGATGTTAACCTGAAATATTGGTGCCTAAAAGTAATAAATTTCAAAATGTAGAGCCACATATATCCAACACAAATAATGAAAAATATTTAGCGAGGGACTCTCTCAAGCCTTTGTACAAATAATAAATTCCCCCTCAAATATCATGATTAATGAATCATAACAGATATGAAGGCTAAAGGTGAAGTATTCTTCCATCTACACCTCTAAGAGGGAGTAAATATGACATATCCTGTTGCCTCATGTAATATTATGATCTATCTCAATTTCTTAAAAACTGTGAGAGATGCTCATCATATTAAGGTGACCTTGAGCTAGAAAGCCACAGGGAGAGAATATTGATGGCTCTTGATGTATGTGCCACATATCTAGGATTAAAATGTTTCTTCTTGTCTTAAGCATGTCCACACAAATCAACTAATAATATTCGAGCCGAAGTGATTTCCAAAGTAATCAAACCACTTGGAACCAACATAACTGCCAAGTATTCCAATGGAAATGGAGGGCAGACTAGATGACTAGAGAAATTGGCAAGAGAGATGAGCCAAAGTGATTTCCAAAATAATCAAACCAATTGGGACTTACTTCCTGACTGCCAAGTATTCTAGTGGAAATTGAGGGCAGATTACAGGACTAGATAAACTGGCAAGAGAGATTGTAAATATGCACACTATCTGGATCAATTGCCACGACACAAAAAGGAAACTAGAGATTAAAATGATGGCTTTATACTAGGTACCCCCTAAAAAGGAGGGAATGTTAATGTTCTCAATAACATATAGATAGCTCCAAAATTTGTGACTGTGGTCAACAAGAACATGGAAATCTCCAAGTCCAAGATCAACAAGTAGATAACCGAATAGGCATTGGTGGAAATGCAAGTTAAGTCAGCAATCATGCAATCTCTATTTTTTATTGTTTAGGGAAATGGTTGTAACTTTTCCTCATCATCAATAGTTGCAAAATGTAGCATATAACGATGAAATCTCAAATTGTTATTGAAACTACTTAGTGTCGATGCTATAAGAAAGAAAGTTGAAGCAGTACTTTCAAACTAGGAATTGAAATAATATGGAGATTCCCTCTTGGACTAACTTCAAGTTACATTTTGGGTTCCAGTCATGCAATGTCATTATTAAATTAAAATGGTTTGACTTATCACAGACGAAGATTGTTTGATATGAAAATAACCTCCATTTTCTTGATGTTGAAGATAATCAGGAGACCGAGAAATTCAAGGAAACCACACATCAGATCCAGTTTACCTCCTCGTGTTTTGTAATAAACGTATTTGTTGGAGGAAAAACCCTATCTTTTTTCAGGTAATAACTAGCTCCTACAGTGAAATTCAAATATTCCAAGTCCTGCATGTTGCGGACAAATTTTTCGTGTAATTTATTAGTGAGTTAAAAAATGAGCTTGTTAGGACTTAGGAGTATTTTACGTTCAAGATCCAGGTCCAAGAAAGTGACACGATAGGATTTCCTAGCCCAATTTGGAGATATATCTCTCATCATGAAGATTGTACAACATGAAATCATTTGGTAAAAAACAGAAGAGCTGGACATGGGCACAATATATGGGAAAGTTCAAATGATGGTGCAAACTGCGAACAAGTTCATACAATGACTGTTGCCTGAAGAAATTAAAGAGATTATGAGTTATCTACAAGAGAAGATTTATAGTTACAAGGAGAATCATGACCCAATTCCTATAGGATCAAATGCAGTCAGAAAAAAAGAACAAAGAGCTAACCCATAGTCACATGCAGAGAATCCAATGTAGCTGTCATGGCCTTGCAGATCATTCTAATAAAGAGATTAGAGAGGATGTACCCAAAGTAGCTGCTATCATTGTATAAGTCATCTCAAGAAAAGTTTCACCTACAGCATTATCCTATTACAAACATTCCAGAAGTGATCTGAATCCCAAGGAGGCTTTGGGTGAGAACACTCTAAATTGTTGAAATCTATATGTGTTACAAGTGGAAGCAATATTTTGATGAGTCAAGAATGGTCTGAGATAGATTTGCAAGAAAAATGTACAATTGAAACAACAAGCCATATGAGTTCATGTGTTATGTTTGATTACTTGTTTTCTATCAATGTCTGTGTTATCAATGTGGGTTTAGATTCTATCTGCAAGTTTTAAGCTTTGTGTTCTATCTAATCTCCTTTATCCTACCCCAGATATGTTACGGATGTGTCTATGTTATGTGACAAGATTGCAAATTACAGAAGAATGGTTACAAAATGGTTGACGTTCAAGTAATAAAGAAAGGGTTGCCTTCCGATAGATGTAAATCATGTCTGCCATCTTTTCTTGGTCAATTGATCTTTGCATAGAATATTGAACTGCATGAGATGGTGCTAATCTTTTGGCGTGGAGCTGTGAAAATAAAGAATGTTTGGTGATGACACATAAGGGAGAAAGGATCTTCCCCAAGATTTTTTTGTGGTTCAGATAATATTAAACTGGAATTGATGATTAAGGCATTCATTAGCATGCCATCCAAACTTGATATGGCCACTGTCCATTGTATATCCATTCAAACTAGCCAATGCACCAGCCAACTTTGCAAAATGTCTCTATACGTATTTAAAGAGGAAGATTATCATCTCTTGTCTGAACGGCTAAACAACATTTATGTTTGCTTCCAGTTCTATTCTGATGAACCTCTTGATAGATTGGCAGGGTATCAGACCTAGATACATTTTCCTATATGACACATAGGTTTCATTTGTTATCTCAGCTGTAACAAAATTTAGGTGATGTTTTCTTAAAGAATACCATCCAGATGACCAGAGCTTAGGACTTCTTGTCCTAACAAGATTTTCAAGAATCAAATCAATAAGGTTCATGACTGCAATCAGTAAATAGGCGCTATATTGTGCATTTAGTATAGACATTTCTCTCTTGATTTATTTCAATCTTACTCACATCGGAGGTATAGATTGATAGCTTGACTTAAGAAACCACTGCCAGGAACACCGGCCAGAAGAGATGTTATAGGGATGAATTTTAATAGTATTGCTTCTGGATTGGTGGGTACTGTAAGAAGCCATTCGCAATGTGACTGCAAAGATACCAGTCCTCCTCTCTTAGAGCATATTACTGTCAATCCCTGGACCAAAAAAAGTCAGGTCAGTTGAAACTTGAAACAAAACAATACAATAACATTGTAATCAGTACTGCTTGCCTTTCTTGCAGGCATCTTAAGTTCTTAACCCATTTGTCCATTAAAAAAAAATTCGAACCATATGCCATTATATTGCTGGAATATGTAGTAATCCCCATCTTTTTGAAATGGAGGATAAGCCGTAATCAATAATTACCCCATTTACTGGGCATAAGGTTCTAAGGTTATGTATTTTACATTGAAGCATAGGATTAAGACTCACATCCTTGCTTGATGCAGCTGAAAAGCTGTCCATGTGTAGAGTATTTGGTTGAAATATATCTCTAAAAGCCTGAGGAACCTGTAGTAAGTTGAGTATAAGTCACTGGCATATAAAGATCTTGTTTATAGTAGATGCTCAAGACTAATATAATTTGAAATCTAACATGCTTAGACCAAATGCTTACCCTTTGTTTACTTTCTTTGTTTTTTGCATGCAGAGGTGCAAGACTACATGTCCCCGTAAACAACTGATCTCCTATATTTTCTAAATGCCTTTTGAGTTCAGATGGGGATATAGTTGAGGAATGATTCTGCCTTACAAATACAATATCCTGACCTCCTACCGCCACATCCACAATTATGTGGGTTCCATAAGTATCAATAAACCTGCATTTGGAGATTAAATCGTCAACCTAATATCAAGATGCTTTTTAAATAATCAGACCTGGATAAGATATTCAAGCCAACCTTGCAAGTGCTGCTGGGTCCCAAAAGGCTGGGACTGCCTTCTTGACTTCTTCTTTGAGAACCAATGGAGACCTTGTAAGGTGGACACTATACAGTGAGATGAAGTAGCCATCAAAGGCTAGGTGCTTTGTTTCAGTAGCATCTGCCAGCCAAGCCCCTGTAAATCCATACATGGTATTGAAATGACCAGAAGGGATCCTTCCCGATAGAGAGGATTTCTGATTGAACAGCTCTGACATCTGTGAAGAAAAATCATATATACTTTTTAAGTTGATGTATTGTATCTGATTTCAGCAACTGGATATAAAAAAAACTGAAACGAATTAATAACAACAACCATGATTTGTTCGATGGGCTTATATTTATGTTTTTGCCTGCTCCTTTTTCTCTCAATAATTAGGAAGCATGGCATATGGGACAAAGGAATCTTTTCACCTTCGAAAATTTGGATAAAAGGCGGGTACTAAGTTATGAACAGTAGAGATTACTTATCATTTTGAGCTCATGAGACTCAGGGCTTGAATGGCACTACATAAGATGTATGCGTTCAATTTTCATGTTGAGAAACTCATCAGTAGGGGATGCAAGCCATTAGATAGGAAAAGATGATCCTGATGAAACATGGATTAGACCTAATGTCAGGGAGAATTACCCCAGCCATGCAAACTCTAAAAATTCTATAGCCTCACCTTTGTGTACCCAACTAGATGGTTTATACATCCTATTTGGCATCGGCGTTAAAGAGGGCAGAAGACAGAGAAGTTTCCTCCAGTTATGTATCCGTCCATTTAACCTTTAATTCTCTATTTTTTGAAGGGTTTTGATTAATAAATTGGTGCACTGTCTCGAAGCCAATCTTTTTGATGCATGATCTTACCTGTTGCAAGGTTGGGATATTAAATGTTTTATGTCTATCTCTTCTTGTAATCTCTGCTATTGCGGAAGTTTATAGACTATTTAGGTTTAGTTGTTAAGCATTCCTCCCACAACGATCACTTGTTCTGCACGAAGTGTTTGAAGATGATATGGAGAATCGACAGTACCAGAAAGATCTTCAAGCCATGCTTGAAGCCATGCTTGAACAACACCTAAAAAACTTGAACCCCAACAATCCAGAATATTATGCCCCATAACTAGGACTAATTCAGAGGTCTATTTATTTCAAATTCATATTGAAAAATGAAGTATCAATAGGAATCACACACCATGTTATTCGCTATGAAATACCATGTCATTTTTAGTTAGAAATCAGAAACCTAATAAGAAAACCAAAACCACTTTTAATGTGCTAAATTCTCTATTTTGCATCACACAATCACCAATATGGTTACATCCTTGAAAAATTAGAAATAAGAAGACACCCAACAGGTGAGGACAGTTATAATTTCCATTAACTGTATCACATCATTAAACTCCAAATTGGTTAAGAGCTTAGATCTGTTGTAACATCTATGGAGGACAGCGGCATACAAAACTGGTATAAACAGAGTGACAGTAATTGCATCACCAACCTGATTGAACTCCAAAATATCAGATTTAAACCGTATTTGTTCTCCTTTATCACACCTGATGTCTCTGGACACATTTGGGATTGAGAGGCCCCCAGGAAGAACAATGTCCTGCACATTTCTCTCATCCAATTCGACCAAACTAGACCCTGATTGGTATTGCCTCTTGCAGTACTTGAGCCTAAAATCATTGGTTATGTCAAAGCCTCGTCCGAGGGCCTCAATGGCATGCCTGCCCAAAATCTTAGCCTCTGTCATAATTCTCTCTCCACTTCCACACCATACAACCACAATTACCCTTCAACCTCTTATCAACAACTCAAACATGTCAACTTGTAAGAAAAGAGATGAGATTGAGCTCCGTTTCCACATATTCCCAATATGCAAATTGCAGCATTGAATTCGTCCAAGTCATGCACACCCAGCTAATGTTGATCATTCTCAATTATAATATATTGATTCAAGCATACGCTCCCTTGATTTTTGAAGTCAAATATATCTATATATATACCTTCGATTTATCAAACAGGTTGTCATCCTCATGCCATTTTTATGTGTTCTCCATTTTGCCCAGTGTCTCATTAGAAATCTCTGAATTCAATGTGATCAATGGTGGTTCTTGTGAGTTCTGGACCTGGTAGTCAGCACATGGTGACCGGTAACCGGGAACAGACTCTGCAAATAAGTCAAAGTATGGCCTGTGGGGTCATGTGAAAGCCGGTAATCAGATTTCGGAAGTGTGTTTGACACGTAATTCTTGGTATTCAAACAGCCAAACGTTGACATGAGAACAAATATACACTAGTTTTACAAATTTCGGTAATTTTAAATATGAATACTAGCTTGGTGGGAACGACAGAAAACCAGAAAACCATAGTGTGGAAGTGTTTACAGCTAAACATGATTATTCGCTGATTTTGATATTTCTAGGCATTTTCCACATAAATTTTATTTATAAAATATAGCTATGCTTGTCACTCTAATTAAACTCAAGGTTCAAGTGAATCATATCCCTAACTCTACTCATAATTGGACTCTCATCATAATTTGAACATTTGAATATTGTCAAATAGTAATTTTATATTAATAATCGAGAGTTCAAAAGAGTTTATGTAAAAACCATAGGAGCCGGAGCCTCAACCATCAAGCAGAAAAAACTAGAGTCTCTAACTTACCGACATATGTAGTCATCCATATACAACAGAAGGAGCCAAAAATAGAAGAGAAAATAACAATACTTGAAACGAAATTCACAAATTGTGATTTCAGCATAAAACTCTTCTAATGAAGAATCTCATCAAGATTTTCCAACCACGTGGTCCAGCGTTGTGGACCTTCCATCCACACCACCTTCTTCCGATCGAGGATCTGGGTAAACATCTCGAACTTGTCAAAGTAGGGACCTCATTGTCTTTGAGATCAGCTTCTTAATAAATTATATCATTTATATAAAATATAGTATTAATAAAAATTTTATTGAAGTTAAAGTTAAACTAAATTCTATTTTTTAAATGAATCAACAATTAGTTTTTGAAGACCTTTAATACAAAAATCTAGATTTAAATAGAACCTTTCTAATTTACTTATATATAAGCAATATTTCTTTCTATTTTTCCTTTTTAATTATTTTTTTTCCAACTTAATCTAAAATCTAATATATCAATGAAATCCTTCTATATTTTTCTAGATAACATTTCTATTTTTTTTTTCTTCATATAAATCAATTCAAATTAAACAAATTAAATGAAGTACAAACTTTTAAAAAAATCTAGATTTTAATGGAATCTTTCTATATTTTTCTTAATTAATAATTAATAATTAATAATTAATTTAGCCGATAGACTATTTGTGGAAGCTTTGTTTCCTGAAAAATATTATGTCAAAAAATTGTCTACGTTGGTTTTTTTCCGGGTCATGCAAATAACCACATTCCTTAAATAACCACCTATATTCTTACATGGATGTTTGTTATTTCTTCTTTTGGATGTGCTCACTTATGTGTGAGACATCTTGACCAGCTTCTATCTTCCTCTTTGTCTCTTCACCTTAATGAGCCATCACTTTCAAAGGTTCCTCAAACATGTGTGAGCAACTCATCCATCTTACATGACTAACCACCTTGCTTACATGGCATCCATATGGTCTCCACTTGGCATCCACCTCATTGATCCTCTTGCATCTCGACCCTTCATCCCATTTTGAATCTCAACACTCCATTTCCCTCCAAATCCTATAAATAGGAGTCTCTCCTTGAGTATTTCATCACTTCCATTATTATATTGTTGTCATGCTAATTTGTTTGTAGAACCCATCTCTCATATGCATTGTTATCATGTTAATTTCATTCTAGAGCTTAGAAGATCATTTTGAGCATTGTAGTGTTATCTTAGAACTCATATCATCTCATTTCTTAGTTTAGTATCATGGTTAGCATAGTCTAATTTTGTTATCATATCCACTTAATTTGTAGTAGCTCCATTCACTTGCTTCATCATTTCTCCATCTAGTTGCATGCTTAGAACTTCATCTTCATCCACATTAGGTTTAGCAATCACTTCGGGAATACAATAGTTGTGTTTGGAGAGCATACCCACATTCATCCATCAAAGAGTAAATGAATGGAATGAGGGTGCTTCCATTCAAGCTCAATCAGAGGTATGTGCAAGTTTAGTTAGATTGAATGCTTTGTTTTGACTTGCTTCATGTTATTGACATTTGACTAATAGGTAAATTTACACGTATACACACCACCATAGGGGAGGTCTTGACATAGGCAATGGGTCAAGTTTTCACCTTTGGAGGAATGCTAGTAGTAGACTTGGAGGCATAGGCATAGCTCCGTCCACCAACAATAACAAAATTTGGGAGAGGAACCCCCTAAGCCCCATAGGCAAAGACCCCTCCACCACTAGCTCAAGCTGAAGTCTCCAACCTAGGCAATGAAGTGGTGGGGGGAACAAGGAAAGACACTCCCTGTTGCCCCCTAGAGATAGCAAAAGGATGCATGGAAATCCCCTATAGTGAAGAGTTACCCAGTTGCCCCTCAAGGACAACCCCATCAACAACAACAACTAGAGACGACGCTAGAGGAGCCATTAAACTAGAATGAGCGAGAGACATTTTCAAAGTATACTATAATCAAATTATTAATTTTTAATTTTTAGAATAATTATATATAGTTATAAATTTTCTTCTTTACTTTAAAAAAGAGATATTTATTAAATAGAAAAAAATAAATTTCTAAACATGTTAAAAATATAATTACTAATATCTAGTTATAAAAAACTAAATACAATAACATTGCCTGATAAGTTCTCATATATATTTGACTACTTTTATTTTTTATCATTTTAATTTTTTTCTTTTATATATTTAATTATGTTGATTATAGTTTTAATTTTACCTTTTAAACATAAAGTTGATTTCACATTTTCTTAAAAATTATATATTAATAGTTTGATGTGTTGGTGGTTGCCAAATTTAGATAATATTAATTTTTTATTTATTTATCCAATCACATAATCAACATATATATTTAAAAAACTAAAAACTAAAATAGTTCTAAATAATTCATACTTCTCAAATTAAAATAAAAGAAAGTAAATAATATAAATAAACTAATATTTAAATGATTATAAAATAAAATAAAAAAGATTCTTAATTTAAAAATATTATAAAATATCTCTTTAAATTCAAATAAGATAAATTACATAGGCTAAATGTGAGTGTGTACAATTCATAATACAAAAATAAGAATATAGTAAATAGCGTAATTAAAATTAAAATTAAAACAACTTCAACAAAGGTGTGTAATGGAATGGCCCATTACAAGTTTGAATCTTGGTGGCTAGAACAACAATCAATGATTTAGTCATCACATCATGCCATTAACAACAAAAATAACAAGTGCCACATAGTGGCTAGTACTTGCTTTTATTGATATTATATTTTTGTTAACATCTAATGTCATTTAAATATTATATTGTAGAATGTCCCTTCATATTAAAAAATAAGTTTTAAACTGTTGTATACGCATTTAATATTTTTTACATGTTTCAAAGTAAAAGTAAAATAAAAGAATAAGAGAATAATACATAATGGCATTTTGGAAAGTAAACTTGAAATTTACATTAAAAAATAAAATAATTCAAAGAGCTTGAATTGTAATGCCCCATAATTTGATCTAGAAATAAGATTATCAATAAAATAACTCTTCAAATAAAAGTAATCTTAAAAAATAGGAATTTGAAATTATTTTATTTGCTTAAAGTTTTTTTCATTATAGATATTGAGAGAATTTTATGTGAAGCTTATTTGAAAAATTTAAATTCATTAAATATTAATATTTAATATTTTATTTTGTACTATTATTTTTATAATAAAATTTTAAATCAATTTTTAAAAAAAAAATTATGATAATAAATTTAAATATTAATTTAATATATTTTAATTTAAATAAAAATCAATATATATTATAATATCACAAAATTTATTTAAATTTTAATATTTTGTAAAAATAAATAGTATAAACTACAAATAAATTTATAAAATATAATTTTTAATCTAAATTTATTAATATATATTAAATATGAAATAAAAAATTTCATGTTTTGTTAATTAATCTCATGTTTTACCATGTATTTGTTATTTATTTTCCAACTCAAATTAAATGAACCAATCATATGTTCAAGAAATAATTTTGAAAATTTTGAAAGTTAAAAAAGTTGTATTTGTACTATAAAAAACATATAATTTATAATAGAATATAAAATATGTTAAATTGTTATTGGTTCATACAATTAGTTTTAATCACTGGTTAAGCTTAACAATCCAAAAAATGATGCAATAGTACTTGCTTAGTCTATCGGCAAGTACTAATAATTAACAAAATAGTTATTTTTATTTTAATATAAAATTAAGTATATTTACACATAAAAATATTAATATTTATTAATAAACATAATAATAGTGAGTCTATTTAATAATAAATTAGTTCTTAAGTAAAATATAAAATTAAAAGAATTAATTTTAGTTTAATTTTAGAATGTGCTTGAGTTTTTGGAAACACTGTATGTATTTTAAGAATCAACCTTTTGCATTGCACTAAGCAATCCACCATAATAAAGAGGAAAAGTATGTATTTTAAGAATCAACCTTTTGCATTGCACTAAGCAATCCACCATAATAAAGAGGAAAAGTGAAGAAATGGATTGCAGACACAGACCTATAAGAAGAGCTAGCAATGATGGAAACACGAGGAGTGAGTATGAGGAGGAAGGAAGAAGAAAAAAAATAAAATAAAAATTCTTACCCGCATTATTTCAATATTTAAAATAAAAATAAAAATTCTTTTTAGTTTTTTTCTTCTTTTTCCTTTCTCGTCGTACTCATTCCTCGTGTTCAGTGTCTACCAACACTAGTTTTTTTTAGGTCTTTATTTGCAATCTATTTCTTCACTTTTCCTCTTTTTGATGGTGGATTGTTGAGTGCAATCTGAAACATTGATTCTAAAAATACACAATTGTTTCTAGAAACTCAAACACATTGATATCTTTGACATATATTTATCTAAAATAAGTACATATATCTCTTAAACATATTTATTTAATATAGATATATTAATATATATAATTTTGTCAAATACCTTTTCATATATTTATACAACAATATTGTAAACTAAAATTGAAAATACAAATTAATGTTGAAGTTTTATTTTCAAATTTTATGAAAAAATCATACTTTAATTGATAATAATGAAATATTCCTTTTTATTAAAATAGACATGTAATTATAAAAGTCTTTTAAAATACACTATATTACAAAAATAGATAAATATGAATCTTACACTTGATCTCAATCATCCCATCAACCAAATAACTAATAACAATATATTCTTTGATAATATCGCCTAATTAAAAACAAATCTCATCACATATTAAATATAAAAAATGTGAGGCAAATTACATCTCAATCTTAAAGAAATCTTCTTTGTTAAATTGGTAACGACAAAACGTGTACTTGTCAAAATATTCTCATAAAAGACTTTTCATATACACTAGACAATAAACAACGAGGTATTATTTTGTGTGTTTGTCTATACTATTGATAGACTTTATGATAGTGATAAAAAAATTAGTTATGTATTAGTATATTTTTAAGTTTATAGAAGTAATGGTTTTTTAAAATTAAATATAATTATAGAGGAAATATATATTATTATTTTTATGTTATTAATTATTATAGGTAAGAAAAATAAATAGTTATATTATTTATAAATAGAAAATAAGATGTTATTAATTATTGTAGGTAGGAAAAATAAATAGTTATATTATTTATAAATAGAAAATAAAATGTATAGAAAAAGATAAGTGAGTTTTTTAACTTGTGTGAAAAGTGGTTTGGAAATGTTTTACTTGATGCAAAATGTGATGATGTGTTTGGTATGGTCATGTTATCATGTGGAAAAATGTGACACGATATATTTAATATGATCACATGATTCCATTTAATGTGGAAAATGTGAGAATTATATCTAGCTGTAAGTGTGTAATGGGATCATGATTTGTCTAGGTATGGTGGTGAGTCTCATTATAGCATAAGTTATTAATTAAAATATTGACAATAAGAGTGCTAGTGTTAATATATGTCCTTCAATTGGTTGTATCTAAGGGATGCAAGAGATCTTGGAGGAGGGAAAAATAATGCATTATAAAGTGGTAAAGTAAGAAAATCATATTGGCATGTGAGTAGATATAGCATTGAAATTGTGTAAAAAATATGTGATGATATTACCTATATAAATATCATGTGACAATCGAATATGTGTAGATTGAGCATGAAAGTACAACAATCATTATAGTAAATATAGGATAAGTGGATAACAATCATATAGCACAATAAGCATGTAAATAAGTATGCATGATAAAGAAATGGTAATGTGTATATAGCGTTGCCCATAGTAAATGAAATCATGAACTAAAAATAGTCCCAAAACCTACATAAGAATCATGAAAGTGTATCAAGAATGCAAGCAAATTGATAAGTCATTCTTTATATTAGTCACGACTCTTTATATCAGCCATGAGATGCTTTATTAGGGAAAATCCTTTTAATCATGTTTATAGTCATAGGAATGTAAGCATGTCAAACTAGAGGGTGAGAATATGTCCGTTAGGCAATAAGTGCATCTTGTAATAAGTGTTGTAGGTAATAAAGAACACATGGCATAAGGGTGAACTATGTGAGAATTGAGACATGCATAATTGAAAGAATTTTCCTAAGGAAAAGAATGAAAACGCCAAGATCTAGAAGCTTAATTGATAGCACAAATAAGAGAGACAAAATGATATGATCCTTAATTGATTGGATTCAATGATAATCAACAATGAAATACAATGAATGAACACAAAGTAGATATGCTTGAATATATAGGCAATGCATGATAATTAGGAGATGTGAAAATGATAACCTATCAACCACACTAGGTGTAATCACATGTCCACCAAAGGTGGATCATCCTCCATTGTACAACAAAATATGTGCAACGATGAGAGGATGATAATGTGATAAGAGCACTAAAGTTGGATCTCACACCTAAAGTGGAATTATCCTACACCATGTGCTAAAATGAGATGCAAACTCCTATGTGTCTAGACACATGACAACTAATATGCAATGCATTATTCTAAGTAAAATTAAGTAAAGTGTAATTAGGAACATTTAATTACACCAACACCCCCCTTAAGTGCAACTTAGAGGAATGCACTTAAGATCACAATGCTAGATAATAATGCATGATGAGTCTTAGCTACTAGGTCGTGTAAGGTACCCATGTAGAATATGCAAGAGCAATACAATCTCTCATAAAGCGGAGAAAAATGGAAAACCTCATGGGAAAAACCCTTCCCCAAAAAGAGAGATGAAAATAAACAAGATGCATGGATGGATGGAGTAATTAAGGCCCTTCCATTATGACATACATCATGCATATACAATCAAGAATCCCCATATAGGAGAGAATAAGTGGAAGAGAGACCAAGTAGCCCCCCCTCAGTAGAAAGTACACATATGGTAGATGCTCCAGGATCGATGTAGAAACTACTCCATGAGTTTAGAAAAACTTTCCTCCCCTTAGGAAGAAACAAAACCAAAGGTGCATCAATGAAGCCTCCCCAATCTATAGGAAGAAACCTCAAAATGTATGGAATCTTTGAAACTTGCTCAAGTTTCCCCATGTCAATACTGAAAGGTGCCTCCTCCAAATCATGTGTACTAGGCCACTTTGCTGAAAAAGATAAGTCAAGATCTAATGAGGATGAATGTAGAACATGTGTTAAAGACTCAAGTGTATCCTCTGAAGATAAAGTAACCTCCTCCAACTGTTGTATCAAAGTATCCACCATCATGTCAACCTCAAAATAATGATCAAGTAGAGAATGAAGATGAGGGTCAACATGTTCCCTCACAATAACTAAAGAAGCATAATCTTCACCAAAGAGAAGATGAATGTCATCAATTTTGTCTCCTAGATTTGCATTGTAGGACTTCACAAAAAAATCTACAATGTCTTTTGAGTAGTCATCCCATGAAACTAAGTCTACAAGACAATGCATATCCTAAATTGCATTGAATCACAAGAACACATGGCTGTGTGAATGCAAGCATTATTAGGAGCAATGGTAGATGCAATATCAATAGGAGGAGAAGAAATGGATGGCTCAAGAACTATATCTCATGGGAGAATACCCAAGTTCAAGTATCCAAAGTTCTCCTCAAAGTCTGAATGAACACTGGAAGTGTGCTCAAAATCTGCTGAAGAATCACTATCATCATCATGAGAAAAGTCCACTAAGTAGTATAATCAATATAGGAAACAAACTGAAGAGGCACTATAATTTGTGATGTAAAAATACATCAATGAAGGTCTAGCTGAAGATTGTAGGTGGCTATGATTTCTTAAGTTGCATAGTAAAGGCTAAAAAACCTAATAGAAGTGAATGGGTGGTATAAAAACAAAGTAAGAGGGTAATATAAATTAAAAACTAATCACTAAATTTTAAATATGAATATAAACCCTAAAGGAGCCAATAATGATTGGTTAGATATAGGTAAAAAGTAATATCACTTGTTGAATCTCAAACTCTAAAAATGATCTAGCTATGAAGCACAAATTTGAAAGGGAAACCAAATCCTAAACATATCTAAAAATAAGACAAAGCAATTACAAAATACATAGTTGAAAACCTAATTGAAAATAAATGATAAAACCTAAGCTAAAAATCTAGGGTGGTATAAAAGTTGATGGGTTCATCAAAATGTAAGGACAAACACATCTCACATAAATTAATGTAGGTCAATTAAATAGAGACAAGTAATAAAGAAAAGTTAACTTAAATCAATCAAAGGTACACAATAATAAATTAAAAATGTTATTGTAGGAGGGAATTGCACATGGATAACTTGTACTTAAATTTGGGAACAATAATATAAAATAATACTAATGTTGTTTAGAATCCACTTACCAATGTCAAGAAATGATTTCCATGAGATCTTTGAACTTATAGATCATAATCAAAATCCCTAAAGATCAAACTTGAGTAGCTTAGGGTCAATTCCTAGTAGTACATATATGCCCTCTAATGCACAAATTTGATATAATAAAAAGTACATATAAAATTTTGTTCACCTTTTCTTTCTCTATCCAACTTTGTTTGCAATGACTTCAACAATTCAAAAATAACTTTAGAGAAGTTAAGTAGATTTCTAGGGTCAAGTTCTTTTAGGTCAACCCCTTTGATGAGCCAATTTTATGATCTTGAATGAAGAGTCAAAGACATCATTCTCCAGCATGTAGATAGATTATGTGATAGTTCATTTTATGTCTTAAATCCACACTCTTATATAAAGAGAGTGCTTCTTATAGTGCTTTGATATTTTTATTGTGTTTAGTTAAAAAAATGAACATCTTATTATACTAAGATATACAAATAATTTATATAAATTTGTTTATCAATTCAATTCACAATAATTAACGGAAAGGGCGAGAACTTAAAACTTTGAATTTGAACTTTTTTGAATCTAGGGTCAATCCATCAATTCCGAAACACTTAAAATTTATCGTGAATGATATAATATATAAATCTTAGAAACAAGTACGTGAAAATATATGTAAAACTAACAAGACAAATATTAAATTAAATTATTCAAATAAAAATGAGAGAATTAGTATAAAAATATTTTTAAATAAAAACAAACATTTACGATACACCCTCTTTGTTCTACTAGTGAAGTCAAATTGTTTGGAATGAGCCATAGGGGATCAAGTCTTGTTGGATGCACATGGTCTTCACTGAAGGGGCAATACACTATCACATGCATTCATATTGGAGGGTTTAAAATGGGCAAAAAAAGGGGCAATATATTGCCTAAATAAGGGGGAGGGGGTTTATTTCAGGTGGGGGGTGGGGAGTGGAGGTTTGTATAGGAAAACAAGTGTGGGGGGTATTGGAGGGGGGTGACAAAAAGAGAGTTTGAAGCAATATTTTTTGAAAATGGGGGGATTCTTTAGTATGATACGAACACACATGTTATGATTCGAGCTCACTAAGTGAAGCCCACGTGGTTGAATGCAAGACTCTAACACCATAAGTGATGAGCCCAAGATGATTGCTCCAAACAACCTGATGGAATGAATCTTCATCCCAACACTGAACCAAAAAAAATTCAAGCTCTCTAAATTGATAGGTAATAAATAAATAAATAAATCTTTTTTGTACAAGAGTATACAATTTGTCAATATTATATCATAATTATAGAAATCAAGTAAGATAGTGTAAGCCCTTCATACTCTCACATCCATTTTCAAGTGTCGCTCCCATGTTCTAGAAAGGTTTCATAATAGATTTTAATTGGGAAGAAAGGACTTGCATCTTTCGCCAGCAAGGGGGTGGTGGAAATCACCAAGGTTTGGCAACGTATAAAGATATGTGTAGTCAATTTAGCAACGACTCAAATATGAATAGTTTAAACAAACTTTTTGGAAAAATAAAGCTTCACAAAACTATAAGTTTCTTAATCTATATTCATATTTTAGTCAATTTGACAGTGACTTAAATATAAACAGTTAAAACAAACTTTTTGATAAAACAAAGCTTTACAAAACTACAAGTTTCTTAATCCATATTCATATTAAGAAGACTAAATGTAAAATAATTTTAAAATAGATTAATTTAATGTCTCTTAATCTCATTAAAATTCCTTCCTTTATTCAGTCAATTATACTTTTATAGAAGTTACGTATGCAAATGACAGAGTGTAGAAATCTTTACTCTCCTCGTCATCTTTGTTTATATTTTCCGCAAATTTGAAGTTGAAACCCTCGAATTGCTTTCGATTTGAGATTTCCAGACTGCCTTCCCCAATTAAAAACTTTCTACCGTGGAAAAAAAAACGCGTCTTTGATCTTTTAGTCATTGGCAGAATTGAGTAGCAAAAGAAACTTCGCCGAGTTTGATAAAATATATGTAATGTCCTTCTCTGGACTCAAATTTTCCCTGGGAATCGGAAACCTACGCGTACTTAGATTGGAAATCTAAGCTGCTTGAGCAATTTATTTGACGAGATTATGATTCGGCAGCTGTTATTTGCGAAGATTACAAGGAAATCAATTCTGCCCTAGAAATTAATGGAGTTTTAGGTTTATGAAATTGATAGGATTTTAGGTTTATGAAATTGATGGAGTTTTAGGTTTAAGAAATTGATAGGATTTTAGGTTTATGAAATTGATTGCGCGTATATTTTATTTCTGAGAAAATATTACACAACAACGGCGTTAGTTTATTTGGATTTTGTATTTCTGTGCGTTGGAAGCCATGGGAGGAACTTTGCAACAGTAATTTGACTCTTAACCGTCATTGCCTGGAATTTCCGTGTTAAATTTGACGCTCCATAACAGTCAGCTGAACAATTGGTGGATAATTTCAAGCCCGTTTGACCGTCACCATCAAGTTTTAATGTTGAGTTTTATTTTTATTTAAACGTCTTCGATTGAAATAGATTAAAGTTATTTTTCGTCTTCTTTCTCATGAAAGATTGTGAAGTTTGATCTGAAACGTTGAAGAAAAAAATACAAATACTTGAAACCAGAAACTACAATGCACAATAATAGAAACTACGAAAAACTATATGTCTACAATCCCTTAGACCGCCAATAATATATTAGAAGGAAACAATAGAGACTATGGAAACTATATGTCTACAATCCTTTAGATCTTCAATAATATATTAGAAGGAAACCTTTAACATCGAATAGACCATCATTCTTTGGAAATTGGTTGATAGATAACATGAATTAAAAATATTTATTGCCCAAAGAACTTATCTTGAGATAAGATATGTTGAAAGTGTGTCAAAATTAAAAGAAGAAAATGAGTTAAATTTTCAACTCTCACCCTTTCCTCCTCATAGTTAGTATAAGTAGCATAGTATATGTTTGGAATGATTTATTATGTAAGAATATTCATTTGAGCATTAATTCATATCCAATCTTCATTCAAAATTCTACAACACTAATGTTGTAATTTCTCACACAATCTAATCTAGAAATTGTAGCATTAATCTTATGGATTGTGGAAATCTAATAGCTTTAATTCTAGAACACTTCATTGGGAGCATTGAAATGAATAGTGCTTTACATTAAAAATATCATTTAGAGAGTTTGCATACCTTCTTTTCTTTTGCCAACGTTTATAATGATTCTAAAGTTGATTGAGTTCTACAATATTTTCACAAGATGTTTCTAAATATATTTAGTTATTGACATAAAAAAAAACAAAGGATTATAGAAAAGTATATCACCTTTAAGAAAGTTGCATTGCATCAGTCATGACAACATGTTAGAGATTAGATCATTGTAGAATGAGATTGATTTGGAGATATGTAATCAACCAATGGAGAATAAAAGGTTTGCATGGATAGTTAGTATATTAAGAACACTGATTATTGTTTATGAAGTTGATTGAGTTCTACATGGCATCAAATTTTATCTTCAAGTGCCACAAATTAAGTACACCTTGTCAATTTCATTTTATTTCCTAAGTCCAATCTATCTATTATTTGCTATCATTATGTTAATCTAGGCTAAGTTGTGCTTTGTTTGGGCACTTTTCTTTAATCTACCTCAAGGAAAATATATACTTTTCTTCTACATTTTGGTGAACCCATATGATCTTACACTCCCTAGGGTTTGACCTTAAAGCTTATGCCTCACCGTTTTTAGGGTTTTTAGTTTCTAAATGCATTATCAATTTTAGATCTTACCAAGATTTATTTTAAAATATAGAATTGATACCTCATTAGGGTATTTGTAGATCTAATATAGATTTTGATATTTCTAATTTTAAAATTTGAAATTGTTTTAATATGTCTTTTTTTATATATCATATTGCATTGGTCATGCCACAAGCTACTCAATATCCTAATGTTCCTCTTAAAAGGAGTGCCCTTTAAACCCTCTTATGGAGCACCCATTTTTACGATACTAAAGTTTTCTTAGATGATAATTCAATTTGATCGTGGTGCAAACCAATATCATTTGCTAAAGAAATTTCCAGTCTAGCTCATGAAGAGAATGATAGAAAGCTAAAAAATATGATTCATGATATATTTATCAACAAGCCATAAAGGCTAGAGGTATACAAGCTCTGGGTATTGAAATTACTTCATCTACTATAATGTTAGGCGAATATACTTCTATGTATTCTACTATTGCCCATTCCACTAATATTATTCAACTAATCAATGTTAGCCCTATCTACATAATTAAATGATGCAGTCAATTACAAAGAATCCAATTAAGGACTATTCAAACTTGCAACCAACACCAACACAACGGAATAACACAGCACCAAACAAGATCTGAAAGAAAACATATATCTTTATTCATCAACTAACTGATTACATGTAATGTGCCAGGCTGTAAGGCCTTCCCGATTATGGCCAATTACAAAGAAAGAAACAGTTCTACAAGATCACACAGGATCCAACACACTTCTCCTCAGCTAGCCCAGATCTGCAACACAACAGGACACTGGTAGGCACTCCAAGAAAGATCTAAACTTGTACTCACAAGTCACCAAGCAATCTTGTTGTTCCTAAGCTCACAGGCTACTAACTCTGCTACCTTATATCCAGATCTAATCCGATTCTAGATCTCTGCTCTCACTGATGCCTAAACAACCACCCAAACATCCTCTTAAATACTAATCCCCAACCAAAAGTCAGCTTTACAAATAATTAAATCCCACAACCCAGTCGGCTTCCAAAATATACAAATATTAAATGCAACCACAGTCGACTCACAAATAGCCTTACAAATATTTAATTCATCCAGCCGGCCTTCAGATCCACATAGGAGAATGCAACATGCCAGATCTAGGTCCCCACATCCAATGGTCAATCCATAACTCAAGGAATGTGACCCAAATTAAATGCACTAGTCGGCCAAGCCGATTCATCCAAACAACCAAGTCGGTCAGCAAGAACATCGAGCGCTAGTAAGCAACACCAAGCACTAGAACCACTGAGTCCTCTTCGGGAACCAAGCACCAAGCACCAGGAACACCGAGTGACCATCATCCACCGAGCTCTGTCGATACTTCCAACCGATAACCTTTACCACGACCATCGAGCTCCATCAGTGAAGCCAAACAAACTTTGACCGAGAACTATCACCAAAGACTGAGAAACTCCAGCCTTCTACCGAGATCACTACCCAAGTAATCGAGCCCCGCCAGATAGTTACCGAGACTGCTAGAATCTTCAGGAACTGAGGATGCCCCTGCATCAGACACCCGAGGTAAATAAGAAAGTGTGTCCCACACTTTACTCCTTCAAGAAAATTTGCCATCCACTTCATCTTCACACAAGACTTGTCAATCCACGAAGCCAGGAAAATGCACAAGTCTATCAGCCAAGTCCTCCTTAACCGATCTACCTCCAACCAGTCAGCATGTTCAACATCCAAAACAAATCGAGGATTCAACCCATCACCAAGTACCGAGTCAGAATCCCATCTCAAAATCTCATCACAAGACTTATCATAGTCAACCAACAACTCAAGTCCACATCTAGAAAACAACATCCGCATCACAACACTGAACCAAAGCATATCACACCAACATCACAAAGGTGTTCAGCAACAGGTAAATCTTCACCAACCATAGTCTGATCAAGCACAACCAGATGCTCTGCAATTTCCATGTCAGGCACAACCAATTGAACACAAAAACCAATTTCCTCACCAGCCTCAACAAGGTCAACAACATCATCTGTAAGAACAGGTAACTCAACAACAACCACAAGTTGCTCTGCAGGTTTCATGGCAGAATCCACCAACTAACCATCAAAACCAATTTCACATGCTTCCACATGTCTTCTCTCTTGGACTAGTCTTCTAATAGGCCAGACAACTTTCCTCTAGTTCGACATGCTCCAACTCCGGTAAGCTCTACAAAGTTCAACAATACTTTCCCTCGCAAGGTTCTTAACTCGGTTCATCAATTCCACTTCCAATTGAGCAAACCTTTCAAAAATCTTCGCTTCTACCACATCAAAAAGAGAAGCAATTGCACCAGGGTTCAATCCTCTCGAAGACATCTCCAAAGATCTTCGAAAACCCTCTACAAAAAACCCAACACCGACCACCTTGTGACAACCTCCAAGTTGTATGCAAGTCAGATCGCAACCTGCCACCTTGCATGAGCAACTAGGCCACGATTTCACAAGTTCAACACCACGGATCTGCAACTCAGATTATGCACAATATCTTCGCCAACCTTTCTCCAAACAAGATCAACTCATCTTTGATACCACTTGATGTAGTCAAGTATGGAGAATCCAATTAAGGACTGTCCAAACTTGCAGCCAACACCAACATAGTAGAATAACACAACACCAAACAAGATCTGAAAGAAAACATATATCTTTATTCATCAACTAACTGATTACATGCAATGTGTCGGGCTGAAAGGCCTTCCCGGTTATGGCCAATTACAAAGCAAGAAATAGTTCTACAAGATCACACAGGATCCAACACACTTCTCCTCAGCTATCCTAGGTCCGCAAACACAACAGGACACTGGTAGGCACTCCAAGAAAGATCTAAACTTGTGCTCGCAAGCCACCAAGAAATCTTCTTGATCCTAAGCTCACAAGCTACTAACTCTACTACCTTCTATCCAGATCTAATCTGATTCTAGATCTATGCTCTCATTAATGCCTAAACAACTACCCAAACATCCTCTTAAATACTAATCCCCAGCCACAAGTCAGTTTTACAAACAATTAAATCCCACAACCCAGTCGGCTTCCAAAAATATACAAATATTAAATGCAACCACAGTTGGCTCACAAATAGCCTTACAAATATTTAATTCATCTATTCAGCCTCCAGATCCACATAGGAGAATGCAACACGCCAGATCTAGGTCCCCACATGTCCAACAATCAATCCATAACCTGAGGAATGCAGCCCAAATAAAATACACCAGTCGGCCAAGCCGATTCATCCAAACAACCAAGTCGGTCAACAAGAACATCGAGCGTCAGTAAGTAACACCGAGACCCCCTCGGTAACCAAACACCAAGCACCAGAACCACTGATTCCCCATCGGTAACCAGGCATTGAGCACCAAGAACACCGAGTGACCATCATCCATCAATCTCTGTCGGTACTTCCAACCGAGAACCTTTACCACGACCACCGAGCTCCATCAGTGAAGCCAAACAAACTTTGACCGAGAACTATCACCAAAGACCAAGAACAGCGAAAAATTTAGTGGTGATTATTCACCAATTGGTGAATGTCGCTTGCCGTCGACCCCCGATTTGGCGAATATATTGGCCACCTGGGAATGATCATATCGCCCCGCATTTATGAAAATTGGGTCCAATGCCCAGGCTCATCGCCAACTAGTTTATGAAAATTGGGTCCAATGGCCGGGATCATCGCTAATGGCATATAATTTTTGGGCACAATATTTTTTTAACATTTGCCTATAATTTCAAAGCGGCCCCAAATGGACGACCTATATTCGCCAATAGTTATATATATATATATATTTTTAGGCGGACCCAACTTCACCAGCCATTTTACGGACGCGTGTCTCAAACCAATTGATTTTCGCCAACTTTATTAATATTACCATGGTATTGGATGACCCATAATCACCTAGGATATAACACAAGACGTGTTATAATTACGCGGGCTTTGCCAAATATTTGGACACCGACCTAATACCTCCCACCCAATTCACCAATAAAGATTAGTATAAATACATTCATACATCAATGTTATTGTACACAATTTGGATCGGTTCAACTTGAATTTGATCGATAGAGAAGTTCAAACTATTGAGTCTTGACTGCTTTGGCGAGTCGCAACTACGATTGAATTTGAAGCAAAGGTAAGTGATTATTATTTTGCGACTATGTAAACATTGTATATTATAGTTCTATTGTCATTTGTCACTTCTTCAACAAGTAAACATTTTTTTAACATTTTTTTTCACTGGTAGGCTGGTAGCCTTTATTTTGTTGAAGAATCGAGATGTCAAACAAGAATAAGGGTAAGGCTCCCGCATATGGGGAAAACCAAGAGAGGCCAACAAAACATAGAACCTTATCATCGTACTTTGGTCATGGTGTTGGAAATGTTTCTGGCCAAAATTGGGAAGCTACTTCATCACAAGAAGATTTTCAAGATTCACAACTTGAGGTTGAACCTACGCGACATATTGAAGAAGTCAGCGAACCTGATATCTCAAATCACGATGAACTTGAAGAAGATTTTCAGTTAAATACCCAGAGTAGCCATAATGATATAATCGACTTGGATGAGACTAAGAATGTCAGAGAAGATGATGGTGCAGGGAAGAAAAGAAAATACAAATCAAAGAATGATAGAATGTGGGATCTGTCGAGGAATTTTCAAATAGAATGGGTGTCAAAGTATCCATTCATTGAACCAGTGGATAATCCAATTAAAGGGGAGCCTCCAGTAGAATGCAAATGTAAGATTTGCAGTGAGATAAATAAGAAGGAAAATAGGTTGCAACTAAAAATCGACACAATAGAGAAGCATATGGGTAAAGTTTACGAAAAGAAAATGATAGATGGAGTTCAAAAATCAGTGATAAGATGGAAAACAAAGGAGGAATCTCAGCATGTTAGGAATGCAGAATTATATGAATTTCAGCATAATATAAAGATGAAGCCTAGTGAAGTTAAAGGCACTATTGAAGCTTGTTTTGGAAAAGCATTGGAAGTAGAACTAATGGGAAAAGTTGTTCAGTTAAGTGTGTTTAATATTTTGAGTAGAGGGCATCCTATTACAGACTACCTATCATTGAGTGCTTTATTACACTTTCTGAGAGTTTGTAACTATCCTAACAGTCATTGGTCAGTAAGCAGTGGATGGGAATGAGCAAGTTGTCTTGTCGAGATTGAAAAAGACGATCTGATGGAAAAAATAAAAGAGTCAAATTTTATTGCATTGTCTTTAGACGAGGTTACAGTAGTAGACAATACTTCTTGGGTATGCATGCATGTTTATATTGTACAGAATTTTATTCGCCAACCTCATTTACTAACTATTGCTAAAATGAGGGATAATGCGACAGCAGAAAATTTATTTGAACTAGTAAAGAGTTCTCTAATTGAATATGGAGGTATAAATGACATGACCATTTCCAAAAAGCTGGTGTGTGTTGGAGCGGATGGAGCTTTAGTAATGCAAGGCCACAGGGGCAGTCTTTGCACAAAGATACAATCTTCTTGTGCAACCTATGTTACTCCCATTCACTGCATGGCCCACATAACGAATCTAGCTTTTGGAGTTGTCAACAAGCATGCTTCAGTACAAAAAATTGAAGCTTTAATCAAAGAGCTCTACCAATACTTCTGTCGAAGTCCGAAATGATTTAGGGAATTTCAACACTTTGCCGAAGGACTAACCGACGGGAACAAGCTTCTTAAGGATAGTGATACCAGATGGATCTCTTTGGATGGACCAGCACATCAAGTTTTTTCAAAATATCAATCGTTGCTTGGTCTAATGAACTCAAGTCGTGACGAAGTTGGGCAACCGAAATTTCCTACGCTACTGGCAATGCTAACTAATGTAGAGACACTGTTAACATTAGCAGGTATTCTCCCCATGCTTGAGGAAATGAGAAATTTAATGAAAAAGGCCCAACAAAGAGCTATGTATATTGCAGAATATGCTTCGCTGCGTAAATTGACATGCATGGCGCTTGATAGTCTCTATCAATTATGTGAAGATGATGTAAAATTTGCCAGCTGGCTGAAAGTCACAGATTTGGACAATCCTGATAACTTTTTAAAAATAGGTTCAAATAGGGAGTTATGTGCAGAAGTTCGCAGAGTTGAGATACCAAGGCACTACTTTGCCAGGATCGAGTCCGAGGAACCAGGAAAGAACACCAGGACTCGACGAGTATCAAGTATTAAAAGGGAAGACTTTACCAAGATCGTTGAGTTTGTAATAGCTTCTGTGAAGCACATTGCCTATGATATTTCCTCACATATTAGAGAAAGATTCCCTCTAGTCAAACTACTTGAATCCATGGCTATTGTGTTTCCTCGATATTGGAGTATGAACAATTTGAAAGATTTTAAAACTAGGCTACTAACTTTGATAGATCATTTTTGCAAAACCAAAGAGTTAAATGGAGTAACTCTAAATGGAATTTTAGATGGAAATTGTTTGAGAGAGCAATCAAGTCATTTTTCAATAACAATGAGGGAACAATATAATATTATGCAGAACCCTCGCGAAGATGGATCGGTATCAAGGTTTTGGAAAAATCTAGCTGAGAGTGAATTGTTGACTGATTCAATATTAGAATATTTCAAGCTTGTTGATTTATGTCTGACCATGATATTGGGGTCGGTGGAGGATGAGAGAGTTTTTAGTTCTTTGGGATTCCTAAAGTCAAAGCTAAGAAACAAACTAGACAAGAATCTGGAAAATTGCTTGACGGTCTATACATCCAGGTATGAAGTCAATACTTTTCCTTACAAAAGGGCATTGAAATTATGGAGGAAGAAATGTCAGAGAAGAGGGATGGGCAACATTTCAAACCAAAGTGGGACTGGGAGTGGGAATGCCAAAGACAATGATGTCATTGACTCATGTACTACTGGTACTGGTACTGCTAGCGGTGAACATCAGTTAAGCGGTGGTATGCAGAGTGAAGAAAACATATCGAAGAACCAAGGAATCTATGAAGTTGATGGTGTTGAATCCGACAATCTCAATGATGATATGATGTGGTAGCTTGAAGTTGAACCATTGTAGAAGTAGCAGTTCCTAGCCTCCTAGGTATTTATTAATCTTTTTCCTCAAGTCTACTGTCAATTTCTGTATCTCATCATCAATCATGCATAATAGCATATTCCAATGTCAAAAACATGAATGTGGTTGATAATGTCATCAAGATTCAATTCCACAATTAATAATGGTTTTCATTTGCATTATTCAGCTCATATGGTACAATTCTTGTAGATTTTTCATTATTTGTTTTGACAACATAGAAATTCATATGTTAGAATTCTTAGAGTTAGAAATATTGATTCTCATTAATTTAATTACAAATATGATACAATGTAACAATTCATTCATTAATACTAGTAAGAACACAACTCTGTGATTCTGTTTACAAAACTCAATGACTCAATACCCATTGGCAATTTGGCACATTGCCCAATTTCAATTTCATTACCCTAAGCCAATGACCTTGAATTCCCTTTTATAGAAACAAGGGAGAAACAACAGCTTCAAGTCGATTTGCCTAATGTGAAGTGAGAAGTCTCAAAATCTAAATCAATAAGACAACTACAAGTCTACAACATCTCTACAACTTTAGTTGTACATTTCTGCATTTGATAGGCTGACTTAGTAAATTAGCATTGGCAATAGCATCTGCAAGACTCCAACATTCATCCTGTTCAAAAAACAAAGTTCAAACTTGTTACTTTAAACTCAATTATAGACTCTAGTATTTAGGATAATATCAAAGATATATACTAAAGATATAGAGATGATTGAAATTGAAAGTACTTTCACATACTATGATTGATGAGATCAAGATGATTCTATCAGTTTCTTTAGTATGCTCCATTCTTCATCGATTGGAAGGGAAAAAATTGTCATGTTATAGTAAATGACCTACAACCTTGTCAGCCATCCATACTTGGAAGAGTGAGTTGTAAGCAATGTTCCTTCCATTACTGCATTCAAATTTGTGAATGTTTTGATGCACTTTGCAATGCCTTCATAAGTTCTATCCCGAGGAAGGTTGCCTAAATCAGACGTCACTGTGTCCTCCAACTTTTTTTTGTAAGCTTCTCTTCCAATGAAACTCGTTGATGAGTAATTAAGACCAAGACTCGGCAAACCAAGAGATATCAATTTGCTTGTTTTACTATTCATCTTGGTGAGCTTTGGCCTGAATAAGGAAACATTTTCTTCTACTTCAACTAGTTTCTGACATTTTTGAAAGATAGAGTTCGCCTTTATTGTTGCAGCAATGTGGTCCTAAATTCCCTTGCTTGCCAAATACCTGCCACTGCTTCTATTGATTTCTTGCATAATCTGCTTTGCAATTTTCTTTCTCTGAAAAAAACTTTTGTTCTTCTCAATGTGCTCTCTCAGCTTCCCAAAAACATCTGTAAGAGTTTCATTCAGTTCAAACCAATCACACAACCTATCAGAAGACATCTTTATTTGGCCCCAGAAGAATTTTTTTATTTACTTGACTGTATTATTTACATGGTCATTCAAGCTGTTTTCATAATTTTTAATTGTATTATTTGCCTTCTTTAGGTCTTCTCTCATTTATGAGAACTTGTGCTCACTATCTTTTCTTATTTCCTCTGCTTTCTCTTCCCACTCTTTTGCTTTCTGTTCCCACTGTTTTGTTTTTACCCTCTCATTCTCCAATTCTTTCTTTAAGTTATTGGTTGCCTTTCCCGCACTCTCCAAGTTTTTGTAAAAACTTAATGAAGAGGCTTTTTCATTCTGAAGTTTTTGTTCGCTCTGTTCCAATTTTTCCCTCAGAGATTTCAGTTATGTGTCAATATGTTCTTACTGTCCAACTCCAATTGCTTCTTTAGAGGATGAATTTTTTATCCTTCTCTCTAATTTTTTGCACCTGTTTTCTGCTGCTTTCTCAGTTGCCTTTACATTTGCCAAGTCTGCCTTTAACTTATCTATTGTGCCCTGAAGCTTTCCTTTCTCGCTCTCCAACTTCATCAGTGAACTGTAGACCACTTGGTTGGTCATTTTCGACACATTTATCTTGTCCACATTTTTAATTTTGGATAAATCCATTTGGAGGGTGCTAACTTGAAATTGAGATGGATCTAACTGACTCTCTAGTGGATTGTTATCTCTAGCTGGGGGCATAACAACCATGAATTCCATCATATCTTTATTTGGGTCATATGTGGGAAATAGCCTATTTGTTGCAAGTTTTGCCTCATGAGCAGCAGAAACTGCTTCCATCTTCATTGTCTTACTATGTTGTCTATTCCTATTTTTTGATTGTTCATAGTTAGTTACAAAATCATTGTAACGAAAATCAGGGTTTTGTGACACAATTGAATATTTAAATGGTGAAATAGCATTTGCACTGATGTAGGAGCTTCCACCTATGTTGCTTGTGGTGCTGCTTGTATGCACCCTAAAATGGTCGCCTAGACTTTGGGCCCCCATTTCTGCAATTTATCAAATCCCTGAATCAATATTTTCAAAAATCAACAATATCAATTATATCAATTTCCTTGATCAAATCATAATCAATTCAATATTTCCTAAGGTTTGAGCCTTATTTAATTTAAAAGAGAAAAGAAATAAAAATAAAAATCTTATTTAATTAAGAGAACATGCTCTCTTTCAATTAATTAAAAATCTCTTTTAATTAAATAATAAAATCACTTTATCCTAAGTCTTTATTTAATTAAAAGGAATTTCCTCCCCTTTTATTTTAATAAAAAATCTCCACTTTTCTTCTTATCCTTGTTGTACAAATAAAATATTTAATTATTATTTATAAAGAAAAATAAAATAAAAAATAAAAGAAAAGTACTTTTGCCTCACATGGACATAAAGTAAATGCTCAACATAAAGTAAATGCTTCTAATTTTCTTATTGGAGGATATTTGTGCACAAGGATCAAGCTTCTTTTTTTCTCCATCATTGATTAAGTCTTTTGCCTCTTAATCTCCATGGTCCATTGTTTTTCACTTCCTATAAAAGAAGATCTCTCTTCCTCATTTGCACACACAATACATACTTGAATTATTATGCTACAGGTTTTCTAAGTCATTGAAGCTTTTGGAGATATTCTTGCATCAAGTTTTGAAGATTTGGAGCATCATTGGCATTCATCTTGCATCTACATCACATCCTAGCTTGCATCATAGTTGCATAATCATGGTATCATTTTCTTTCATGTTTTAGATTAATCTCACATAGTTTAATTAGAGGGTTTGTAACTCTTTCATTTCCATTGTCATAGATTAATTGCATCTTCATTCTCATAAGATTAATTTGAATTCTCATATAGATTTGCATAGCATTGCATTCATTTGGAATCTCTCATTGTGTGGTTGACTAGCAAGGTCATGAGTTTATAGCTCTAGCTGAGAGCAATTTTACAAATCTTGCAACTCCATGCATAGAGAGCTATGAATTGATTTGTGAGGGCTTATTCTTGAGTTTTCTTGCATGTAAGGATTTATAGAAGTGTGACAACATTTTAGCACACACTACTAATTACACCATGAAAATTAGAAACACCCTGACCCATTACAAGTGGAGTATTTGGACTATTCTGAACCTAAGGGTTTTGTCCTGAAGGTTGGGCAATTGTTGGAGTCCCAGTCACCATTGGCATTGTTGTACCAATACTTGTCAAAACCTTTTGCTTCTTGACACTACCTTGATTTGTGGGAATAATTTTTTTCGTGTCTGTCTGTAATGTCCTTTTTGAACCACTAGTTGTAGTTGTAGTGCTTGATTCAGATTGAATCTGAGTGCTTGGAACAAATGGAACTGTATTTGAAGCTAGAACAAGTGGAATTGACTAAGTTGATGAATATGATGATTGAACTCCAAGACCAAGGCCTAGTTTCACACCATGTTTTGGTTGCGCTGTTGGGTCAGGTAAAGACCAAACCCCTTGTCTAATAGGACCCAAACCACCAAAACCTTGGTAGCCCATTTTTTGTATAATATCTACCCCTTTGGTATATTGATCTTTTTTGGAGGCATCAACTCCTCTACTAATTGAATATACTGTACTGGATGTGGGATTCACAGAATCCTGGTCATCGTCATCATCATCATCATCTGGATATGCTTCAGCTGGATGCTCCTTATTCCATAATCTGTTAAACTTTGTATCCTCTTCCACATCATAAAGATCTGCAGAGGTCTTTGGCTCACCGAGATTCTTCCTCATTTCCCAAAAATTAGAAATTTTGGTTCGAGTCCAATTATCATCAATACATCCATTCCTTAGCTTTTTTGGAATAGAATTTGTAGATGGTTGAACAACTTTTTGGTAGAAATTGGACGATGTCATACTCATGGCCTGCACTTTTCCTTTCTGTTTGTGCAATGGCATAGTTTTTTATGACAATTCCTGTATTGACATATTATTTTCAGCAGCATATTTCTCCATCTCTTTTTTGACCTCCACCCAGGAATCCATGTTTTTAAATTTTTTAATCAATGGCATACTTTCATGTTGACATTTGCTTGCAAATTTCCCATTCTCTCTAAGCTTTGTTCCAATTATGTTGAGTGGATCATACTGCCAGTGACTGTCAACATCAAAGCGAAAAATTGTAAAAAAGGCTTCTGCCACTTTGAATCCTCTTCTCTCAAATGTGAACCCTCCAAATGAGAAAGACAAGGAAGGAAATATCATTTTCTTTTGTTGACCACTAAAGTGTACATCTGTGCTCTCCATTTTTTGTACATATTCCAATGCAATTACCCTCTCTGTGACATGTATTGGAAGTTTGTAGGGTTCTACTACTAAACCATAAAACTTTAACACTGTGTACTCTTCCATGAAGTACTAGTCAGCCAATTGTATTTTACTTCCAAGTTGAATTAAATCTCTACAAGTAGCAGGTAATTTAGGCATTGGAGTGCTTGTAATTTTATCATACATTGGTGCCAAAAAGAAGTCTACAAAATTGTTGTAGTTCCTTCTGTTATCAATCATCCTTATCTAAGGTGTCAACTCATATATTGGATTTTGGCCTTGACTGCAAAGCTTGTTTGTCTAAAATATTGCATGATGCTTTGCTAAGAGAAGATAGCACAAGTAGGTTGTGAATCTAAATGTCTTATGTGAACCTGTTTTAATCATTAGTAATTGTTCTTGCATGCAACGAATAATGTGCTCAATAAAATAATATTTTACTAGTTCTTTTTCAAAATGAATATGAAAAAGCATTTCAAGAATGTTGGCACCCACTTCTTTGTTACTATCCAATCCCAAACAAAATGCTAGCAAGGAAATATTGTCCTAAACCCATGGCACAAAAATTTCATAATTATAAGGAGGCCTATGATCTGGACTCAAGCTTGAACCATTTTTAATTGTTATTCCTCTAATATAAGAATCTCTCTGTATTGCATCTATTTTTTCATAATCCTCTGCCAACTTTCTTAGGTCAATTTGCACGTTTGAGTTTTGCTGTTCAAACCCTAGGTTCAACAGACTAGAAAATTCACTCTCGGTTATGGACAAAATTTCCTCCTGAGTATTTTTATTCATAATTGCTTTTTTATTTTCATCATAATTTTCGGCGCAGACCATGACAATTTTTAGGCAAGGGAATACTTGAGGTAACGCCATGCTTGCCAACCCAACATTCCATGATGCAATTTTATTTGCCGTTGCATTTACCTTTGGGTTAAATTTAGAAAATTTGGAACCCTTATTTGGATCGTTCCACTTGTTTTCAATTGCAAGTCTAATTTCCATTATTCCCTTATTTCCATGAATAACAAGATCATAAATATCATGGAATACATCCGTGAAACCTGGTGTTTTAAGAAGATTGTGGAATTCTATTATCTGACTTGTCTTTTTACTCATAGTCTTATTCTTGATAATTGTTTTGCCCATCGTGGTAAGCTGGTAAGTGGTAACCTAAATTGGTATCACTATTTACTCATAGGAAAATTTAAATATTTATACATAGCTACAGCCTACAAGCTTACAATTTACAGGGGTGATTCAAGAATCAAAATTAAACCCTAACAAGTAACAGGATAATTTTTTTCTATAATATAAATAATAAAGTTGTAAATCAAGAGATTTGAAAAATTTAAAATGCGAGACCTACGTATTCAAGATTTTAGTAGTTACCCATTACCCTTAGCTTCAATTTTTGTAGACTTTGACTGGGAACAGGTTACAGAGCTTCAGCTGAGAGACTTTGTTGCACTTGCTTTCCTCAACATAGAAATTTAGAATCTGTAAACTCTTTCTAAATCTGCACACTACTGGAAAGTGAAACTTAAAGCGCCAAAATTGTACAATCTAGAGTTGTCACCACTCATATGTGATTTGATGGCTGACTCACCTGATGACTATGAGTCAGATGTGTCACGTCATCATCAAATGGCATTGTTGGTAGGATCATGCGAGACTGCAAGTGGAATGTCTTATGTGTTTAGTGACACGTGTCATGATTTCATAACGTGGTTTGAAAAGATGGCGTTGCTTTTCCCTTTCATCCCAAAATACAACTTCGGTTGTTGATCTACAATAATCCAACGGTCATAATGGCGTTGTTTGCCTATGGTACTGGTGGCCTTGGGTCCCCGTGGCTGTGGGTCCCATTAACTCACCTAGTCACCACTCACCTGACGACTGAGTCAGATGTGTCATGTCATCATCAAATGGCATTGTTGGTAGGACCATGTGAGACTGCGAGTGGAACATAAGACTCTTACGTGTTTAGTGACATGTGTCATGATTTCGGAACGGGTTTCAAAAGATGGGGTTGCTTTTTCCCTTTCATCCCGAAATACAACTTCAGTCATTGATCTACAATAATCCAATGGTCATAATGGCGTTGTGTGCCTATGGTACTGGTGGCCCTGGGCCCCCGTGGGTCCCATTAACTCACCTAGTCACCACTCACCTGACGGCCGACACATGTCATGATTTTGGAACGGGTTTCAAAAGATGCGGTTGCTTTTTCCTTTCATCCTAAAGTCCCTCATACATCGTCAATCTGTGCTCATCCAACGGTAGTTATTTGCAATGGACATTGTTAAATGTTATAATGTTATTTTTTCCTTTATAAATATTAATTAATAATGGATAATAAGTTAATAACATTTAAAGTTATTTAATTGAATAGTAACAATTTTAGCCAATCAAATTCAAACTGCACTATTTTTTTAATAATATTAAATTCTAATAAATTTCAGAGGCTGGAATTAAGGACCAAGGTTAGTGTTTAGAGATAACAAGATTTCTGTGGTCGCTGAGTCGCTGAGTCGCTAGGTCTCCCAAACATGAGTTAAAGTAATATTTTTTATTGATTAAATAGTATACTTAATGTTAAAATGATATTTTTTATTGATTATAACTTTAACATTGATAATTATAATCACATCTAATTATCATACCTTAAAATTAGAAAACAATAAATTCTTTCTCTAACCTTATTAATTCATTTGTCTGTCAAATTGATTATATAGTATTCTTAAAGTTAAAATTATATTTTTTATTGATTTAGATTATAACTTTAACGTTGGTAATTATAATCACAGATTCACATATAATTCTCATACATTATAATTAGAATACTATAAATTCTTTCTCTAACCTTATTAATTCATTTGTCCTTCAAAAATCTATAAATCTTTCATATTAAATGTACGAGTGTGTGAATTTTGACAGGTAACATTACCCAAACTTAATGTCAGTACTCAGTGATAACTAATAAGACATTTCTTTTATTAATACGTAGATAAATCATAAAGCAACTAATTAAAATATTGCAATCACAGTGACAGAGAAGTCTAAGAACCATTTTTTGTACAAATTGAAATGAGCTAAAGCTTGTGAATTTTTTTATTGATTAAATAGCATACTTAATGTTAAAATGACATTTTTTATTGATTATAACTTTAACATTGATAATTATAATCACATATAATTATCATACCTTATAATTAGAAAACAATAAATTCTTTCTCTAACCTTATTAATTCATTTGTCTGTCAAATTGATTATATAGTATTCTTAAAGTTAAAATGATATTTTTTATTGATTTAGATTATAACTTTAACGTTGATAATTATAATTACAGATTCACATATAATTCTCATACATTATAATTAGAACACCATAAATTCTTTCTCTAACCTTATTAATTCATTTGTCCTTCAAAATTCTATAAATCTTTCATATTAAATGTATGAGTGTGTGAATTTTGACAGGTAACATTACTCAAACTTAATGTCAGTACTCAGTGATAACTGATAAGACATTTCTTTTATTAACTATAACTATCTACATTGTACAACTATGATACATGAAACATCATACATATCTAATACGCAGATAAATCATAAAACAATTAATTAAAATATTGCAATCACAGTGACAGAGAAGTCTAAGAACCATTTTTTGTACAGATTGAAATGAGCGAAATTTTCATTGTTTTCTTTTCATAAAATTATGATTACATAAAGATTGTCCAATTCCACTTCCAGAACAAAGAGGAACCTACTATAAATTAAAAAAACAAAAAAATGAGGTATGTTTTTATAAAACAAAAACCACTAGAAGAATAGTAGTCCAGTGTCTACTTCCAGTACAATAGTAAATACTACAAAAAGAAACATACTATAAACAAGAAAAAACCATAAAATTTTTATTAAAAAAACCAGTAGTAGTCCTCTACTGATTTTGGCCTTCGGCTCCATCTAAGTAGAATTCACGAGAGATGATTATCTGCGCGAATTCATCCAGCCACCCAAATTCCCCCGCCTTAGCCTCCTCTTCATCAAGGGCAAACCACTTTCAGAGGAAATCCCTAGCAAGCAGGGCCCATTTCCTATGGCGCTTATACTGCCCAGCATTGAGGCCCAAAAGAAAAGGTTGCCTGGCCACATTCTGGCCTAGGAGGAGAAGCTTGGGTATTTCACTTGCCCAAGGGATCCCCACCCTTATTTTTGTGAACATGACAACACTAATGTCATCCCCTAGGTATTCTTCTTTAAAAACCCTCCTCAGCAGCATTAACATCTCCACCTTCTCTCCTCCGAGGTCGAGAAGAGATGCCAAAAAATGGGACATAATGTCCGTGTTGACCCGGTGCCTATCTTCATTGTTCTGAAACTCTCGGCCCAGCACCATTCTCACAGCCTCTATAACGAAAGGCCCACCCTCCTTACAAATAGATTCTAAGGCTTCATCAGTAAAGGAACCCAGAAAGGCCTTCTGGGCCTCCTCAGATGTGCATATAAGCCTAATTGGAGTGTCCATCTGAAATAGTAAAACTACAGAAAACGTAAAAACAAATTATTTGTAGACTACAAACCCTAAACAAATAAATTATCTAGCAAACGCCAAAGACGAATCGATGAATAATGAAGATAGATTGTCTATAAATAGCCCTTGAATTCTGGATCATTACTTAGCAATAAATTATTCTGTCTTTAATGGTATTAAATCCATTGTCCTTACCATGCCTCTAAATTTTTCATGTAAATCTTTCCCCTAAATGCATGCATGTGAGAAATTAATATTTTGTCCTTAATCTTTCATATCTAGCAGTAAATCTTTCCCATAAAAGTAAAAAATGTCAGATATCGGTTATAGCATTTGTACGAATTTGGAAGTGGTGCGTGTCTACTCTGCATGACAAGTTAAAGAATGTCACTTCTCATTGACAAGACATTTATTACTTATCGATTTAAGAGGTTACAAGTTGCACTATAGTAATAGAATCGTGAATATCGATACCAACACATGTACACTATAGTTTGCAGACAAGTAACCCTTATTTGATACGTGTCAACATTCTGGTGACTTCCTCCACAACTTTGTTTCCTTCAAAAAATTGGGGCCGAAATTAAAGTTCAGCCATTGATCTTGGATCATCAGATGGTATCAAATAATATATTTAACATTATAAAATAATGTATGTATGTTAGATATGTTAGTCTAAGGCATTATAACAAAATATTTCCCATCTTTTGAAAATCGCCAACAAAATAATTTTTTTTACCATAATTAATGAATGATTAGCCAATAAAATAAATAATTTTCAAATGGTACATAAAATTCGCCAATAGAAATAATTTTTACCCTTCAAAAGAAATTCATTCACCTCATATATTATTATTTTTTACTTGAAAAGAAAATTATTCGCCTCATATATTATTATTTTTTACTTGAAAAGAAAATTATTCGCCTCATATATTATAAATTTTTAATTCAAAAGAAAATTATTCGCCAACAATTTATGAAATTTTCATTCAGCGAGGAAAAAATCGCCAATAAAAACTATGAAAAATCATGGATTTGAAAAAAATATTCGCCTGCATTAAAACAAATTCCCCCTTAAAATAATGTACAATTCACCAGGAGTTTACACCTTTTCCTAAAAGGGGGTTTCTTAAAGTTATCCCTGACCGAGAAACTCCAGCCTTCTACCAAGATCACTAGCCAAGAAACCGAGCCCCACCAGACAGTTACTGAGACTGCCAGAATCTTTAGGAACTGAGGATGCCCCTGCATCGTTAAACAAAAAGGGATTAGTTTAACTTAAATTATGATGGTTGTACACAAAGGGTTTTTAAAAAATATCAATTAGGAAAAATAAAAAATTATAAAAATATCCTCATCAATCTTTAGTATAATACAAATCTTTCCTTCAAAGGAGTTAAAATTTACTTTTATGTAGGTCAAATTATGGTGGTCAATGCACATGCATGGTATGGTCTTAAACAAATATTTTTAAAAAGTGAATTTTATGTACATTTCTATTAAAAATTGATTTGTATCATTTGAGTACTATTGTTGAACACATAAGATTAATGAGAAGAGGGGGTGAATTACTAATATGACAAAACCTTTAAACTTTTTACCACATCTTATGTCAAAACCTTTACTCCAAACATCTACAATAATGTAACATTGGAAGAACAAATCATTCCACATAATTGCACAAGAGAACACTTGATTTACATGGAAAACACAATGAGGGAAAAACCATGATGAGAAATCTCACAATATAGAACAAGTACATAACTTTTTTTAGGGCTACAACCCAACAAAATAATAACTCATTGAAATAATAATTTAATGGCTATGGAAAAAGTAGTTCACTACTTATTGATAATGGTATCACTTATAGATGGAGGCTACAACCTCAAAATATTATGAAATACAATTAAATATCCATCACAACAGAATTAGACCTTCATCAACCTTCAACTCACCGCTTCTGGAAATTCTATATCATATTCAAATGTAGATACCTTCAGCTCGCCACTTCAGGTATGCATTAGACATTTTGACACTTTGCACCAAATCACATTTCCACAAATTTATCATCTTCCAAATAATTTGATCTTTCATTTATGTTCTTTGCAAGCTAAAACAAACTTCTCCAAGTTGGCCATGATGAAACATATGAATGTGAAACATGTGCAAACAACCAAATAGGTTGGCCCCAAACTTTTCTACGATAGAGGGAAAGTGAAAGAAGACTAAGGCAAGAGACAAACATGACCCAAAACTCATTAATACACTTCTCCAAGTTGGTGCAATTCGTAAGGAAATGTTACGATAAATCAAGGTCAGATGAACAACCTTCATCCTTCTAAACATCCAATCTAGTCAACAAACAAATTTGAAAAGACCATAAACCATTGTGTGGAGCTTATAATGTTCACCATAAAGTTTTAATGTTGAGTTTTATTCAACTGAACTCAATTAAAATTAATTCTCTTGTCTTCTTCCTCGTGAAAGATCAAGGAGTTTGATTCAAAATATTGAATAAAAATATATAGATAGTCAAAACCCAAAACTATTGTGTGTGTGTGTGTGTGTGTGTATATAGATGTATATATATTATATATATATGTGTGTGTGTGTGTGTGTGTACACACACACACACACACACAGATATATATATATATATATATATATATATATATATATATATATATATATATATATATATATATATATATATATATATATATATATATATATATATATACGTGTGTGTGTGTGTGTGCGTACACACACACACACACGTATATATATATGTGTGTGTGTGTGTGTGTGTGTGTACACACACACACACACACACACACACACACACATATAGTGGAAACCATAAGTCTACAATCCTTTAGACCACTAAGAATATATCAAAAAGAAATATTTGATGTCTCCAGTAGACCATCATTCTATGGAATACTTCTTATAAAGTTTGTCATTCAAATGATTGTCATCACAAGAAATTTTGACACTCATTTATTCATCATTTATAAAATGTTCAAGCTAAAATTGATGTTCATCCAACTATTATTTTTTGGGGAATTTTGTTGTGTGAGAAATATTGATGCTCAGCAGGGATAACTTTAAGGAACCCCCCCTCCCGAAAAGTATAAAATTGTGGCGAATCACATGTGTTTTGGGGGAAAAATTTTTAATAGTGATGGCAAATTATGTGTCAAAATATAGATATTTGTTGGCGAATTTTTTAATAGTGTGTACAATTTTTATAAAAAAATGGTGACTATAATTTTTTTTATAATAAAATTATTAATATTGATGGCGAATTATGTTTCAAAATATGGATATTGGTTGGCAAATATTTTAATAACAGATACCATTTTTATAATAATATGGAGAAACTATTTTCCAAATATGTGAATTAATTTATTTGTCATGGCGAATGGTTTTCAAAAATTTATAGTTGGTATGGCGATTGAATAATTGGAATTTTGAAGAATGATGTGTGATGATTCCAGAGAGAGTTTTCACTAAAGGAGTTATCACTCCACATTCCCTCTGAAATGCACCTTCCACCATTCATCTCTGTTAATCCAATGGTTGTGATTTGATGTTGAAGTTGCATCAGGTCCCACTCCCATCACTATGACCATTGACGTCACAGACTCAAACGACACATGTCCGTTCGATTACAACATATCAACGACCAAAGTCAAATTTCAAGCCTATTGTTGGTCTTCATAATATATATGGAAAACTCTCGGCAGAATCATGACACGTGGTATGACACCACGTGTCATGATTCCGCCGAGAGTTTTCCGTATATATTATGAAGACCAACAATATGTGTCATACCACGTGTCATGATTCCACCAAGACTTTTTCATAAATATTATGAAGACCAACAAAAGGCTTGAAATTTGACTTTGGCCGTTGATATGTTGTAATCAAATGGACGTGTGACACTATAATATTAGATAGAAATATTATAATTCTTTTGGCAAATTCGGTAATATTAGATAGAAATATTAATTAATGGCGATGAGTACATTGAGTAGATGAGTCATGACATCAATTGAAGTACTGTGCATTGTGAATTAATGGTTTCTTTGATGGCGTCTTTCAATTTCACTGACAGATATGTGTGACAATGACATCATATACCTCGATAGATTAATGCCTTAAAGTTAAGGCTTGAATGAAAGCATCATATCATATAAGGACATTATTTTCTGACCGTTCGATGATCTTAAATCAATGGTAAAGCTTCATTTCCCGCCACCATTTCGTAGTAACGTACTTTGCTTATTATTTCTGTGGAGTGGGCATAGGTTTTAAGGTTTTTTAAAAATAAAGAATTGTTATGTCCACCTGCGTGGTGCGATCCATTCGGCCTTCATTATTCCCAAGATAGAAAATGTCCTATCATAAGTGTTGTTTCTAATTCCACCCAGTGTTGCATTAAATATGAAAGATTTAGTGAATTTTGGACAGTTACCATTCATCTTACGATTTAATTACATCTTTAGGGGAATGATTTTCAATCAAGACTTATAAATAGATCGATCTATGCTCATTAATTTACGATTGTGAAAGCATATTTGTGAGAATACTCTGCGAGTGCTACTGCTAGGTTCTCTGTGAAAGTATATTTGTGAGAATAGTCTGCATCGTGTGAATGGACACTCCAATTCATTTGAGATGCAGTGCCTTGGAGGACCAGAAGGCCTTTTTGGGCCTGGTCACAGACCCAATCCTGGCGTCTGTTGCTATGGATTTGGGAGCCTTCACCAAGGAGGCTATAAGGATGGTGCTCGGTCGTGAATTTTTGGAGAGTGAAAATCGGTATAGAGTTGCCACTGACATTTCATCTCAGTTCTTGGCTTCTCTGTTGGACCTTGGGGGGAAAAGGTGGATATGATCATGCTTCTGAGGAAAGTTTTCAAAGAAGAATACCTCGGCGATGATGTGCAAGTTGTCGTATTTTTAGAAATTGGGCTTGGAATTCCTTGGGAAAATGATTTGCCTAAGATTCTAGAACCAAGAGTAGTTGTTCCCAGGCAACCATTCCTATTGAACCTTGATGCTAGGCAGCTCACGTGTCATTAGAAGTGGGCACAGATTGGGAGGGATTTCCTCCGCAAGTGGCACCTATTGGATGAACCTGGGGACTATATGTGGCTAGAAGAATTCATTGACATTATCCTCTTTGAAGACTTCCACACAAAAGTCTGAAGGAAGGGAGCGTCAGCTGGATAGTCCATGATTCTATGAAGTCTCTACTCTCTAGTCCTTCTACTGTGTCTCCCTATGGTGGTAGATAGCTTACCACTGGTAGTAGCTTACCAGGGTTTTTGAAATGATATAAATTGTAATCACATATGTTAAAAAAAATAATATGAAAATGTTTTAAGAATTTCGAAGTGCTACTACCTTTCTTTTTTGTTTTGATTATAAGAATCGTTAATATATATGGTCTATGGGCATATTTGAATTGTAATGAAATTTTGCCTTATATAATATAAAAAATTTGTGTTGCATTATTGTTTCATGCAATAATTAAATGTTTCGAAACGTTATCATTTCTGGTTCAAATTTCATGGATAAGCTATTCTAAGTGAATATAGTTAATAATTAATATTCATTAGTGTGTGTTAAATTATTAATATTTTAAAATCGTGACAATCGTTGGATTACGAGAGATGAACAGTTGAAGTTATATTTCAGAAGAACTATGGGTTTCAAAAAGCTTTTTTGAAAACTCAGTCTAGAAATGTGACATGTAGTATGTCGTTGATGTGTAATTCATTGAAAAGATTAACGGTTACGTGTAGTATGTATTAGAAAGATTACATTACACGCAGTATAATGTTTTAGAAAGATTACGTTACAACTTACACATTTTTTAGAAAGATTATATACCATTACATTTAATGAAAGGTTTTTAACCTTTTCTTTTTAAAAACCTATCGACTCGTAGCAGCAAAGCTAAAAAGAACTATTGAACCGTTGCCAAAGATTTCAAGACTGTAATTTGTGAGAGCCTTAGCCATTCTAACTTATATCTATCTTGATTTAAAAGTTTAATTTCGGGTAAGTTTAACTTGATTTTGAAATTGTAATTCTTGCATGTACAATTGGGGTTTTCTTAAATTGGGGTTTTAGTAAATATTTGTGAATCTGTGTTTTTTCATTCTTCGAAAGAATAATGGGGAAAGAAAAAACTCAAGTAGATGGGAAACCTTTAATAGACTGTAGAAAACTAGTAGAAATCCCTAGTTTCACTGATGAGTATCACGATGTTTATGATCCTGTTATCGACAGTGAAAAGAGAGTTATAGCAATTAAACATTCATTATGCAGTAAGGCAACTGAGCCAAAGAGGTGTGATTTTATAAAATTTAACCCAATGGTAGGTGCAGAAACAAATAAAATTGCTTCGTGGGATGTTGGTTTGGGTCACATGTTGTTACCCGAAGTTTTCCCTTGCCCAGAAATTGTCTTCATTTGTGCAGAAAATTATGATGAAGAAAGAACAACAATTGTGAATAAAAAAAATCAAGAAGAAATTTTATCAATAACCTAGGAAGAATTTCACAGTTTGCTAGACTTAGGGTTTGACCGACAAAACTGTAATATCCCTATTGACCTGGGAAAACTGGCAGAGCAATATGAGACAGTCTCTCCAAACACAAAAGATTCATTTATAAGGGGTCTAATAGTTCCAGAGGCAAAGGCTTCATTGGGTGAGAACCATAAGCCTCCTTATGATTTTAACATTTTTGTGCCATGGGTTCAGGATTCTATATCCTCACTAGCATTTTGCCTAGGACTAGAAAACAATAGGGAAGTGGGTGCCAGCATTCTTCAATTCATTTGGGATATCCATTATGTCAATGAACCAGTAAGATATAATTTTGTTGGACATGTGGTTCAATCGATGCAAGAACAATTAGCATTGATTAAAAGAGGCAATTCTAAGACATTTAGGTTCACAACCTACTTGTGCTATCTCCTGCTAGCCAAGCATGCAAAAATATTAATGAGAAATGGCAACAAGCTTGAAATTCACAGGGGGACAGGTACTCCAATATATAACTGGACACATCAGATAAGAATGTATGATAACAAAAGGAATTACAGTAATTTTGTAGACTTCTTTTTGGCACCATTGTACAAAAAAATAACAAGCACTCCAATGACCAGATTGTCTGCTTCATGTAGGGATTGCATCCAACTTGGAAGCACAATTCAATTGGCTGACCGGTACTTAATGGAAGATTACATTGTGCTAAGGTTTTACAGATCAAAACTGCAACCCCACAAACTTCCAATGCATGTGATAGATAGGGTGTTTGTAGTAGAATATGTAGTACAACTAGAGAGCACAGATAGACTCTTCACTAGCCAATCGAAGAAGAGCATATTCCATTCATTACCTTTCTCAATTGGAGGGTTAACATTTGAGAGAAAGGCATTCAAAGTGGCAAAAAATTTTATAGATATTTTTCAATTTGATTTAGAGTGGTACTGGAAGTATGATCCACTCAACGTCATTCAAACAATGCTTGCTGCTAATAAGAACTCGACAAACTTATTTCAACATGAAATTAAACCATTGCTAGAGAGGTTGAAAAATAAGGATAGCTGGGATGACGTTACAAAAGAGATGGAGAAACTTTCCACTGAGGAAAAAATTTCAATTCAACAGTTGTCATCACAAATTATGACAACAATAAACTAGGGCATTGTACATCCTAGGATGTCCTACAATTTCTACAAAAAAGCTGCTAATCCATCAAACATAAAAATACCAAAGAAAATAGCAGAAGCTTGTAGGGATAGAAAATGGACTAGAATGAAATTGGATGATTTTTGGAGTATGAGAAAGGATCTTGGTGAACCAAAGACCAGTGAAGATCTGGATGAAATAGACAAGGATATAGAGTTTAGCAAATTGTGGAATTTGGAGCATCCTAACATGGCATACAATAGTGAGGATGATAATCAAGACACTGAGGATGATAATCCACCAAGTGCATTTACTCCAAGCCAGAGTGGAACCAGTCAGGATCAAAAAAAAGTATATAGCAAAGGGGCAGACATTGTGGAAAAAATGGGTTATAAAGGTGGTGGTTTGGGTCCCACAGGAGAAGGCATCTGGAATACAATTCAGACAGGAAAAAATTGCTTATGATCGTGGTTCAAGCCTTGGGTTTGAATCTACTAGTACTGCTACTAGGTCTGGTAGTGGCACTGGTGCTAGTGGGACTGGGAAAATTATACAACAAGTTCCCTCTCTAAAGAGGCTAGTTGAATCTACACAGAATCCCATAGTAGAAGATAGTGTCAAGAAGCAAAAGCTTTCCCCTTCCAGAAGAACACCGACAACAATGTCATACGGTCGTAAACAACTGTTTGTAGTTTCAAGTTTAGAAACACCCTCTAGAAGTTTAAATCCTCAAAGAGCATTAGTTAGATCAACATGCATTACAAGCTCTACCTCTGGTTCACCTTTCAAACATTCAAATCCTTCTGCAACACTAGATTTTCGTTTCAATGATTTCTATAATAAATTTGCAGAAACAATAACCAAGAATAAGGAAATACATAAGACCATGAAGACTAGTGCCCTTAATGTAGTTGTACAGGAACAACTTGCATCCAATAGGGTTTTACCAACATATGACCCAAAAAGAGACATGATGGAGTTCATGGTTGTTATTCCACCAAATAAAGATGGAAATCCACTAGAGAGTCAGATAGATCCATCTGAATTTCAAGTTAGCACTCTCCAAATGGATTTTTCCAAAGTTAAAAGTGTGGACAAAATCAATGTGTCAAATTCTAAAAACCAAGTGCTCTACAGTGCACTACTAAAGTTGGAAAGAGAGAAAAGCAAGCTCGAGAAAAATATAGAAAAGTTACAGGTAGACATTGGCAATGAAAAAGCAAAGAGGAAAGCTTCAAAGAATAGTTTGAAAGAATTATAGAAAAAGATTAAAAAATTGACCTCTACATCAGCAGATACAAATCAGGAACATGCGGAGGTAGTAGTGAAGGAACGGGAGCAGGCAGAGCTGAAGGAACTAAGGGGAAAATTGGAAGAAATTAGTAAAAAGCTAGAGGAAGAAAGAGTCAGTTTAGAAAAGTTATTTAAAACCGTGGAGAGTAATGCTGCCTCCAACCAGGCATTGCAAAAGCAATTGGACTCTCAGGTGGATAAATCCAATCATTGGGAACACAAAGCAATGGAAGAGAAAAATAATTGCGAAGAAATGGTAGAAGAACTAAAGAAGGCCAATAGTACAATTCAAACTTTAACAAATACTAATAATAATTTAGCGAAGATTGCAAAAGAACACATTTGGGGCCAAATATTGGTGATGTGTAATAGCTTGTATGAGTGGTTTGAATTGCTTCAAAGTATGAGAGTATGTTATTTGAAGCTCCATAAGAACATTGAACAGAACATGGATGTTGTCAAGAAAGAAAAGAAAGCAAAAGATATTATGCAACAACTCTATAGTAAGAGTGATAGTTATCTATCAAACAAGGGAATTAGCAACTTCCTTGATGCCTTAGTAAAGTTATCAAGTATCATTCGAAAATGTGAGAAGCTACGGGAAGCACATGAATTGGATGACAAAGCTCAGCATAAGATCACAAAGATGGAACAAATGAAAGCGAATATGGAAAGTCTTGGTTTGCCTAAGGGATTTGACGCAAATAACTTCATTGGAAGAGAAAATTACAAAATAAGGTTGCATGACAAAATAAATACTGATTTACACTTTCTTCCTACAGACATATCTCCTGATACATTCATGGATTTCATCAAATCAATGAGAACTTTGAATGGAGTTTTAGAAGCAATAGTGTTGTCAAGTCACACTTCCAAATATGAATTGCTAACGAAGTTGCAGGAGTGTGACTATACTATGAACCAAATTGTTCTTCCATCAGAGGATGTTTGGACTGGCCTAGAAAGATTGCTCTAAAATTTGAACTACTGTAAATTGTAATATATTGCAAATGAATACAAAACAAATTGAACTACTGTGAATTGTAATATATTACAAATGAATACAAAACAAATTGTGCTCTATCTAATTTTCATGTTTTCTAATTCAATGTATGTTGAGTTACTCTATTTAATTTAGTTATTCTTAGTTGATTTACTCTGTTATATGCTATTGGAATACAAAATTTCATTCAGGAATTTCAAATTCAAATATGAATGATCATTGATTATACGATACAAAGTTACAAACTACACTCTACAGTAATAATACATTCTTGCTTTTCTAAAATGAACATTGAATGACATTATGACAACCATAGGATATAGTAGTTAATAAGTTCAAAAAATACCTATTGATTGCTACTGCTAATTTAGCAAAAATTTCCTAAATTTGCCAATTCATCTCTGCGTCGTCATCATCATCCAATTCTGGTATTCCAGTTTCTTCATTGTTGTCTTCATTTTTGTTTGTGTCTTCTTCACTCTGAGTCTGACCTCTCCTTCTATGACTCCCATCACCACCTGTACTTGTCCCACTCGGAGTCACTGTCAGAGATTGGTTAATGGTGTTCCTCAACCCTCTTCTTTTGCATATTTTCTTCCAGATTTCCATTTCTTTTTGATAAGGAAAAGTATTGACATCATACCTAGATGTGTAGACCCTCAAGCATGATTCCAAATTCTTTTCTGGTTTGTTTCTTAGCTTTGATTTTAGGTAGCCCAAAGCACTGAAAAACTCTCTCATCCTCCACTGAACCCAATATCATGGTCTGACATACATCACAAGCTTGATGAACTCTAAAATTTCTTCATGCAACATTGTGCTCTATTTTAGTTATGTCCAAAGCTTTGTTGACAAGCCCTCTTCATGTGGGTTATGCATTAATTGATATTGATGCTTAATAGTCTTTGCAAAAGTGCCTAATTGCTGTCTAAGAAGACCCTGATCTAAAATTCCATTGATAGTCACTCCATTGAATTCTACAGATTTGCAAAATTCCTTTATCAAAGTCATCAGCCTATTACAATAATCTTCCTTAGAGCTTAAGGTCCAATATTGAGGAAACACAATTGCCATGGCCTCAAGTAGTTGTTCATATGGGAATCAAGATCTTATTTCAGAGGAAACTTTATAGGTTATCTCCCTTGCATTACCTGTTATAGACTCAATGATCTTGGTAAACTCTTCCCTTGTAACTCTTGTAGGTCGCTGCTTTGGGGCACTGTAGTACATTAGTATTTGAAATCCCCTTACACAAACACATAAATCCCCATTTTCAACAATCTTTAAATAATTATCAGGATTATCCAAATCTGTTAGTTTGCGCTAGTAATTAAATCTTTCATCAGATAAATTTAGGTCATTTCGATAGAGACTATCTAGGGCTTGGCATGACATTTTACGCAAGTAAGCATATTCTACAATATACATGGCTCTTTGCTGGGCTTTTTTCATAATGAATGTCATTTCTTCTAGCATGGGAAGAAGAGATGCTAAAGTCAAAAGTGTCTCTATATTGCTTAACCTCCAAAGCAGGTTGGCACATCTCTGATTTTCCGCATTGTCCTGATTTTTGTACATCAGTCCAATCAAAGATTGATATTGGAAAAAACTCGATGCACTGGTCCATCCAAAGAGATCCATCTGGTATCAACATCTTTAAGAAGCTTGTTTCTATTGGTAATTCCATCAGCAAAGTGCTAAAATTTCTTAAAATGTTTGGGACTTCGACAAAAATATTAGTATAACTCTCTTACTAAATATTCAACCTTGTTTACTAAAGGGAACTTCTTCACAACTCTAAAAGCAAGATTCATCCTGTGGGCCATACAGTGAATGCCAACAACATATGGTGAACAAGAAGCCTACATCTTTGTGCAAAGACCATTCCTTTGACCTTGCATTACTGAAGCTCCATCAACTCCAATAAAATCAACTTCTTTGCTATTGTCAATTCATCCATACCTCCATATTCAAGTAAATGGCTCTTTACTAATTGAAATAAAGTTTCCGATGTCGCATTGTCCCTCAATTTTGCAATAGCTAGTAGATGTGGTTGGCAGACATTATTCTATATAGTATAAACATGCATGCATACCCACAACGTATTATCTATTTCCGTAACTTCATCTAAGGATAGTGCAATAAAGGTTGACTCTTTTATTTTTCTCTGTACATCCTCTATTTCAACCTGGGAAATACAACTTGCCAATTCCCATCCACTGCTTATTGACCAATGAGTGACATGATAGTTAGGAACTTTCAGAAAGTGTAACAAACCACTCATTTTAGGATAGTCTGTCATCGGACGCCCTCTGCTCAAAATATGAAAAACATTACTTAATTGAATAGCTTTTCCGCATTCTTCTACTTCACTTGCTTCTGTAAAAATAGCATTAATAGAACCTTGAACTTCACTAGGCTTCATCTTAAATTTATGAAACAAATAATATTCCTCAGCATTCCTTTTATGTTGACATTGCTCCTTTGTTTTATATCTTACCACTTTTATTTCCTTTCCATCAACAGTTGAGGTTTCGTAAACCTTACCAACATGTTTCTCTATGGTGTCTAGTTTAAGTTGCAACCACTTTTCCTTTTTATACTTCCAACTACAAATCATACATTTGCATTCTACTGGTGGCTCACCTACAATTGGATTATCTACGGGTTCAATGAATGGATTCTTTTCTGCCCAATCAAATTTAAATCTCCTCGACAACTCCCATTAACGATCAGTTTTTTCTTTTGATCTTCCTCTCCCTTTAGTGTTACTGTTAATTGAACCATCATCATCATCGAAGTCGATCGATTCATCCTGGTATTGGTTATTTACTTGAAATTCTTCTTCAAGGTCATCTTCATCAGATATATTAGGTTCAACAAACTTCGTCACCAAATTTATTAGGCTCCCCAATTTGTTCATTAGACTCTTGTGTAGGTTGAGAACGTTCAAATTGTACAAGTTCCTCTAATGATGTACCTTCCTCACTTTGACCAACACTATTACGTCTGCACATGCCAAAGTATGAAGATATATTTTTGCATTTCATTGGCCTCTCTTGGACATCTCCACCTTCAATAGTCCTCTTCCTGTTTAAATTTGATTGTGACATCTCCAACAAATTATGGCTGCAATAAAATTTTACTTGAATAAGATACTACAGACTGGTAGTCGTTCGATACCGATCGTAGTTGTGAGCTCAAAATCAACTAAATCTCTTGAAGTCTCCTTCTCTTCGGCATGTTTCAATAATGAAACTCATGTCTCTTAAATAGACAACTACAAGTAAACTATTTTCATATCAACCATCAGATTTTACCTCATAGTCTCCATCGTCCATTTTGGTGAAGGGGCCGACAGTTGCTTATGATAACAACTAATATTTGGTGAACCCCGCGTAATTTCAAATAATTGACTGGGTGAATAGGGCAGTAATCTAGGACATGATTATGTATGATGCATGGCAAATTGGATCCTAGTGCAAATAAAATTTTTACTTCGGAGAATGGGCCATTGGCGAATGTTGATCCTCGATAAATACACCAAATTTAATCTGTGGCGAGTAAGAGTAAAATAGTAAATAAAAATATGGGTGAAGAACCTGACTACGTTACGAAAATTACGTTAAAATAGTGGTGAACAATCCGACCACTATATGAGCATTTTATAAAATTCGGGCGAACCGGTCAACTAGTAAATGATCATTTTTTTTGCCAATTTTGATCCGCCAATCGGGACATATTCACCAATTGGAAAATAATCGCCACTAAAAAAATCCCTAATGCTCAGTTAGTCATCATAATGAGGAATTCTTGAGTTAGTGTTAGATTTAACAACCATTTGACTACCAACTACATAAGTCAAAAAAAAATTTGACATTCATTTCACTTTCACCACAAGAATTCGTACAGATTTTTACACACATTTATGTTGCTATCACTTTTTTACACAAAGGCGTATAAATTGCTCATAAAAAGTTTGACATGCTTATTCTAACTTCACTTGCATTCTAAAATCATAAAACAAAAAGTCCAAAGAGGTTTTGAAATGAATACTTTAACTAAAATATTTAAAATATGTATTCTTGTAGAGGATCACATGTAATTAGAAGAAATTCATTGATAGGATCACATATAAGGGTATGTGCAGGATCATGGTATACCAAACTATGGCCCTAAGTGACAATGAAAAATATAAAAATCAGGGTTAGTCAACTTGACGTAAAAAAATGAACATCTTATCAACCTTATGTCAAAAAGTTGTAAGAATAGAATCTGTAAGAAATTGAATGTAGTTTCTAAACTACTAGCCCTTTTCTGAAAAAAATAATAATCTATTTGTTGAACATTTTGTTGGCAAGTGGTCAGCACATGTACACATATACACATGTAGGCACATGCACATATGGAATGTTGTCATTTATGACAACATTTATCAGATTTATGATTGCATATATTGGATATCAAGAATATGTGTGTATGCAGTTGATGAAGGAAAAATGCCCAAGTCCACAAACTATTCATGTGACCTAGTCTAATAGAAAAGTGTAGCAAACTTTACATGAGCCTCGTTAAGACATGTGATCTTTCTAACATGCCTATAAGACACAAATGAATACTTGTGTAAGTCGCACATGTTAATATTTCAGTATTGAAGATATATGTTCAATTGATTGGATGCGAAGACTAGTAAACAGAGTATAACTTGTTGGCAATCTCTAAGGCTGACTTTATGAGCGATTGAAAAGTTATTTTTGGATGCGTTCTTGGATCTAAGGCCAACTAAGGATGGTAATGAAGCGTGAAAATGCACATTAAATAATATGTTTCTTAGCTAGATTAATGTCGACTAGCTCTTTCAAATATACCTCCAGCAAGGTATAAGTACACAGACACTTTGGTAAAATGTGTGCGATGATAATGTGGAGGAAATAGATGGATGCGAACTATGAAGGCATCTATGAGACAGAGTAGAGATCAAAGAAAAGGAGAACAAGAGCAGTTCCTCAAGGGATACTTTGTTAAATATTTGTATTCAGACAATAGATTGGTCGTAAGTGTTGTTGCACCTCTTATACACCTTTAATAAGGTGATTACCTCTAATAGGGTTGGAATTCTAGCAGGGTCGATTCCTTAATTGGGATCACATTGTAAAAGACTTCTAATAGGGTTTGTCTTTTAATCAGGACCTGCCTATTGTAATACTCAGCTCCTAACATGGTCAGAACTCTTAATAGGGTTATTATACTTATAGTGTAGATATTTGTGGGTACCATCCCCACCGGGGTTTTTCCCTTAACAGGGTTTCCTCGAAAATAAATATGGTGTTATGAGTTCTTCTATGTTTGTCTATGTTGCATGGTTACTTATTTTATGCTACAACTTTATATGTTTTTTAAAGAAGATTAAGAAGTCAAAGAATATTCTACAGTACTATAACACTGATTCACCCCTCATCTTAGTGTTACCAAATCCTAAAAATTGGTATCAGAGCCTTAGGCCCTTGAAAGAAAAGCTTAAAAGCTTTGGGGAGATCAAGATGGATTCGAAAAACCTGAAGAAAAATTATGAAATGGCCTTGGAAGATTTGGATATTGCTAATGCAGATAGAGTGGATCTAAAGTAAAAACTAAGGAAGGTGGATGAATTCATTAAGAAGTTGAAGCAGTAGCTTGAGCATGAGAGAAAATTAAGAGATGATCTCATGGAAGCACATACTAAGGAGCTATCAAATCAAGATTTGATTGAGAAACTAAGACATGAAAAGGATTCCTTGAAGGATGAATTGGAAGTGGTGCAGGAGCACACCTAGGCTAACCTCCATAGTTATGATCTTTTGGCTTGTATTTGACATTAGCCAAGTCAGATTGGTAGGATGAGTTTTGTGTTTAGTTTTAGACCTTAGAAGGTCATTGCATTGTGGACTAGGTGAGTTAGTCATTAGGACTAAGGTCACCAAAATAGTCATTGTTAGTAGCTTTTTAATTTCTTAGGCTTAGAAGCTTAAAGGTTGGATTAGAGTCTTAAATGTGTTCTAAACAGATGAATGATGTTAGAAAGATGCCATGAGGCCATTAATGGATTTGGTTCCTCAGAATGAAGAGGTTAGAGGTCCTAAGAAGTAGGACGATGGCATAAATACAAAGATGCCAAATGTTGTTACAAAGTTGTCATGACAACATTTGCAATAATGGCAAATGTTGCATGCAACTCGGTTACATAGGATCCCCTAGAAGATAGGAAGTGGGAGATCAACCAACAGGCACTTAAAAAATGGGAAATGACATCTAATGCAATAGAAGGCTCAAATCTTGAGATTAGACATCATTGTAACAAGTTTGTGTAATGAGAAGATAGCTCCGCAACTCTATTTTGAGAAGAACCCAAATTTTTTGATGTGACAGTGATATGTAAAGGATTGAATGTCCTGATTTAGTGATTGTTTCATGTTCATAGGACTTTTATAAGACTTTTTCATTTTGATAGCAAGTTTATTTGAGTTGTTTTGTTGTGTTGAACAAATTGATTTAGTTTAGAAGGTTTTCCTGGTCCTGTCCTGACTAGTATGTCATGTCATGGCTCCCCCATGAAATCTAACCATGGGAATTTCTTAAGGGTAGGTGAATATGTTAGGGGAGTCATTAGTCTATATATATATAGGATTAGGAGGCATGAAGATATGGATAGCTATTTTTAGTACCAAGCCCTAGGTGAGCAGACGGTGCCTAGTTAGAGGTTTGAAGAAGAAGAATTGAAGATTTCTTGCAGGGTATTGAGGTACAATATGAAACAAGTACAGTTCTTGGTAGGGTATAGACATATCCTAACATGCTAGAAGGATTGAGGTTCTATCAATCAATTAGACTAAGTTTTGAGTGAGAAATCAGTGAGTTCCTTCTAAATAGGTCTTTTAGCCCTATTAGGCCTAGATTGTAGGAATCCTGTGTACATATGACCTAGGAGACCAAAACTTGCAGAATCTTTAGTAAAATACAAAAGACTATCCAAATCCCTAATTTTTTTTGCAGGTCATTTGAGAAATTTTGGGAAGAAGTGACAAAAGGTCTCTACAAAAGGCTACAAGGAAATAGGCCTAATTAGGCCTCTTCAAGGTGGAATCTTGAACCCACTGGAAAAGGGCTTGAAGACCCTACTAAATGGATTCAAAAGGAAGATATATGAATGTAAAGGAGGCATTAGACATCCCTGCTATAAATTTCATGAATGGAAAGAAGTACACACTTAGTTCCTTCTAAGTGTAGGAGAAGAAGTGAAGCATCTACATGGTGTTAGTCATTCAAGGTGAAGCACAAAGGTGTTAGGCTCTTGATGAGGAGCTAGAAAAGGCCTTAGTTAATCATCTAAGCCTTTGGAAGGTCCTAGTGAAGAATAGGATCATTGGTAGAGACAAGCTAGGTCTCTTGGTAGATGTGCAAGTAAGCCTTGGAACACTCACATCATATTGGTATTAGAGCTTGAATTGATCAGGCTTGTGGTTGATGTTGTAGCCTACTGAATTAGTAGGAGAAAATACACCAGTTGGATCAGTAGAAGATAAAACCAGGGTGACTAACACTAAGTTAGCCAAGAAGGTAGAAGAACAAGAAGAGGATAATCGGTTGTTAAGGGAGAGATTGTCCCAAATGGAGCATCTCTGGGGTGAAGTCCAAGACAAAGCTGATAAGGTCAAAGATAAAATTGATCAAAAGGAAGAGAAAGAAGCAAGGGAAAAGGAATTAGAATTGGAGGAGGAAGCTCCAACACCTGACCCTGTTCTTCCTGAAGAACCCTTCTTGAAGGCACTAAAGACCTTAAGTGGAAAAGCTTTGGAGGGCGTGCCACTATTCAGTGGACAAATGGATCCAGATTCAGTTGTGGATTGGATAGACAACATAGAGAATCACTTTGAATGTGATGGTATCTCTAAGGCCCAAAAAGTAGTGGTGGCCAAATCAAGGTTGAGAGGTTCAGCTCTCACACGGTGGAAGTTTGTGCAAACTAAGAGAGAAAAGGATGGAAAGGGTCCTATAGTTACATGGAAGGGCATGGTAACCAAAGTGAAGAAGACCTACCTTCTTGATGATTATGAAGTTCAGCTACATAGAAGCAGACACAATCTTAGACAAAAATATTTGGATGTCCAAGCATACACCGAGGAGTTCCAAAAGTTGTGCTTAAGATCAAAGGTGGTTAAAGATGAAAGCATCAAGCTTGCTAGGTACTCTAATGGGCTCAAATGGTCTATTCAAGAAGATATGAGTCTTGTAAACTTCAAAACCATCTGCCAATGTTATCAAATGGCCTTGAAGATAGAGGAGAAAAGTAAAAGGAAGCAAGAACAAACCTCCAAGGGTAGAGGTAAAGGAAAAGATAGTAGAGGGAAAAGAGGTGGTTATGGTGGAAGGAGTTCAGAGTCTAAGGCTCAAGGAGAAATCAAATTTAGTGATCAACAAGAGGGAAGTTCTAGTAGAGGTGGTAGAGGAAGGATCTCTAACTCTAGCTTTAGAGGAAGAAGTGGTGGACAAGGAAGAAGCAACTATTTTGCCAATATGAAGTGTTATCACTGCAATCAAATGGGACACCCTACCTATAGGTGTCCAGAGAAGGGTAGTTCTTCTCAAGGAGGAGATGTAAAGAACTAATTTAGTTCATGATGACAAAAATGCATTAGAGAAATATTCTGAAGTACCATTGAATTCAGAGGAAGGTGAGAACCTCATGATGAGGAGAACTTTGATCAAGGAGCCGGTGAAGGAAGAGCCAAGCCAAAGAAGGTCCTTGTTTAGGACAAAGTGCAAGATGATGGGGAATGTATGTAGAGTCATCATTGACTCAGGGTCTACTGACAATATTGTGTCAGAGGAAGTAGTCAGAAAACTAAAGTTGACAAGGATACCCCACACGAATCTTTACAAGGTAACATGGCTCAATAAAGGCCAACATGTGTTAGTGAATGAACAAGCATGGGTGGATTTCTCAATTGGAAGGTACAAGGACAAATTTTTGTGTGATGTGTTACCTATGGATGCATGCCACTTGCTCCTAGGTAGACCATGGCAATTTGACTGCTAAGCTATGCATGATGGAGGAACAAACTCCTATACATTCAAGAAAGACAATGTGACTTTCAAAATTCAGTCACTATTGGAGGATGTAGAGGTGAAGATAGAAGGTCCTAATGTGCTCATGGTTGGTGAAAAAGAGTTCTTAGAAGCCATGGAGGAGAGTGAAGGAGTTGGCTTTGCATTGGTGTTGAGGCCAAGAGAGATAGATGAAGGAAAGGTGACTAAGAAGCCAGAGTTACCCAAGGAAATACAAAGTATGCTGCAGATTTACGAAGGTATAGTAAGTGATGGACAACCATAAACCTTACCCCCTAAAAGAGCCATAAGCCATAGGATAGACCTTATCCCAGGAGCTACCCTTCCCAATAAAGCAGATACAAGATGACCCCTCAACAAAATGAGTAAATTGCTAGACAAATACAAGAACTCCTAAATCAAGGCCTTATTAGAAAGAGCATTAGTCCATGTGTCATACCCACTATCCTTGCACCTAAGAAAGGAGGAACTTGGAGGCTTTGTACTGATTCAAGGGCTATTAATAGGATAACCATTAGGTATAGGTTCCATATCCCAAGGATTGAAGACCTAATGGATTGTCTAGGTGTAGCTAAATACTATAGTAAGATAGACTTGAAGAGTGGCTATCACCAAATAAGAATACATGAAGGAGATGAGTGGAAAACAACCTTCAAGACCAATGAAGGTTTGTATGAATGGATTGTCATGCCATTTGGACTATCTAATGCCCCTCCACATTCATGAGGCTCATGAATGAATTCCTCAAAGACTACATTGGAAAGTTTGTAGTAGTATATCTAGATGATATACTGATTTATAGCAAAACAAGAGGTGAGCATCTAGAACACCTTGAGATTATTTTCAAGAAGCTACATGATGAGAAGTTGATGATCAACTTGGAGAAGTGTGAGTTCATCAAAACAGAGCTAGTGTACCTTGGATTTGTTCTATCACATGGCAATATAAAAATGGATGTTAGTAAGGTGGAAGCCATCATAAATTGGCCTACTCCAAGGAAAAAAATAGAGGTAAGAAGTTTTCATGGCCTTTCTCAATACTATAGGAAATTCATAAGGCAATTTAGTGCAATTTGTGCTCCTATGTTGGAAACTATTAAAGGAGGCATGAAGACTAAGTTTGTATGGAATGAAATGCTAACAAGAGCTTTGATTTGTTGAAGGAAAAGATAGCTACCCAACCTATTTTAGTCTTGCCAAGCTTTGAGAAGATTTTCTTTATTGAGTGTGATGCTAGCAATGTGGCTATTGGAGTTGTTTTAAGCCAAGAGGGTAGACCGGTGGCCTTTCATTCAGAGAATCTAAGTGAAGCCAAGAAGAAGTACTCTTCTTATGACCTTGAGATGTATGCATTGGTTCAGGCTTTAAGGAAATGGAGGCACTATTTTCTTCCCAAGGAATTCATAGTGTATTCAGACAATCAATCTCTTAGTTTCCTGAATTCACAAGAGAAGTTGAGTCACATTTACATGAAGTGGGTTGAATGTCTGCAAGCTTACACTTTTAATATCAAGCACAAGAAAGGAATACTCAACAAGGTGGTAGATGCCTTGTCTAGGAGAGCTCTCACTATCCAAGAGATTCAGTTGAAGATCATGGGGATAGATCCCTTCAAGGATCTATATGTTGATGATGAAGATTTTGCAGACATTTATAAGGTATGTGCTGAATACAAGAATCATTTTCATAGTCAATATGCTGAATACACTTTGCAAAGTGATCTCTTGTTTAAAGGGAATCAATTATGTGTTCCTAGAGGCTCTATTAGAGAGAATTTGATTCAAGAAAAGCATAATGGTGCTTTGAGTGGTCACTTTGGGATCACTAAGACCCAAGAACTTGTTCAAAGGTTCTATTATTGGCCAAGGATGAATCTTGATGTTAGTAGGTATGTGGAAAGTTGTATAGTGTGTCAAAAATCCAATGGTACTTCTTCAAATGCAGGCCTATATCAACCACTACCTATTCCTACTAGGCCATGGGAATGGCCATGGGAATGGATTTTGTAGTTGGGTTACCCAAGACAAGACAAGGTATGGATAGTGTTTATGTAGTTGTGGATAGATTCAACAAGATGGCTCACTTTGTGCCATGCAAGACAACTAATGATGCTAGTCAAATAGCCTCTCTCTTCATCAAATAGATAGCAAGAATCCATGGGTTACCTATGAGTATTGTGTCAGATAGAGACACCAAGTTTATGAGTCATTTTTGGAATACTCTTTGGCAAAGGCTAGGCACTAATCTATCCTTTGGATCTACCTACCATCCCCAAACTGATGGTCAGACCAAGGTTGTCAATAGAAGCCTTGGAAATCTACTAAGGTGCTTGACCAAGGAGTATGGTCAACAATGGGATCAGTTGATAAGCCAAGATGAGTATGCATATAATGATACTATAAACAGGTCCACGGGGAAGAGTCCCTTTGAGATAGTGTATGGTCTACATCCTAGAGGATTCCATGAGCTAAGAGACTTAAGGGATGGAGTTAAGGGAAGTGGATATGCTGATGAATTTTTCTATGCAATGTAGGAGATACATGATACAGTCAGGAAGACCTTGACAGAGAACACCATGAAGCATAAGACCAAGGTGGATGAAAGTAGAAGAGTTTAGTTTCATGTGGGAGACTTAGTTATGGTGCATCTAAAAATGTCTAGACTTCAAAAGGGAGTCCCTCAAAAGTTGCAGATGAGAAGGATAGGTCCCTGTCCTATCTTGGAAAGTATGGTAATAATTCTTTTAGAGTGGAGCTACCGGAAGACAGTGGATTGTCCCTTATTTTTAACATTGTAGACCTAGTTCATTATAAAGGACCACCACCAGACATGGACCAAAGCCTCAGTGAAGTAATCAGAGATGTGGAAGACCTCCAACTACCTACTGCTACAGTCAAGCAAGCTGATAGAAATCTACAAGAGGACTAGAACCAAAGAGTACAAAGAACACTTGATCAAGAGACATGGTCAAACTGATGCTGATGCAGTATGGGTTAAAGAATCAAAGTTTAAGAAGAAGGGGATTGATCCTACATTACTCAATCAAAGGGTGGATTGAACTCTTTTGTTTTGGGGAGGATGGTGCAGGAGCACACCTAGGCTAACCTCCATAGTTGTGATCTTTTGGCTTGTATCTAACATTAGCCAAGTCAGATTGGTAGGATGAGTTGTGTGTTTAGTTTTAGACCTTAGAAGGTCATTGCATTGTAGACTAGGTGAGTTAGTCATTAGGACTAAGGTCACCAAAATAGTCATTGTTAGTAGCTTTTTAATTTCTTAGGCTTAGAAGCTTAAAGGTTGGATTAGAGTCTTAAATGTGTTCTAAACACATGAATGATGTTAGAAAGATGTCGTGAGGTCATTAATGGAGTTGGTTCCTCAGAAAGAAGAGGTTAGAGGTCCTAAGAAGTAGGACGATGGCATAAATACAAAGATGCCAAATGTTGTTACAAAGTTGTCATGACAACATTTGCAATAATGGCAAATGTTGCATGCAACTCGGTTACATAGGATCCCCTAGAAGATAGGAAGTGGGAGATCGACCAACAGGCCCTAAAAACATGGGAAATGGAATCTAATGTAATGGAAGGCTCGAATCTTGAGATTAGACATCATTGTAACAAGTTTGTGTAATGAGAAGATAGCTTTGCAACTCTATTTTGAGAAGAACCCGAGTTTTTTGATGTGACAGTGATATGTAATAGATTGAATGTCCTGATTTAGTGATTGTTTCATGTTCATAGGACTTTTATAAGACTTTTTCATTTTGATAGAAAGTTGATTTGAGGTGGTTTGTTGTGTTGAACAAATTGATTTAGTTTAGAAGGTTTTCCTGGTCCTATCTTGACCAATCTGTCATGTCATGGCTCCCCCATGAAATCTAACCATGGGAATTTCCTAAGGGTAGGTGAATATGTTGGGGAGTCATTAGTCTATATATATCTAGGATTAGGAGTCATGAAGAGATGGATAGCTATTTTTAGTACCAAGCCCTAGGCGAGTAGACAATGCCCTGTTAGAGGTTTAAAGAAGAAGAATTGAAGATTTCTTGTAGGGTATTGAGGTACAGTATGGAACAAGTATAGTTCCAAGTAGGGTATAGACATATCCTAACATGCTAGAAGGATAGAGGTTCTATTAATCCATTAGACTAAGTTTTGAGTGAGAAATCAGTGAGTTCCTTGTAAATAGGTCTTTTAGCCCTATTAGGCCTAGATTGTAGGATTCCTGTGTACGGATGACCTAGGAGACCAAAACTTGCAGAATCTTTAGTAAAATACAAAATTTTATCCATATCCCTAATTTTTTTTGTAGGTCATTTAAGAATTTTTGGAAAGAAGTGACAAAAGTTCTCTGCAAAAGGCTACAAGGAAATAGGCCTAATTAGGCCTCTTCAAGGTGGAATCTTGAGCCCGGTGGAAAAGGGCTTGAAGACCCTACTAAATGGATTCAAAAGGAAGATATATGAATGTAAAGGAAGCATTAGACATCCCTGCAATGAATTTCATGAATGGAGAGACGTTGGCACTTAGTTCCTTCTAAGTGTAGGAGAAGAAGTGAAGCATCTACATGGTGTTAGTCCTTCAAGGTGAAGCACAAAGGTGTTAGGATCTTGATGAGGAGCTAGAAAAGGCCTTAGTTAATCATCTAATCCTTTGGAAGGTCCTAGTGAAGAATAGGATCATTGGTAGAGACAAGCTAGGTCTCTTGGTAGATGTGCAAGAAAGCCTTGGAACACTCACATTGGGAAGTCACAAAATTGAACTTGATGAAAGAACTTGATTCTGAAAGAGAAGATAAAGAAAAATTGCAGAATGAACTATCACATAAAAGGGATAGGATGCACACTTTGGAGAATGAACTAAGTATACTAAAAACAAAGTATGATAAAGTATAAAGATAATGTATCACCATTACTTGTGAGCTTGATCAAACCAAAGGTCGCATAGAAAAACTTCATGAGAGAAGAAAGAAATTGGATGAGAAAATTGACATGTAGAAGCCCATTGGAGACATGATAGGAGTAGGATTTAATGACAATCTTGATTAGAAGAAAGATAGATTTGTGGTGAATCCTTATTCACTTAAGAAGTCAGATTCTAAGGTTGTGATAATAGAACTTGAGATACCTCCTTGCAGGGACAATGACAAGGACTGCAGTCATAAAGATCAATCAAAGAAACTAACTGAAAAAGGTATTCCTAAGTTCAAATTTACTATTTTTTTCTTTAATTGTTATCTTTATGGACACAAGATAAGAGAATGTAGAAAACCTGATATGAGGTCTAGCAAACCCACATATAATCACTTGAATGATTTTATCAAGAAACAAAAAGAGAAAAGTTTGAATGAGGTAAATATTGAAAAAGATGAATGAAGTAAAGATGTAGAGCATAAAAAATCTAAGGATATGGTAACATGTAAAATAAATGACATTATGCAAGACAATGTTTCTAATCCCAGTAAGGATGAAGTCAACAAGTCAGTAGAAGAAGTAAAGAAACCTATTGACCGATCTAGAAAGATTGTATGTTATAAATGCAATAACTTTGGCCTAATTGCCAAGTATTGCAAGTTGCAAATTGATTACTATATGCACCCTAAAATGGTCACCTAGACTTTGGGCCCCCATTCAACAATTTATCAAATCCCTGAATCAATATTTTCAAAAATCAATATTTTCAAATATATCAATTTCCTTGATCAAATCCTATTTTATCATTTATTTGATTATTTTCCTTGGGCTAACCATTTTATCCTAAGTCTTTATTTATTCAAAAGGAATATTTCCTCCCCTTTTAATAAATAAAAAGCCCCCATTTTTCATCTTATCCTAAGTTGCACAAATAAAGCATTATTCTTATTTTATAAAAAGGGAAAAAGTACTTTTTGTCTCATATGGACACAAAAGTCAACTCTTATTTTCTCATTGGAGGATATTTGTGCACATGGATTGCTCCTCTTTCAAGCTCCACCCTTGATTAAGACTTTTGCCTCTTAATCTCCATGGTCTATTTCTCCTCATTTCCTATAAAAGAAGAGCTCTCTTCCTCATTCTAGGTCATTCACTTTTATGCTAACTTTATGCTACAGGAATTCTTGAAGACTTTGAAGCTTTTTGGAGATCATTTTTGCATCACATCTTGGCTTTCTTCATTGCTCCATAGTTTAGTTTGCATTCATGCATAGTAGCTCCATGTTTATGCTTTCATAGTTTAGATTTCCTTTCAAGCTGTAGAGTAACTCATCTAGTTTAACTTGGAAGGCTTGGTAATACTTGTACTTTCCTTTTCATAGCATAGCTTGTACTTTCATTTCCACAGCTTAGCTTGCATCTCTCATTTCTAGCTTGCATATTCATCTTAATCTAGCTTGCATTTGCATTTCATAGTGATTCTTGGGGATATTGGCATTCTTGCCCCTGTCTTCATTTGAATCTCTCATTGTGTGGTTGACTAGCAAGGTCATTAAGTTTATTAGCTCTAGCTGAGAGCAATTTTACAATCTTGCAACTCCATACATAGAGAGCTATGGATCAATTTTTGAGACCTTATTCTTGAGTGTTCTTGATTGTAATGATTCATAGAAGTGCACTATTTTGTGTGTACATTTTTGGCGCCCACCGTGGGGCAGAACAATAGCATTTTGTCCTTTATCTTCTGCATTTCCATTAAATTTTTCATCAATTTTCAGCTTTATTTTCGGTCTCTAGTTTTCTGTCTTAGAGTGTCGTACGACATCTTTCACCAGTGTCGTGCGACAGTTTCTTGTATAGCAGCACAAAACTTTACCAGTTAAAAGTGTAGCACTGTTTGACCGAAAGTGTCACACTGTTTAGCATAAATTATCGCTTGTAGATAAGGTGCACTGTCGCATCAGGCCAAACTGTCGCACTATTATGCAGAGAAGTGTCGTGCAACAATCCTGCTGATTACAATGTCACCTATATCGACAGTGAGCTATTTTTAGATCTTTTTGGCTGAGTTTAGATTTAATTAGTTTGCTAGTTTAGTTCACTGTGGTTAAGCAGAGTTTAGTTGCAGATTTCATTTAGATTTTGGATTTTGCTAACCTTGTGGGCCTAACAAGTTGTGGTTGTAGGTACATTTGCTTGAAATATTTTTCCAAAAGAATGCATGTCAAAGCTTCAAATGCACAAGGGCTACTAATGGTTTTTGTAGGGTTGCCCAAAGCATAACAACCCAATCAAGTGCTTGTTGTTTATTTCATTTCAAGCGTGGCAATTACTAGTTGTTTCATTTCATAGGAACATAATATCTCGTGGAAGAAATTTTGAGGTGGTAGGAGAAGTATGCTCTTCACCCTTGTGGTGAACCAGAAAATCTTGACCCATCTTAGAATTTTGGAAACAAGAGGGTAATTGAACTTTTCTTGGTGTGTTTGGGAGAAAACTTTTGGGATAAGGGAGTATGCTCTTCACCCTTGTGGTGAAACAAAATCCTTGAATCTCATAAGTTGATCCAATTTTTGTTTAGATTGTTAGAATCCTTTAGTGGGCCTGCTCTTGAGCAATCAAGAGGAACGACCCAAGTGGGGACAAGCTTATTGCCAGCTATTCCGACCCACTATAAACTCAAGGCTATCAAGGACACAAAACCTTGGTAGACGTAGTGCTTGTCTTCGCTTGATCTGAGTACTTGTGGGATTGTGACCATGAGGAAAATATTGAGTAAGAATGCTTAAGGTACTCTTGAGGCCACGGGGTCCGTTACTTGCCGCAAGGTAAGGAGTCCCTTTGGGGAGCAAGAGGGGTACTACGAACGAAAGCCCTTATTAAGAACCATAGTTAGAAGCCACCCTTATTTTTCCACTTAGCTTCTTGGTGCAAGGATTGATCCAAGTGGAATAACCTGGATCACCCCAAGACTACTCACCACATGTGTTCCTTTGGTTGTGTCTTTGGCACTTCCATGACAAAGCCAATATCTATTGTGGGCAACCACTTTGTGTGAGGCAAGGGAACATCAAGTTGTGGGCCAAGTTGTTAAGTATTGAGCCTTGTCTTTTTAGGATAGAAAGTGCTTGAAGTGTTATCGTTGTGCTATACCCATGTAAACATTCTTGCATACTCAACATCTCGGTAGCACTCATAAGGTTTTTCAATTTTTGATATCACAAGTGTTTGTCTTGGCAAGGTTTCTTTTGCCCTTGTTTCAAGTGTTTTAAGACATGTTTGATCCCTTACTGTTTGCAAACCTGTCAAATTTTTGCTGATATTGTGATTGAAATAAAAAAATTGACCCTCAAATTAAAATTTTTGAACAGACAGTCCCAAAAATTGAGAATTTGCACTTCACTGGTCAAAGAGTCATGGAATACTGAAAAACTATCACACCCTGTTCTAAGAACTGTCATGCGACAGTTCATCCCTGCACAACTGTCACCTTGCTTACCTAGAAAGTGGCACACTACTAGCCTGGAAAGTGTCGCATGGTGTGGTGCGAAGTGGCGCTTGGTCTTAAAGTGGCACACTGTTTGCCTGGAAAGTGTCACCTGAAAATTTTATGTTGTATACCTAGTTTCAGTTGTTTCATAGTTGCTTTTAGTTGGCTAGGTCTTTAAGTAGGTAACTTATCTTGCCGCTGGAAGCCTGTCTTTACTTTGAATCTCTATTTTCAGCCCTCTAGGGGTAGTGTCATTTGATTTACCAAGTCACCTCGGGAAGAATTGTCAAGCTAGAAGATTATTGCTATTGAGAAAGTACATCTCTAGAGTTGTTAGTAACATTCTTGGAGAATTTTTGTACTCTTTTTGTCCAAATCATTTCCATTCAAATTCAATTTTAATTATACAATTTGGCTAAGTCCATCCTCTTGGTTCAAACATGCAAGGATATTGATCCTTTGATTTAAGCACCTCTTTGATAGTGTTGGTAACGCCTGTTGCAATTTCTATCTTACCATCTCTTTTTTTTGGACATTAGAGAACTTTGATTATCCTAGTTTGGTGTTGACACTTTGAGAGGTCACCTCATCATCAAGAATCCTTTTCTTTCATGTCAGTTACAACAAGGTACCAAGTGAATCAAGGGAAACGACCCCTAGTTGTCTTTAATTAGTTACCCTTAGTTAAGACTCGTCAACAATGAAAGGGAAAAGAGCCCATTTTCGATCAATCCCCTAAGAGTGACTCTAAAGTTTGCTTTGACCCTAGTAAGTTGGGTACCTCTTTGGCACTTTCACAATCAAATATGGATATGAGTTATACATTGACTAAACAACAAAAAGAAGCAATGGATCAAACCCTTGATGACATTTACCAACAACATAGGGGTAATATGATGTATGGTGGGTCTTCTTATGATAATCAACCTGACTCACCCCCTATCAACTCATGATATCTAGATGCTCACCAACGAGCTGAGAAACATTATGCGCAAGCACACCAAGATGCATAGTCACAACATGAAGACCAAAACAATGCATCTAGTGAAGCTCATGTCAATGCAGCGCATGCCAATGATTGGTACAAACATTCAAGACCAAGTTCCCCGCTAAAAACAACTTCAAGATATACAAGTGAGAGGCTAAAAAGAATTGAGCGAGAAAAATAGGCTACAAAAAATGAACGAGCTGCAAAAGAAGAAAAACTTAGGATTCTAGAAGAGGAACAATGAGCCTTGTTGGACATAGAGAGAAAAAAAGCATTCCAAGAGGAACAAGATAGGATATTGGCCCAACAACTCAACAATCAATCCAACAATAGGGGTACCAACAGTGGAACCAACTCTCCACCATCAACTCCCTCAGCAACTCCAAGAAGTAGAAGGAGGTCAAGGACCCCTTCAAGATCACCTAGTCCTAGAGGAAGAAGGACTTCTCAGCATGCACATTATAGGAGACACACACCTCCTAGACTATCAAGAGATCCCTCCCAACGAGCTCATCACGGCTCTCAACATGGGGGAAGTAGTGCCAACTTTGATACTCATGATTTTATGAGAATGCAACAAGAACCACTATTTCAACAATATGTGGAAAAATATGTTGAGAAAAATAAGGATCAATTCTTGGAAAGCTTGATCAACAAGGGTGCAAGGGTCCCATACAACTTTGATGTGGAAAGAAAAATTAAGAAGAAAAACCCTTCAACTAATGAGGTGATTAAGCAGATGCAAAAGACTATGGAGAAAATGATGGCTCCAAAGAATACCTTCAACTTGGACTCCATATGTCCCAATCCCATTGACAAGAGTGTGGTTATGGTAGATTTTCCTAGAAAGGTTGAAATCCCCACATATGACAAATATGATGGTAGTGGTGACCCCCATGACCATGTACGATAGTTCTATATCATGAGCTTTGAATTTCATCATGAGGACTCCTACCTTATGAGATTATTCCCGAGGAGCATTAAAGGCCAAGCTATGGAGTGGTTTACTAACCTCACCCCTCCTGTTAAAACATTCAAAGAACTTGTCCAAAGGTTTGTGCAGCATTTTGCATATAACCTATCAAGGTCAGTCACCATGCTTGATTTGTGCAAGCTAAAACAAAATCAAGGGGAACCCTTTGTGACATTTTTACAAAGGTGGAGATGCTTATGCTCCAAATATTCTAGGACCATCCCTGAGGAAGAAAGGATTGATATAATTGTGAGCAATCTAGTGCCAGAATTAAGATATGAAGTTAGAAAAATGGTCTTTAATTCTTTTGACACTATGGTAGAAACTGTATGTCGCATCGAGGATGTTCTAAAAGAACAAGGTATTTTGGCCAAACAAAGTAACAACAACAATGGCCCAAACAATAACAACAATAATAAGGATAAAAAGAACTCATATTGGAACAAAAATAAGCAAGTAGTCAATGACAGAGTTGTTGACTCTCCACAACCTAAGGAACAAGGAGTTCTTAATCTATCTAATGCAGTTCAAGCTATGAAGCTGCAGACATCCTTAGATCATCGAGAACACAAGCCCAAGTATCAAGATAAACCTAAGTCAGGAAAGAGGCAATTCACTAAGCTTGGAGACTCTTATGCAGATGTTTTCAAGACCTTGATTGCTCATAATTTGGCACAACCTCAAGATCCTACAAAGTTTCACATACCGGATCCTAAACCTTATTGGTGGGATGAGAAAGCTTACTGTGTATACCACAATGGGAATGGACATGACATTGAAAATTGTTTTAAACTTAAACATCTTGTTCAAGACCTTATTGAGACTAGGAAATTACAGGTTGATGGGTTGACCACAAATGCAGACCACAAGGCCTTTAAAGAGCCCTTGCCAAAGTATGAGAAGGGGGAGACTTCTAAAAAAAAGAATGATAAGGCCGCAATCAATTATACATACCTGTCTGTAGATAATGTCATCAATAGGCTTGAAGTTGTGGACAATGATGTTAACATGATGTGGGGAAAAGATCCCTATGGTTATGATGTGAACTCACCTCCCATATTTGATGAAGGACCCGTTGTTGTGCTTAGAGGTCCTCAATCTCGAAGGTCATCCCAACCTCTCAATGTTGTTACTAGGAGTCGGAATCAGGGTCTTGTGGTCATTAGAGGGCTTAATTCCAAACCCAAAAAAGTGACATCCAAGAATGTCACCAAGCCTACAGTCACTCCAGAGATGAGCTATAACCTTGTTGATCAGTTACAACAAACACCCGCTCAAATCTCTATTTTTGAACTCTTGGAATTATCTCCAAGGCACAAGTGTATTCTTGAGGATGATTTGCGTGCAAAAAATGTCCCTAATAATATAGATGTCGACCAATTCCAGAACATGGTCAACCACCTTGCTAGCCCACATTACCTTACATTTTCTAAAGAAGACGATAAAGCCTTGAGCCATCCGCACAATCTTTCCCTTCACATTGAGGTCATGATCAATAAAACCCATGTTAGGCATGTGTTGATAGATGGGGGTGCTGGGCTCAATATTTGTTCTTTAAGTCTTTTGAAAAACCTGGGATACTCAGAGAATGTCATTGATATCAGGAAGAAAATTACTATCAAAGCCTATGATGAGGCTGAAAGAAGTTCTAAAGGGTTAGCTGTTCTTCTAGTCAGAATTGGTCCTGTTGAAAAAGACATTTTGTTTCAAATCGTTAATGTCAGTCCTATAGCATACAACATCTTATTGGGTAGACCATGGATTCACAACATGCAAGTAGTACCATCTACCTATCACCAATGTGTCAAGTTCCCATACAATGGTGTAGAAGTCTGCATACCAGGTGATAGCACATTGTCTGTAAATACAATTTTAGCAGGGATCCATGTTCCCTTAAATAGAGCAGCGTAAAATTTTGATGCAACTCTTGAGCAGTGCAAGAGTAAGTTTAAGTCCATTGACCTTGGCATGGGAGATTATCAAATTGAATCCTTCACAAAGTTACCAATTTCACCTAGGTCCTATGGTAAACTATCACAAGAGATGCGTCCCTCGTCTTCAGCCATGACTCTGTTTGATACATTTGTAGAATCTTCAGTGCCCATCCAAGATGAGAAATAGGAGGTAGCTGTTAGAGAGTGGATATACAAAGAGGAAAAATACCAACATAATGAAAATTTCTCCCCATCTCCTAAGGCTTATGGGAGAGGATACATGTTGGTTACAAATATGGGTTACTCAGGTCATGGTCCTCTCAGTCATAGATTGGATGCAAAAGTGGAACCACTGGACCATGCTCTTTTTGGGTGTAGAAATAAGACAACCATTGGCCTAGGTTTTGAAGGTCAAACCAAGAAAGTTGTTCCTATCCTAGCTGCAATGGATAGTGATAATGAATCTAGTTATGTTCCTAATTTACAAAATCAGCAAGATAGGTGCAAAGATTGGGTTCCTTCCACCAATCTCCTTTGGGGAGATTTTGATACTCCAGTTGCCAACCCAACCAATTCTGACATAGAACAAGAAGATTTTGTTATCAAAGATCATGTTGAGGATCCTACTCAAGAACACCAATACAAAAATGGCATGAGAGAAGGTGTTACCCTTGGTGACATTGAAGCTTCCACATCTAGACGTCGTAAGCATGCTTGGTGTAAGCACCCCAATTTGGATTCAGAAATAGATTCTCATGAGTATGAATGGGAGTCTCTCTCAGACTCTTCTACTATTGAGATGAATATTGATGTTGTTCATGCCTATAGTACTCAACCTACGGTAGCTGATGAGTCTAGTGTAGGATTAGAGGATTGGAGTCTGCGAGTCACCTTAGTGGACAATGCTTCGTCTGGTAGGATAAATCCTAATTTGGGTACCTTAGAGGGATACTTGACGGATCCTAACTTTGCAGTCACCAAAGATGACACCTTTCATATCAATAACATTGAACCCACCATTAATCTACCCCTTGTTCACTACGACCTCATTGACTAGTCTCAGCGCTGTCAAGAGCCTCAGCTCCCAACCTTCTAGAATGACTACGAGATAGCATGCTACTTGAATGCCCTTGAGCCTGTAGTCTCTTCCACCAGCAAAACCAATTACAAGTATGACTGAACTAGATATCAAGTACCTTAGTCGCAAAATGAAGAGAAAAGAAAAAAAGAATAATGGTTATGATGGTGAAAACCACTATGTGGCGGTGTCAGAACCCAAAAAAGTAAAAATAAAGGACGTATCTGAAGGTGAAAACCTCTGCGAGGCACCTAAGGATGGGGTACGTGATAATCTTCCCAGCTATTTTCAAGACAGATCATCAGTTCTTATTGAGCCTACACAATTAATCAATTTGAATACAGAGGAGGCTCCGTAAATTGTACATTTAGCTCAATCTCTATCACCACAAGAAAAAGAGACATATACTAAGTTCCTACAAAGAAAGAAGATCAATTTTTCTTGGACTTACTCAGACATGCCAGGGTTGGACAGTAGTCTTATTATGCATCATTTGTCCATAGCTCCAGGCATTAAACCAGTAAAATAGAAGTTGAGGAAAATGCATCCTCATATAGCTCTACTCATCAAAACTTAACTAGAGAAACTCTTAAGTGCGGGATTTATCAGAGCCATTGATTATGCTAAATGGATTTCCAATATTGTCCCAGTTTCAAAACATGACGGGTCCATTCGTGTCTGCACAGATTTTAGAGATCTTAACAAAGCTTGCCCAAAGGATGATTTTCCACTCCCAAACATAGATATGATAGTGGACATGACTGTGGGATATGAGATCCACTCTTTGATGGATGAATTTTTTGGTTACAATCAAATTAAGATAGCTCCTAAAGATCAAGAAAAGACAGCATTCACTTGTGCTTGGGGAACCTATTGTTGGAACATCATGCCATTTGGATTAAAGAATGCAGGAGCTACTTATCAAAGAGCTATGACCACTATATTCCATGACATGATGCATAAGAACATGGAAGCCTATGTGGATGACACCCTAGCAAAATAAAAAAAAGGAATACACACCTCGAAGATCTAGAAGTCATTTTAGATTGTATGGAATAGTTTCAGTTGAGATTGAATCCCAAAAAATGTGCATTTAGAGTCATCTCCGATAAACTTCTAGGGTTCATTATTTTAGCTAAAGGAATAGAGGTGGATCCCGAAAAAGTTCAAGCAATATTAGATATGCCACCTCCCAAAAACATCAGTCAAATGAGGAGTCTTCAGGGATGCCTTTAGTCTATCAGGAGGTTTATTTCACAATTAGCAGATGGAGCTCAACCCTTTAACAAGACATTACACAAAGGGGTTAAATGTTTCTGGAATGAGGATTGCTAGAAGAGCATGGATCAAATCAAAGAGTACTTGGCTAATCCTCCCATATTAATGCCTCCTATTCTAGGGAAACCACTCATCTTGTATGTTTCCGCAACAGAATCTTCCTTGGGGGCATTATTGGCTCAACTTGATGATACAGGAAAAGAAAGAGCTATCTATTACATCAGCCGCACACTTGTTTCCTATGAGGTCAATTATACTAGTATTGAAAATTCATGTCTTATTGTGGTGTTTTCTTCCCAAAAGTTACAACATTACATGCTTGCACATACAATACACTTGATAGCCAAAATTGATCCTCTTAAGTATTTACTCGGCAAGGCTGCTCTCACGGGTAGACTTGCTAAATGGATGATGATTCTCTTCGAATTTGACATTGAGTATGTCGAGCATAAAGCCATAAAAGGACAAGCTATCATTGATCAACTGGCTGATTTTCCCATTCAAGATAGTATGCCCATTCAAGTTGAATTTCTAGATGAGCACATCATGTACATGACTATAAGAACATGGAAGATGTTCTTTGATGGCTCTTTCATGCACACTGGTTTAGGAGCTGGAGTGTTGTTTGTCTCCCCTCATGGGTGTACTATTCCCAAGTCCTATAAATTATTGTTCCCATGCACAAACAACATTGCTAAATATGAGGCCTTAACCAGTGGATTGAAAATGGCCATAGAATGGGGAATTACAGAGCTGCATATCTATGGGGATTCACAATTGATAATCAACCAAGTTAATGAAGAATATCAAACAAAGGATGAAAAACTGATACCCTATAAGAAGATGGTTGATTCATTGCACCGATACTTCACCTTTGTTACATTTCAACAAATCCCTAGAGCAAAGAACAAAATAGCTAATGCTATGGCTACATTGGCTTCCATTCTTCAGCTAGAGCAACATGAATCCAGATATGAATTCCTGGTGGACGAGCTACATCACCCCATTTTTGACTCCTCAAAAAGCCATGTCATTTGTACCTTGGTTAGTCATGAGTCATCCCGCTATGGTGCCATCTACTCATATCTCCGTGATGGCATTATCCCCGAAACCTTTAACCGCTCTGAAAGAAGAAACCTTGTCCATAATGCCTCTCGCCATACCCTTATCTTTGGTGATCTGTATAGGAGGGGTTTAGATGGGACACTTCTTAGGTGTTTGGAAAAGGATGAGTTTGACCGAGTGTTAGTTGACATTCACAAGGGCATTTGTGGAGGACATTCTAATGGTTTTTCCATGGCTCAAAGGTTGCTTAGGGTGGGGTACTATTGGCCCACAATGTAGATGGATGCTATAGCCTTTGCCAAATCTTGTGAAAAGTGTCAGAAACATGGAAACCTGATTCATGCTCCAGGTAGGGTGCTTATTCCTTCTATTTCTCATTGGCCATTTTAGCGTCGGGCCTTTGACCTTGTTGGGCATATTCATCCCAACTCATCAGGTGGACATAAATTCATTATTACTACTACTGACTACTTTACCAAATGGGTAGAAGCCATTCCACTGTCTGTTGCTTCAGGGAAGACAATCTCTTTATTCATCTTGAATCACATCATCTGTCAATTTGGGATACCTTCTGAGATAATCACTGACAATGGAGGTCAGTTCAAAAACAAGGACCTTACACACCTCTGCAAGAAATTTAAGATAAAATAACATTGGTCCTCCATTTACTTCCCACAAGGAAATGGACAAGCAGAGGCATCTAATAAGACCATTCTCAAGATTCTCCATAGAACAGTTCACAAGAATGGTCGAGACTGGCACTTACAGATCAATCCAGCCTTATGGGCTTACAGAATGAGTATATGTACTCCCACAGGGGCTACTCCTTTTTCCCTCACTTATGGTGCTGAAGCAGTATTACCTTTAGAAGTTGAGATTCCTTCCCTTAGAGTCTCTCTCAAAGGTTTGGTTACAGATGAAGATTACCGTGCCATGAGGTTACAAGAGTTGGAACTTCTTGATGAAAAATGCAAAGCATCATTTGATCACATGAGAGTTTACCAAAAGTGTATGTCCAAAGCATTCAACAAGAAGGTTCGCCATAGAGAATTTCAAGTAGGAGATCTTGTCCTACGTGAGAATCCTAAGAACCAACAGCATCGAGAACAAAAGGGTAAATTTGAACCTAATTGGCTTGGACCATACATTATTACTCTTGCTTTTGGGACAGGTGCTTACTTTCTATCTAATGAACAAAGGGAGCAGCTCCGTGACCCTATCAATGTTTTGCACCTCAAGAAGTTCTATCCATGATGCCTATTCTATCTGGGGGAATCCTTTGTACATATTTTATGATCTTGAGAAAATACCAAAAAAATTCATATATGATGCTGAAAAAAATCCTAAAAAGCATATAAAGTCCTGAAAAAATACAAAAAAATAAAAAAAATGCAAAAAATTCAAAAAAATAGAAAAAGTGCCTTGGTGAAAACTTGGAAACAGGCGCCTTGGTAGCAAAAATACAAAAAAATTAAAAAATCAACAAAAAATTTGTCAAGTGGTGAAAACCTGGAAACAGGCGCTACTTGAGGCCTTTGCACCCTTGTCTTTTAGCATGCATCCTCGACACTTAGCCATTCTCCATCATGCCTTGACCTTATTTGACTTGGTCTTTATTTTTGTCTAGGGGGCATACCTATTAGCATAGGTCCTTTAGGTGCGTTTGTCTCTTGGGGCATTTCACAAATAGGTGTTTTTCAACACCAACCCAAACTGTGTTTTTCAACACTACCCTAGCGTCGAGTGTTTCTCAACACTTATTAGATGTCTTACCCACCAGTCTAAGTATGATGTGATATCACTCATTAGCAAATTTGATACTCAAAGTTTGACTCTATGACCAACACACACGCACTTAAACAATCAACTCAATTGAGATATGTTGACTTTATTTTTTCTTTGTGTGATGTCTATGAGGATTTCTTTGATGAGTGGTCTCTCCCTAAGAAGTTTTCAATGATGCATAGCTAGAAGACTGAGGGTATGAGCACATGTTTTATTTCTTTATCTGCTTGTGGGTATATTTCATTGATCCTAACTGTCATGAGCATTTATGCTGGTCTTACTTGACACTAGGGATTGAAAAGGTATTATCCTTGACTGTTGGCACAAGTGCATACTTCTAGCCATCTTGACTTTCCTCATGTCTCGATGTGAGTATAATCTTGCCATATTAAACTTAGGTAATCTCACTGCACTAGTCATCTTGACCTACATGTCTTTGGTGCCTAGGTGGGATTTCCACATTTTATATCTAATATAGATCATATTCATATTCACATAGTCATACTAGTGTGTATTGTATGATCTTATGACATTACCAATAAAGCTTGACAATGATTATTAGATGTCTATAAGCGTTGTGACCTTACAAGTCAACCACTTTCATAGTAGCTTGCATTTTAGGTTCATGTTAGCTTAGTTTTGCACCTTGCATATGGAGAGAGCTCTCCTTTTATCTTTCATGGATCTGTTGGTCAACTATGCTCATCTTTCCTTTTCTCAATCATGTCTTTCACTCCTTGTCTTTCATATCACATCCTTTTCACCCCTTTTATAGCATTTTGACTTTTTGACCTAATTTTCAAAACACCTAGAAATTGCACAAAAATTGCACCCCTAGCTAATTTCGATGTCCTGGATCCATTTTTAGACTCGAAATTGAAATCCAAGTTCATCTTGATAGTCAAAATCGCATTTCAAAATTTCACCCTCTTCTACACAGTTGGCTGACCATTTGAGGCCCGATCCTTCGATCTTCGCTGGGGCACCTTCATTTCTTCACCCCCATCTCTTTCAAACTTCTAGTCTTCCATTCACCTTCATTCAATTCATCTCTCTATAGTTTGACTTCATCTTTTCAGTCAAACTAGGGCATCTTTTCACTGCCTAATGGTTATCCTGTTACCCCTTTATCTTCGATTATGATTTCATTATGATTTGATCATCTTTTATCAATCTGTTGTTCTCCTCTACCTGATTTCGATTTCGATTCTGAGGGGGTAGTACCTATTGGATTTAATCCTTGATTTTCTTGATTCAGCTATCTTTTTATGAGCTTTCGCTTAGCTTGAGATTTTTATCTCTTATTTTGGATGTGATCCCAAAATGAACTCATGTCCAGAATCTTTTGTTTATTTTTGTCTGGGCATGTTCCCAAAATGAACACACGTCTGAGTTGTTTTGTGATCCCAAAATGAACTCACATTTCAATTATTCTTTGACTGCATGTGTTCCCAAAATGATCACACATTAGTCAAAGAGGGGCAAATGTATGCACCCTAAAATGGTCGCCTAGACTTTGGGCCCCCATTCAACAATTTATCAAATCCCTGAATCAATATTTTCAAAAATCAATATTTTCAAATATATCAATTTCCTTGATCAAATCCTATTTTATCATTTATTCGATTATTTGCCTTGGGCTAACCATTTTATCCTAAGTCTTTATTTATTCAAAAGGAATATTTCCTCCCCTTTTAATAAATAAAAAGCCCCCACTTTTCATCTTATCCTAAGTTGCACAAATAAAGCATTATTCTTATTTTATAAAAAGGGAAAAAGTACTTTTTGTCTCATATGGACACAAAAGTCAACTCTTATTTTCTCATTGGAGGATATTTGTGCACATGGATTGCTCCTCTTTCAAGCTCCACCCTTGATTAAGACTTTTTCCTCTTAATCTCCATGGTCTATTTCTCCTCATTTCCTATAAAAGAAGAGCTCTCTTCCTCATTCTAGGTCATTCACTTTTATGCTAACTTTATGCTGCAGGAATTCTTGAAGACTTTGAAGCTTTTTGGAGATCATTTTTGAATCACATCTTGGCTTTCTTCATTGCTTCATAGTTTAGTTTTCATTCATGCATAGTAGCTCCATGTTTATGCTTTCATAGTTTAGATTTCCTTTCAAGCTTTAGAGTAACTCATCTAGTTTAACTAGGAAGGCTTGGTAATACTTGTACTTTCCTTTTCATAGCATAGCCTGTACTTTCATTTCCATAGCTTAGCTTGCATCTCTCATTTCTAGCTTGCGTATTCATCTTAATCTAGCTTGCATTTGCATTTCATAGTGATTCTTGGGGATATTGGCATTCTTGCCCCTGTCTTCATTTGAATCTCTCATTGTGTGGTTGACTAGCAAGGTCATTAAGTTTATTAGCTCTAGCTGAGAGCAATTTTACAATCTTGCAACTCCATACATAGAGAGCTATGGATCGATTTTTGAGACCTCATTCTTGAGTGTTCTTGATTGTAATGATTCATAGAAGTGCACTATTTTGTGTGTACAGTTACATCCAATTGAAGCCCAAGAATAAGGTGACATGTTTCAAGTGTAACAATGATTAACATGTTGTGAAGTACTGTAGATTCAAAGTACTAGTAAAGAAATCCTTTAGGTCATTTTCTAAAGAAAAGGAGTTGAATGAAGATGATAGTGAACTAGAAGAACTAAAAGAAAAATTCAAGGATAAATGGGTCAAACAAAATGAACTTGTGGAACTTGAAGTAAAGAAAGATAAAGAGCAGAGTGTGAGCACTCACAAGAGTCCTAAGAGTCTTGTGGAATAATTAGTAGGGTGCATTGCCTCACCATCCTTCTGATGAACAATGTATGCCTTAGGGGGAGCATGAAAAATCAACACCAGTCAGATATAGAGCCCCTATATGGATGATTAAAGTTGTACGAGCTTGAAGACAACTTGGATACTATGTGATAGGATCTTGGACAAGATCGCATCCAGTTTGGAGATGTCTATGAGAAGATGTGCCAGTTTGAGCCAACACTAGTTTATTGCAACTTTATGGACAATTTTTGGGACTTGTGCCAAATTGTATATAAGGGTAGTAATGTGGTCGAATTACTTACCATTTACATTGAGATCAGAGACATTGAAGAGCTTGGAGCAGTTGTTGAAGCTTGAAGAGTTTACAGTTGTGTTCGCAAAATCCTCACATGGCCACGCGAGCTAGGTATTTGTCATAAACTTAAGAAATATTTATCATTTACAGTAGAAAAGAAATCAACATGGGTACTCCCAAGGTGTTTAATGTGCTTGAAAGGAATAGATACAAATTCAAGAGTCATCCCTTCAAATCCATTGAAGAAGATCAAGAGGGTGCATTCTCGCATACCCCAGTTGGTGTTCTTCATGTTGAAGACATCAGGGCCTATATACATAACAAGATTGAGTTTATAGACACCACATAGATATATGATGAGATGTTAGGGTTATACAATGCAAATCAAAACCTAAGAGAAGAATATAGGAAGGTGCACAATTTGCCAATAGTCAAATATATGGAGATATTTGAATTCGATGAACTAGATTGGATCAAAATTGTGTTAAGTAGGACCCATGATGAATTCATATGGATTGGTGGAACCCTAACCAAAATCACCCAAAAAAAATGCATGAAAGGAAAAGGATCCCTTGGAGGCTAGTGGAAATGTACAAGGTTGATATATGTTTCATGGTGGAAACTGAAATCACATGTTTTGAGGCAGTAGAACCTATAACTTCATGGGCTACTCCTATGGGCTATGAAGTAGATTATACTATTCTAGAGCTTCATATTCAACATGTCTTACAATCCCCTAAAGAACTCAATGTTCCAAGATGGGTTACATATGAAGAAAAGTACACAACTGTTAAGGAAGAATTAGTAAAGGGGAGAAGAGAGAAAAATGTTGAATCATTGGTTGATAAAATAGCATGACAACATGAGATATCTAAAGAAGAAATAAAGACTATCAGAGAAAAGGTGGTAGAACTAGGGGAGAAATACAACATTCCTCCTCAAACTAACATTGAAGCACCTCAAGTAGTAGAGGTTCAGGAAGAAGAAGAAAAAAAAGGAAAAGATGACACTCCTACACCTACTAGGAGAACTTCTCATAGGTAGGAAACAATAACAAGTACACAAGGCCAAACACCTCATAAAGCCAGGCCTAAGGCCATGGCCAACGGACTAGGAAAGAAGAGGAAAACATTGGACACTCCTCCATCTTCACAAGAAAAGAATAAGAAACAAAAGACTTCTCAAGAAGAAGAGAAAAATAAGGAAGTCCAAATGATGGACAAAGAGAAAATTGAGAAACAATAGAAGGAGCAAGAAGAAGAAAAGGACAGAAAGCTTCAAGAGGCTAATCTGAGGGCACTTGAAGTAGACAGGAAAAAGGAAGAAGAAGCTGAACAGAAGCAGGGCCAGGGTACACAAAGAAACCTATTCAAGCCCTACCTCAAAGTTATACAAAAGAGAGTAGTAAGCGATGGTAAGATCAATTCTATTGAGAAATACTTTGATAGATACAATGAGGATGAGAAAAACCAATTAGAAGACATAGTTGTGGAGAACATGCTCACATTCAAAAAGAACTTGATTGAACTAGAGGGTCAAATAAGTAAGGACTTATTTGAAAGATTAGAAGGGAGAAATAAAAGAGACCTTGATCATGAGGACATCAAGATGAGACAAGATATTCTATTAATAAATATGCCAACCATGACAGGGAATAAGATGGGAGATTGGCTTGAGAAGCTAAGGCCAAAGTTGCAAACTAAAACCAAAATTATCAAGTTCATGGCACAAAAATATGAAGAGGTTGAACAGGAAACAAATGACAAGGTTGGAAAACTACTCTTGGAATAGCAACTTGATCTTGGTAAATCTACAAGGACCCCAACCCCATTATTAATCTCTATATAGCCTAAAACTATAGAAAAGGTTGAAGATCCAAAAGAAATAGAGGTATTTGACACAACCCTACTTGATTTCTTCATAGACAATGTTGGGATTTCACTTGATACACAACTAGATACATCTGATCCATTTCACTAGACGAGTGAAACCTTAACCAACATTGACAAAATAGTAGAAGATATTGAGCTACCAAAGATCGCTCAAGTAGAATCCATTGAGAAAGTGCAGCAAGAAGAGAAGACACTTGGAAAAGCATAGGTATCATTTTAAAAAGAGAAACAAAAAGAAACAAAAAAGGTAAGGGAACAGGAAAAGGAAAAAGGAACATAAGTAGAAGAGGAACAAGAAAAGGAAAAGGAAATAGAAAAGAAAGAGGAACAACCAAAAGGGTTGTCTATCACTCCTTTTTCTATGTACTTAATTTGTTGGAAAGTGGCTCTCAATCACTTCCAACCAATTTGGAGGACATGAATGTTACAGACCTAATGCAATGGTTAGTACTTGCTTTTGCCAAAGCAAAAGAAAAATCAGAGAAGAAATTTGACAAGACTTCAAAAACAATCCACCGGGCAAAATAGGTATTAAGTAAACTTTTGACTACACCTCTTGTACATAATGAGGATCCCATAGGTAGTCTAGATAATGTTCTAAGTATAATAGAAATTTTTTTTGATACGTTAGAGGATGCAGCCAGAATAAAAGTAGCAGAAGATTTCAAAAGATTAAGGATGAAAGACACTCTAGATGAGATCAAAGATGATCTTAATACATTGACTGCCACTGAAAAGGAAATAAAATCTTGTCTTAAGGATGGACATGAACTATTTAGACTTTGCATGACTTCACACAAGCATGTAAAGAATATGTCAGATATTATAGCTCAGGATGAATAAGTTTTGATAAAACTCTAAGGATTTTGAAAATAAGAAAATATTAGATATAAATAAGGAGACAAACAAGATACTGGACAAAATCCACACTCTCCAGTTAGAAAAGGATAGAATTCAGAAGATATTTTCAGAGCTCAGAAGCTTCTTGACTCCCAAGCTCAGTGTCTTGGAGAGTACTCAAGAAGATCTTCAGCTTGGTCTAAAAACATTCCATGAACTAATACTTAAGGATGTAGAGGAGGTAGACAAGGCCGCATTTGGTCTAAATGGACTAATTCAATTTACAAAAGCAATTAAGGAAATTTGGGATGAAAATATGCAGATTTTCAAATCCAACTACAAAGATGTTCTATAGGAAATTCAGTTGTGATCTTGAACATCTTCAATTTTGTTCTTTTGGTAGCTATTTCAGTCATTTTTGCCACCCTGACATTGATGTCAAAGGGGAAGAGATGGAGAAAAAAATGAAACATGTAAAATGAAAACATAAATAAAAGAAAGGTTTTCTCTGAAGGCTACGTGTCAAACATTTATGTGTTGTATTTATGTCAATATTTCCTTTTACATTTTTGTCTTGATGTTGCAATTAGTCATTTTTTCACTAAGTGTTGCCATCAATGCCAAATGGGGAGATTGTTGACAAGTGGTCAACACATGCACACATATGTACATGTAGGCACATGCTCATATGAAATATTGTAATTTATGGAAACACTTATCAGATTTATGATCACACATATTGGATATCATGAATATGTTTGTATGCAGTTGATGAAGGAAAAATGCCCAAGTCCACAAACTGTTCCTGTGACCCAATCTGACAGAAAAGTGTAGCAAACTTTACAGGAGCCTCGTTAAGACATGAGATCTTGGTTACATGCCTATAAGAAACAAATGAATATGTGTGTAAGGTGACATGTGTTAATATTTTGGTATCGAAGAGATATGTTCAGTTGATTGGATGTGAAGACAATAAACAGGGTATAACTTGTTGGCAATCACTAAGGTTGACTTTGTGAGCAATTGAGAAGTTATTTTTGGATGCGCTCTTGGATCTAAGGTCAACTAAGGATGGTAATGAAGTGTGTAAATGCACATTAAATAATATTTTTCTTAGCTATAGTAATGTTGAATTGCTTTTTCAAATATATCTCCAGCAAGGTATAAGTACATAGACACTTTGGTAAAAGGTGTGCAATGATAATGTGGAGGAAATAGATATATGCGAACTGTGAAGGCATCTAAGAGATAGAGTAGAGATCAAGGCACTAGTACATTAGACCCACTTTTTAGACCAACATTTCCGACCAAGCATTAAAATGGTTTTCCTTGGTCAGTTTATAGAAGGAAAATTTTGATTTTATTTAATCCAGTCCCGTGTTGGTCGGTATTTCGACAACCATACAGGTTGTCAAAATTCCGACGAACACAGGAATATAACTTTAAAAAAAACATAGGGTTTCATTTTATATTTGATGCGCGACAAAGCAGAGGTGAAAGAAAAGGCCTCGACTCCACCTGTAAGAACCACTCTTCTCTGTTTCCATTGTTGTGAAATCGATTATGTAGTGGCAAAGAGTGTTAGTATTTAGGAAGATGTGTTAATGTACCCACAGTTTTGTGGAGTTTGTGGATCTTAGTTTGTTTGATATCTATATCTCTGTCGAGGAAGGAAGTCACTGTTGACTGTCAAATCTAGTCATGCAACTTCGTTGACATATTTAAGTTGTTTTAGTTTTGTTAATTTTCAAAGCAAAGTAAATTTTTGATAGACTGAAACAAGACTATTGTTCTTGGCCTATCATGAAGTTACGGCCCTAACTCGTATCTTCTCCACGGAATACTTAAAACCGATGGATGAAAGTCAAGTTAGGGTAGAATATTTCAATAAGCTCAACACTCAGATTTGCAGGGGATGTTAAACAGCTTCAGGGCCGATGCCCTAAACCAGATGCATTACATGTATTTAGTTAATGGAATAAATAACATTGTAACAGTGAGTGAATGGAATGAGTATTGAACTTGTTGATTCTAGGGTTTGGATTCATCGAAGACAGTAAGCATCAATACCAACCTCCCATAACCACCCTCGAATTATTCCAGTCGAAGTTGACCTAGCCTGATCAACTAGGTTAAACGTTCTTGAGACCATTTAGAGGTGTCGAGGAAGATTGTTGTTGTTGTTTGTGGATTCAAACAAGAAATAGAGGAAGCAACAATTCAATGCTAAATAACTATGCTCAATTCTATTAATAAACTCTCGGGAAAGAACCCTGTTACAATCAAACCGAGAAGTGGAAGAATTGGAGGTACCCTGTTGATTAGTGGAGTTTAGTCTGTAACTAAAGTGAGTAGACTGTTTATAAACCTTCACATACATTGAAAATATTTTATGTTAATTTGAGAGTGAGGGTTTTGTCTAACCCTATGCCATACATGCTTTAAGTATTTGTTTTATTCTATTCTAAACCCTAGTCAAGGTTTGTCGGTATTGAGTAAGGTATCTTTATTTTGGTTTGTATATACACTATTTTTTATCCTTAACTACTGTCAAGGTTTTGTTGCAAAGATTGTTTAGTTTGAAGAAAAGTTGTTTGTACTTGTTTGAAGATCAAGACATATAATTGGTTTGTGATTAATGATTTACTTAATCTGATTTATTATGAGAAAAGTAGAGACAAACCTACACATTTCTTAAAAGTTTTCTTAAGGAAAATGATAATCATTTTTCTTTGTATAATCAGACACATGCGCAAAGATGGTTTGAATAACTTGCAAATCATTTCTACAAGGTAGTTTTATTTCAGTTGGACAATGAAGAATATTATATAAACATGTTAGTGGGGAAATTATCAGTGTAAAAAAAAAGGTTTTGTTTATTCAATAAATATTCATTATTCATTGTGCACACTAGTTTTCAAAATCATAAATATCTGGTTGAGAATATTGTAGTCCTAATTTACTATGATACACTATTTGGTACATAAGTATCACATGTACCCAAGAATGTATTATATTGGATTAAGATTACCATTTCTCTTAGATATTTTGACTTTGTATAAAAATCAAAGGTAAAGAGAGAAAAAGCCAGTGAGACATTGAAAAGTCTATCAGTGAGATATCATTGTTAGTGAGACCTATGTCAAGCCAGTGAGGCAATTCGAGTAGTTTTATTCTCTAGAGGGTTTCTACTCAAGAAAAAATCCATGTTATATTCTTTGTGTGTCTTATCTATTTTGTTATCCAATTTTATTTTTCATTACATAATACTTCAGGTTTTGTTTAAGTGAAAAATGACTTGTAAATTGTTATATCACTAATTTGTGCCCTCTCTCCCCTCTTAGTGATATTGCACTCCAATAACACTCTTGTTACTCATCACATTGATATTTCCATCAAGTGTCCCATTGAGATCATCCTTGAACATATCCTACATCAATTAGAATCCTTGTAAACTAAGCTAAATGCTAATCATATACCACCTCCCCTCTCCATTTCTACGAAGACATCATCACTATGGACCTTGAGCATAATTTCCTCTTAGGATATTCTCTCTTACATGCTTTCCCTATGTGTTTTGCGACTCCCAATTTAAAATATATAATGGTAAGGGGGTTCCCATGACCCATATTCACTCCTTTAATGCCACTTTCCTTGAGTTCCTCTATGATTGCTACTTGCTTGCTAAAATTTTCCCTTGCACTCCAAAAGATTATGCTTTGGAATACTTTTATACAATCCTTCATAGCTCTAACGATCTTTATATTAAGCTAGATAATTACTTTATCTAACACTTTTGATGAAATATCATCTTGAAATTTCCCTTCCAGCATAGTCCAATACAAACAATAAAATATTCTAATGCCTCAAGTTTTTACCCAAGAAATTATTGGTAAAAAATATGATGACCAATTTATGATACAAGAATAATGTGTAATGCAAGTCATAATGCATTCTTTCATGCACAAGGTCATCAAACCAAATAATGAAACACTTGGCATATACACCAATACAAAATGCAAGATGAGAGAAGCAAAATGGTTAGAATACCATAGGACAAAATAACATGATCAACTCAAACATTGAGATATGGAGGAGAGTCAGATTCTCAAGGCTAACTTATAAACCTTGACAACTTGCCTACCAAGGTGTGCACTTTTGGCATCTTGGAAAATGGAACCAACAAGACAATATTACACTAGCTTGGGCTTCAAGGTCTAAATTGTAAGAAGTTTAGACTGTAGAGCCAAATTTACATGGCTCAAACTTTGGAGTTTAAGAGCATGTTTGATGCAAGGGCATCCTTAGGGCTCGTCACAAATTTGCATTCTACTTGGGAAGTTAAGAACATGTGGTAAATTGTACTCTTGAAGTTGGTAAATAATTTGTGATTTGTAAAGTTGAAGCATTTTATTGTATCATGTTATTGGGTGATGCAATTTCAGGAGTAGTTAATTTATATATGATTGATTGGTCTAGTATTAAAATGCGAGGTTAATTTTATTGGTTCAAGTTTTTGTTTTAGTGAATGGATGTCTATAAGTTGACAGTGGTGTTTGGTTGGAATTGTTTAATTTGTGAAAGGTTATTTTGAATCTAAAGTCAATATCTTTTTTCCCAATTAATTAACCTTCTTGCACATGTGACTTGAATTGTCTCTTGTCCCATAAGTAGTGAAAACTACACAAAGACAATAAATAAAGATAGGTATAAGATTTCATACACTCAAACATAAAGCTTTGAAAGACAATATGACACCTCTTGTTACATACACCGTGGCCTTGTAGCTGACTATCATATCAGTGGGTAAGATTTACATCTTTTAATCTGACCATCTTTTCATCATGTAGTCATTATGAAAGTAGTAAATATCATCCCTCAAGAATTGAATAACATTGTTTTGAGGCACTCTTCTTGAACATGAATCTTTTCTTTCACAACACTGTCATTCTATTTTGTAGAAACACTAACAATAGTCTCTTTATGGCATTATTGATCACTGCACCTTCACATTCATGAAAATCTATTAATGCTTGCATCTTTGTCATGATATAGTACCCTCGTTTCAATCTTTGAATATCACTACCTTTTAGAAACTGTCCCTCTTTTGATTTTTATGACATCATTCCTTACTATGGCTATAAGCCTTCATAACAGTGTTTGTTCTTTATTCATTGTGCTTTGCAATCATGCATGCATGACCTCTATCATCTCTTAATGACTATTATAAGAGTGTCTTTGTGACTTATCATAAACCATATGAATCATTATTTTTTATCACTTTATACCACTATTTTGGCATCTTTTTAAATCATGAATTGTTACACTTATCGTCACCTCATCAAGCCTATTTGACAGTCAACCTTGTCTATAACTAAGAACTCAAAAGTGTTGTTTGTCATTGGGACTAATCTTTGCTTACAAATTTGATCACCATTTATTGACATCATTTTGATAGTCACTTCTCAAGACTCTTGGATGCATTTTTTTCTTTCGTTCTTACTATTCCTTCACATGACTGATCATCTTTTGTGCTCACTGTCATGAGGAACTCTATGACACTCTAAAAGTTCCATTCCAACTTCATCAACACTGTCTTTTCCATTTGTAGTGTATACCACTGCTTTTGATGCATGTTGAATGCCCTCCCATTTAGCCAGTGTCTCCTCTAATAGTCATCTTTGAAGTTTGGCCTTTTCTCTCTACTTTTGTTGACAATGCCATTCTCTGCCTTATCATCTATGTCTACTCTTTGCTTTGACATACATTCTTGGAAGTTACTTTGAATGTGGTGGATCATGTGTTCTACTTAGTATCATTTCCTACTCTTCTCTTTTACAATGACTATCACTGTTCTTCACAAGAGTGCTTTTGTTACTTACCATGACTACCAGAGATCTAAGAATTCAAAACTCTTAGAAACCCTCCTCAAAATAGTAGAGATTTTGTTTTCGCAAAACAAAAGATGTATCTCCCTGTGAACATTTTTAATGAAAACTACTTCTCTTTCTTTGACATCTGCCATTCTTTGTTACTTCCTTCAATAATTTACTCTTTTTCTATGTCTGAAACACACCTTTGAATGTCCAAAGAATGTTGCTATTCTTTACATGAAATCTACATTTCATCTTTCACTTATGCAAGACACTGGTGTGTACTCTATGCTTTCTGATCTACATGCATACTTCTCTCCACCTGTTATAGCCTAATCTACCCGATGATTATAATAGTCGCCAACTTGTGAAAACAATATTGTGTCTCAACGTTTAATATAGTCCTCTCCAACTCATGCTTGAGGAGCTTATATAATAATCAACTCATTAATTTTTTTGGTTTTGATGTAAATTCTATTAAGACATTTTGACCGCCAACTCACTTATGTTTGGAGTCTTCTCCATATTCTGTACTCTTGGCCCAAATTTATTTATCTCACCGATAATAATTGGAAATGAAATGTTTGTATTTCATTGCTTACCATAGTTATCTGCCAAATATGAATTAATCCCCTTCAATGATGATAAATGTTGATGGTAGTCCCAAGTATAGCCTGAATGAAATACCAATTCCTCAATGTGTTCCTCTCTTTGAGACTCTTAAATGTTTTTGTTTTAATTTCTAACTTTTTAATTCAAATTACTATTTATAAAGTTAAATCTTAAATGTCAAAGATCATATCAGTTAGATTTAATTCTATTTCAAGCATACTTAGATAACCTACAAGATTCAAAACAAAAATTATTCATCTTACTTGGGAGAATTCTTGAGTTGTTCATAATGATTAGCAACAAAATCCTTGAGAGACTAATTTTGAAATGTATTAATCTAGACAACACATTTATCTCTATAATAAGATGTCATTCAATTTAACATTTTGCATGTTAGTTTTTATTTTTTGATTTCTTCATATCAGGCCTATACGTTCCAAGCATTTCTCTTCTTGCAACCGTCGTGTTGAGAAATTTGATCACCACTTCCCATGGATTTCTAATTGTGTTGGCAAGGTGAGGTTTAGGTACAGTACAAAAGTTTCTAAGTGGATATTTTGTCATTATCCTCACAATATTTTATCTTTATGAGAGTTAATCTATTTGTAGACTTACCCAGGATATTAGAGAACATAACTTAGAAAGTACTTGAATTCAATGCAATCTTTATGCTGTACAATAGTCAAAAAATTTCACCCTACAAAAAGACATCTTCATAAAATCTATGCTACTTAACCATATTCTCATTTCACCATAGCTTACCCCAAACATATTATATAAGGCAGGAACTTTTACGCTTGCGTCCCTTGTTCTATTGGCTCACCTACATATTTCTGTTTTAGTTTCTTCTTATCTTTAAATTTTTCTAAGGGATTTGTTTATAGTAGACATACACTATTAAGCAAGGAAGAGGTTGTGATCAAGGATACACACCTCATCCATATGAGGGCATCCTTGAGAAAAACAAATAATTCTTTGTAAGAAGGAATGTCACATGATAAACAAATACGACTCAAATGGATTTGCTAGAATTTGTTAGTTAGATGCACACGACATGAAGTCATGATGGTAAAACCCTTTTTCGAAATACATAGCCTCTCTTATTATCTTGTCTTTATCCCTACAAGTCAGTGGTATTAAGTGAAATTTCTCTTTGCCTTTGTGAACAATATATGTATTAGAGTAGCCATCATGAATTGTCCTTCTCATACATATTATATTTTTTACTTAGCATTCAGATTTGCCTAAGCAATACTGTGAACTTTCCTCCAACACATGTACTATTGTGAAAATAATCACAAGTCCATTTGTTGGAGGGCAATTCAGAGTACACATGTTTGGAGGTCTGAAGGAAACAAGAGAATTTGAAGATTCACGAGTGGTGAGAAGATTCTTTTGAGTAGAAGCTTTAGAGGCACTGTAGATCAGTCCATATCTTTGGTCACAAATGTATATAGGCAATGCAGATCCTACATACCAAAATTTCATCTTAGTATTGATTTCCTTCTGTTGTGAAATTCAAACCCTATAATTAGGAAAATGTTAACCGATGCAAGGAGTGCAACCAAAATTTGGAGAATGAATCAAATGGACATAGCTCGAAAATTATGAACATTGCACAATCTTTAGGTAAAGTGATTCTTATTAGGGGCAATGTCCGTCCACATCTGAACATGGTTGTTTACTCGCTGCCCTTCAATAGGACACTTGACTGTACCTATTTGAACATAGTTCAAATCCCAAAAGTCTGCATTTCTAGGACTGTTCAACATTGTCCTAGTCAATCCATGTTTGTATGCTTGCTGCCCATACCAACCTGTATCACTTGCCTAAGCAATAATTTGAGTAGTCTTCCTACACATGTACTATTGTGAAAATAATCAAAAGTCCATTTGTTGGAGGGCTACTCAAAGTACACATGTTTGGAGGTCTGAAGGAAACAAGAGAATTTGAAGAGTCATGAGTCTTAAGATTGTACTTAATATAGCCAAGCTTCATTCAATGGTACATTCAAACATGAAACAAACTATTCTTAAACTAGTAAACCAAAGGACATACTGATTATAAGTAAACCAGTAAACCAAAGGACATGCTTTTACTATTAAGTCTCTGTTTGTTGGGCATACTGATTATAAGTACTTGAAATATATCACAAATGTTGCTTATTAAGGTTGGCAGGATGATTATGCCTATCCTAAAAAAGACTGTCAAATCATTGTGCTTTCAAATCAATTACCTATCGACGTATCCCTTGCGAGGGAGAGAAGCCAAACACATAAAGAACATGCACATAAACATGGCAACTGAAAAACTTAAATGGAATACACCAAGAAGTACCAAATGATGAATGCTCAATTGTTGTAATGGCAAAGCAATATCAGAACCGTCCATTTCTAGAACTTGAGTTTTCTATAGTCCAAATGATTTTTCTTATTTCTTGTCTGTGCTTGGTGACAAGATTTTGAACATTGTTGACATACTTAAATGGAATACACAATACCAAATGATGAATGCTCAATTGTTGTAATGGAAAAGCATCAAAACCGTCCATTTCTAAAATTTGATTTTGTATAGTCTTAATTATTTTCTATAGTCCTAATGATTTTGAAAATTGTTGACAAAGAGTGTTTCTTTTTTTTATTATAGTAGAAATGATTTTTCTATAGTCATAATGATTTTCCTTATTTCTTGTCTTTTGTCCCTTTTTGATTTCCTATGTCTATGCTTCGTGACAGGATTTTGTCACCTTCTTTTGATGGTATATTTCATTCACTCTGTGTGGAATACTATTTTGTTCACTATTTTATTTCAGCTTCATATTTCTTTCATTTTTCATATACACAGATACTACACATGCTGATAAAAAAATGAGCTATTTGATTTAGGTTTACTTTTCATTATTGTAAATGGTTAATATTTCTGATGGTATTCCTTGGTGTATTTCATATAAAAATAATAAATGTAGTAATGATGGTGCAGTGCATTATTGATATAGGTTCGATGACTCTTGTTAATGTGCCAAACTGCCAATGTGGTGGTGGGCAATGTGTGTTGAAGACTTCACGGACACCAAACAACCCTGGATGACAATTTTGATGCTGCCCAAATAGAAAAAAGGTTGCTAATGTGTATATATTTAAAGTTTCTAATGTAAATACTATTCATTATAATATAAGAACTAATGTAGACTGGGTATCACAGGGAAATAATGGCCGCAGATACTTTAGTTGGGTCGATAACAACTCATCTACATCTATCCGCCCATCTCCACTTATCCGAGATGAAGGATTTGAGTGCAAAATGTGTCAGGCTAGGACAAATTCTGAAATTATATTTTTATGATGCCTTCTCTGTATTGTAATCACATATCTTTGTTGCGACCATATGCAGAGATGAACTCAGGAATTAGTTAGTTTAGTATTTTCATATTGTAACTAATATTTTAATATTGATATGACATAACTTCTCTTTGCCTCAAGTGCGCATATATATGGTTTACATCTTTTTTTAGAATAATTCTTCATGTTTATGGCTCAGGTGAGCCCCAATCTACTATCAATCACATGATTTAATGTATAGTATTTTCTTGGTTATTCCATCTATTCCTTGACCTTGACTATGGATTGACTATCATTTTCAAGCTTGAGCGAGGCTTCATACCATGCAGCGTCCACAAATTTGTATGCAACGCTGATTTATGCTGGAGGTAAACTACATGTGTCATGTAAACAACATGGTTGAATGCAATCTCTTTTGCATGTTTTTAAGAGTTTTCCCACCAATACAAGCATAAATAATGCATTGAACGTAATCTACGAACACTCCGTGGTATGAAGTCTCGCTGAAGTTTGAGCACAGCGTGATATGAAGTCTCCCTTTATTCCAGTGAGGGATTGGAATGAGTTCATTTTGGATGCAAAGGAGAATGGGGATACTCAAAGAGGAATTACACCAGCAAATGAGAGAAGGTATAAACACGACAGCTGAGAAACATAAATTCAGATTTCACCACACCTAAGAAACATAATTGTAGGCATCACGGTCACAATTTTTTGTAGACAACGTAATTGAGTTGTATACCCAAGCGATGGAGTGCAACTTCTGCACCTTTGATTCCAAGTTGACACTACGGGATACAAAGACCATAGATAAGGAATAAATTTAGAGAGCGGAGGAGGTCCATAACGACCAAAATAATACAGGACGAACCTCAAGTTAAATGAGGCAACTACAAACATTTTAATATATTTTTATTATTAAATAATGAAATTTATATACACTAGTGTTCTAAGCCTCCTCATTACATGATTTATTATTGTAATCCCCCTCTAACTTACACATCTAGAAAATGAAACTACAACCTATTGGCATTGAGACAAACCTTATAGAACAACAACAGCTAGGAATGATCACTTTCCAACATCTTTTGAATACACCTGTAGCTCATGAATACAAGGTCCTCCAATAGATGTATTCAATAGATGTTGAAAAGTGATCCTTCCTAGCTGTTGTTGTTCTATAAGGTTTGTCTCAATCCCAATAGGTTGTAGTTTCATTTTCTAGATGCGTAAGTTAGAGGGGGCTTACAATAATAAATCATGTAATGAGGGGGCTTAGAACACTAGTATATGCAAATTTCATTATTTAATAATAAAAATCTATTAAAATGTTTGCAGTTGCCTCATTTAACTTGAGGTTTGTCCTATATTATTTTTGTTGTTATGGCCCTCCTCCGCTCTCTAAACTTATTCCTTATCTATGGTCTTTGAATCCTCTAGTGGATCAATTTGGAATCGGAGGTGTAGAAGTTGCACTCCATTGCTTGGGTATACAACTCAATTACATTGTCTCCAAAAAGATGTGACCATGATGCCTACAATTATGTTTCTCAGCTGTTGTGTCTCAGGACCCCTTATGACCCTTTACGACCATTTATGATCCCTAAGAATACATCTTAGAGGTCTTAAAATGTTGTAAAGGGTCATAAGAGGCTCCTAGGAGGGGCCAAATGAGCTTCCACCTTCACGTGGTTGGCCCTGTTAAGTAGAGAATGTTATACTCTTCTCAAAACAAAGAGAAGCTCAATAATTTAAGGTCTTAGTCCATGAACAAATTAAATTAGACTTACTATCTAAAACACATAAAAAACATGCACATAAACACGACAACTGAGAAACATAAATGTAGATTTCACAATAGCTGAGAAACATAATTGTAGGCATCATGGTCACAATTTTTTGGAGACAACGTAATTGAGTTGTGTACCCAAGCGATGTAGAGAAACTTCTGCACCTCTGATTCTAAGTTGAATACATTTGTTGGAGGACCTTGTATTCATGAGCAACAAATTTAGTCAACTTGGAATTAGAGGTGCAGGAGTTTCCCTGCATCGTCTGGGTATACAATTACATTGTCTCCAAAAAATTGTGACCATGATGCCTACAATTATGTTTCCTAGCTGTTGTGTCCCAGGACCCCTTATGACCCTTTACAATCCCTAAGAATACATCTTAGAGGTCTTAAAATGTCGTAAAGGGTCATAGGAGGCTCCTAGGAGGGGCCAGATGAGCTTCCACCTTCACGCGGTTGGCCCTGTTAAGTAGAGAATGTTATAGTCTTCTTGAAACAAAGAGAAGCTCAATAATTTAAGGTCTCAGTCCACGGACAAATTAAATCAAAGGCTTTTTTGAAGTCAATAAAGCAGCAAAAAGCCTCATCACCCGGAGTGTCCCATATTTTGTCAACTAAGTATCTAAGAGTCACTCCGTGATCTATGGTGGAGTGTTTTGGTCTAAAACCGACTTGTTTGTGTGAAATAAGACAGAAAATGTGTGATTGTTTGTAAATAGTAAACAACAGTGACATAATATTGTTGTGCTTAATTTGATAATATATATATATTTAAAAAAAAAAAATTTAAATTGTATGTCAATATTTCGACCAACAAAGAATAGAAATATCGACGAGAAAGCTATACATTCGATGTTTATTGCGATGATTTTACATCGCAATTTCGACGTACATTGGTCGCAGTGATAAGACTATAACCGACAATTCTTCCAGGTTGAAGCAATGATTTCAACGTTGTTTCTATAGATAGTTCAACCACTGGCACGTCGCAATTTCGACAGAGATTTGAAGTGTGGTATTTTCGACAAAAAAAATCCGACGACTGTTATGGTAGATTAGCCTACCAATAGGCGTCTAATAATTGACTAAACCTCGTCGAAAAACAAGCTAAAATTTACTAGTGAGGAAAAGGAGAACAAGAGGAGTTTTTCAAGGAATACTTTGTTAACTCTTTGTATTCAGACATCAGATTGATTGTAAGTGTTGTTGCACCTCTTATATACCTTTAACAGGGTGATTTCCTCTAATAGATTTGGACTTCTAGTAGGGTCGATTCCTTAATTGAGATCACATTGTAAAAGACTCCTAACAGGGTCTGTCCTTTAATAAGGACCTGCCTATTGTAATACTCGGCTCCTAATAGGGTCAGAACTCTTAACAGGGTTATTATACCTATAGCGCAGATATTTTTGGGTATGATCCTCGCCGTGGTTTTTTCCCTTAATACAGTTTCCTCAAAAACAAATATGGTGTTATGAGTTCTTCTATGCTTGTCTATGTTGCATGGTTACTTATTTTATGTTACATCTTTATATGTTGTTTAAAGAAGATTAAGAAATCAAAGAATATTCTAAAGTATTGTAACACTGATTCACCCCCCCTCTCAGTGTTACCAAATCCTAACACATTTTAGATTTCAATACAGTAGTGCAAAAATTTTAGGAAAAAAGATAAAAAGTACGTATATGTCTGACCACCTTAATCACAATAAAATGATGATATATTTTCACAAGATTCTAGATATAAGTAGTAGACTCATGCCCATATGTGATGCATGTTTTTGTGTAATTTTTTTCCAACTAAATAATTAATTATCAATTTTCTGCTACAACTTTTTCAAAATTAAAAAACTCCTGTGTCTGACCACTTTAACTAATTCTAAACTTTACAAAATTAAAAACTTCTTTTTTTTTTCTTATAGTAGGTGAAGCATAGAATGTGACGCATGTTTCAAATTTCAATTTAAGGTTAAACCATTTGAAAGTTATAGTTGTTTTTCAATCAATCTATCAATCAGGACTTTAGAGGTAACTCAATTAGAAACTAAGTAATAATTACTTACTGAACTCAAAATTTGACAGCAATTATATTAATGGAAAGTTGATAATCTCTTTAAAAAACTCTTTTCGTTTCATCAAATTTAGGTGAAAAAAGATCGTCAACTACACTCTCAAATTCTCGAGATCAGAGGAAATATCTTAAACACTTTTTTTGGGTTGACCATCCACATTTTGCATTCCAAAGCCAAAACCTGATGCAAATCCCGAGCCTAATGGGGTATCTGAAATATAATCAGATACCCGATTTGGACAGGTTTGAACTCAAATTTCACTTTTACCACCAACGTCATTTAGGTTGATTTTTTATATGATTTATATTTATGATTTTAAATTTTCATTTATAGGGATTGAATTTATGATTTTTTTATTTATATTTGTTCATTGGTGCATTTTAATTTATTTATATTTGATTTTATATTTTGTTTATAATATTTTTTTAGTTAAAATATTATCTTTATAAAATTATTTAATTAATGTACAAAATTAAAAAATATATGTTAATTAGATATTCCCTTTTAGATTATGTGATATATTATATAATATATTATATTTAATGATATATATATATATATATATATATATATATATATATATATATATATATATATATATATATATATATATATATATATATATATATATATATATATATAATATTATATTTAATGATATTCTCTCTCTCTCTCTCTCTCTCTAGGGGTCTTAAAGGGTTGTAAGGGGTCTTAAAGGGTCTTAAGGGGTCAGAAGGGGTCCCAAGACACATTAATGTGTCATAGGACCCCTTATTACCCCTTATGTCAGAGGAAATATCTTAAACACATTTTTTGGGTTGACCATCCACGTTTCGCATTCCAAAGCCAAAACTTGATGCAAATCCCGAGCCTAATCAGGTATCCAAAGACAAATCGAGTATCCAAAATATAATCAGATGCCTGGTTTGGACAGGTTTTAACTCAAATTTCACTTTTCCCACCAATGTCATTTGGGTTGATTTTTTATATGATTTCTATTTATGATTTTAAATTTTCATTTATAGGGATTGAATTTATGATTTTTTTATTTATATTTGTTCATTGGTGCATTTTAATTTATTTATATTTTATTTTATATTTTGTTTATAATATTTTTTTATTTAAAATATTCTCTTTATAAAATTATTTAATTAATGTACAAAATTAAAAAATATATGTTAATTAGATATTCCCTTTTAGATTATGTGATATATTATATAATATATTAGATTTAATGATATATATAATATTATATTTAGTGATATATATATATATATATATATATATATATATATATATATATATATATATATATATATATATATATATATATATATATATATATATAATATTATATTTAATGATATTCTCTCTCTCTCTAGGGGGGTCTTAAAGAGTTATAAGGGGTCTTAAAGGGTCTTAAGGGGTCATAAGGGGTCCTAAGACACATTAATGTGTCATAGGATCCCTTATTACCCCTTATGTCATCTCTCTCCTCCACTCACCCACTCCCATTCTCTCTCTCTCTCTAATACGAATATTACTAAATATCATACTAATATTAATGTAATATAATACTAAAAGTATACTATTTTACAATACTAATATAAATAATAATAATATAATACTAATTTATTAATACTAATACTTATATCATAATATTAATATTATAAAAAATGAAATATGAAACAAAAATTAAAAAACTAAAATCAAAATTGAAAATAGCATTCAAATAAAAACTAAAATTTAGGCATCTGAAATTGGATATCCGATTTATGAACTAGCATCCTAAAACAAATTATTATTCTTTGGGTCCCTCAATCGGAGAACCACTTTTTTTTGCAGACAATTCCGAAGGTCCATATCTTGGAGGTCTCTGGAATTGTCTAGCCTTCTTGAATTGGTGCTCTTGCATTGAGATAACATTTTTGCCTTGCGGAGAGAAAGACACCCAGAGTAAAAAATCAAAGGAGAGAGTAAAAATGAATAGTAAAAAAATCAATTTTACCCTATATATTTAATTTTAACTTAATGCGGGTAATTTTTGACTAAATAATTCAAAATTGAGGTCAATTAATTCAAAATTTTCACCCAAACATTGAAAAATCATTTCAATTCATTTTCCGAGGGGGCATATTATCACCAGGAACCAAAAGTTTCAAAATCAGGGCATCAAAATTCAAATCAGGGATCTGTATCGAAACAACATCATTAAAATCAATTAAATCGGATAGGTAATCAGTTTGACATCAAATCATCATTGAAATTAGAATCAGAGATCAGATTAATCTTTGAATCAATGTGCTTTGCACATTCATTCAAATAGGGGCAAATGTATACACCTAAAGGTCAAAGAAAACATTAATTAAATTCAAGTCATTTAGATTAATTAAAATCAAAATTGATCAACTATGTCATTGAATTAACCATTTGATTATATAGTTCTTTAATTAATTAAATTCAACCCATTCAAATATCATACATGACTAATTTAATTAATTCTTTGAATTAATTCCTCTTAAATTGTCTCACCTACCACTACATGACAAAATTGAATTGACCAATGGGAGATGAGAAATGAGCACCCATTGATCATTAATAGGCTTTGCTATCTTGACCATTCATTTGTGAAAATCAATCTTGGCCATCCACATGGGACACTTAATCAAATTTAACCCCTACTCTATATTGATCATTGCTACATAAACTCACCCCTACACGTTGAGAAATCCTATAAATAGGTTGCATAATTAGAGTAATGGATCCACTTTCATTTTAGAGTATCATCATAATGCTATTTTGAGCATTTATTATCATAAAGAGCATCTTTATTATAGGCAAATGAGCTTAGCTTGATCATTTAAAGTAAGATCATAATGGAGAAATGGCTTTGCATCATAGAGATCTTAATCATTTAGAGTAGAATTTGCATATCATATCATTGAATTCTAATTTTCTAGGTTGTCACTTGAGGATCAAAGTTGCAGCCGAGAGCATAATTCAAATCCTTAGAACTAGAGAGTCATAGAATGCTCATAATCTTTCATTTCTTTGTTTTAACTAGTTTTATCAAGTTGATCTGAAAGGTTATACTAATGTTCTATGTAGATTTGTGATTCATATTACACAATGCAACTTTCAATATTTAATCCTATGTGACATGTTTACAGCTAGTCCTTACACATCTCAAAACATTTCCTCAAATAAACACAAAACTAAATAAACAACAACACACAGAAATCCAGATTTTACAATTACAAAAGTTATAAAAACCTACATCTAGAGATCATTTAAAAACAACATGAGAAATATATCATTACTTATTATTTTTTATTTATGTTACTATAATTTACTATTTTTATTTGAATAATAATTTCATATTTTAACAACTTTTCCCACAACGAAGAAATGAAAATTTATAATAATCAGTCTTGTAGGCTCTTTCACCACAACTGATTTAATTTTTTATTCTAAGTGGGGCAGGGTACAGCATACAGATTTGTCTCCTGTTCACCTTTCCAGATTTTACCCATTATGGTCTTAATCATGTTAGACAGATCATTTTGATAACCAAATTCCCAAACAAGATGTTGTAAATTTGAACACACCAGAAGGGATGGAATGGAAACATAACAAAGATGGGACGTGGTGGAATTACCTTGCTGTACAAGTTATTTCAACTGGAACTCTTCTGCACTTGGGGCCACCTCAATAGAATTTATGCCATATTTTACAATTGAAGACCTTAGAGAACATGAAGATAAAAATAGATAATCTTGCTCCAAGATGTGAGGTACTTATTTTGATTTTAGTGAATTACAGACAGCACTCCACAGACTTAACCAACTTCAACTCGGCACTTATACTGATTTGTATCAGTAAATGGAATTCCAGCACTAGAAATGTCCACACCGCATATTGCAATCACACAATCAACATGGCTGACAGTTCTTTGTGAGATATGTACTTCATTGTGAGAAACATGCAAGATGGGTTTCAAGTTAAGGAATATAAAGCACAGATTGATCACCGTACAACGTATGCTTAAGATCAAATAACAATCATTACCACAAATTCAGGTTTCTAATTTATGAATAGCATGTTTCACATTACATTTTCATATTTCTAAAGATTTATGTTAGATTCAACATTTTATCTTTGATGGGATGGTCATAAAAATGTTTTCTCAATTTCTCACCGGACAGTTCTGGATTGTAGTTGTGATTTACCTATGGTTTAAGATGATTTTAAGAGGACATAAACTTTTGGCATGCCTGAGTTTTCAAATGTAAGAATCTATTGGAGAAACAAATCCGGCACTGTGTACAGCAGTGCCCTATGAGTGTCCTGAGCTTTCCGCAAGCTGACACTCGAGCTGAAAACTCTTGACAAATTGTTCAACGAAGTTGTTTCAACAGCCCATCAAGAACGTAAAAGTAGTCAAGAACCTCAGAGCTAGGAAGTGAAGTTCAGTTGAGGGAAAAAATTGAGACCAGAATATTCTAAATGCTGGAAAGGTTTAGATTTGGTATATGCAAAAACACTAGATATTGTGTTCCACTAGTAGATGAATCCACTCAGCCCAAACATTACAGCTATAATACTGCTTTAGGACTTACAGATTTCAAAACAAGTTTCTGCTTATGAAAAATATGATAGTGTTTATATATAGTGAAAACCATTACAAACACCAACTTATAAACCCTGTCAAATTAGGTAGGGCAGGATTGGACATTGACATGCATTGAAATCTTGACACCATTAGTTCGCCTACCTACATTATCATGGTAGTGGCTATCCAGCCACGAAAATCTTTTTCATTATATAGCTTTTTGCAAACTTTTGAAAAAAAAACTAAGTGTTCCCCCTTCGTATGGTTAACAATTTTCATGGCTGCATAGCCGCTGCCCATTATCATCATAACATAGAAATAATTTCATTATGTACACTCTCAATACCTCCATGGTTCACTTACTAAAATTCATGGCCCAGATCAGAATAGGGGATAAGCATAGCCACAAGATTTTTTACAATGAAAAATGCATGACACTTGACTTGCAAACAGATTATTGCAATGATTAGATTCTATAGAATGAAAATAAGATTACATTTATGTATTTTAAGAACGATTGAACAATTCTTGTGCAACTGCAAATCCAAATCACCCACTCGTACTTACAATATAATGACATCAACTTACTTTGACCTCTTAATACTATTATGTAATGCCCCACGTCATGGAAATGTTAAAAGGTTCATCCTTTCCTCAAAGAAAGAAACAATAATGACTGAATTCCACCTTACCTTCAGATTTAACTATGACAAACCTGACATGCTCCCTATGGTGATGTCATCTTTCTTATGCAAAAGCATTCCTAGGTACATCTCCAATAAGTTCAAGGTGCATTCTCAAGAGAAAAATGTGGAAATGGATTTCGTGCTGCTTGATCTGAAGCTGAAGCCAGACCTTGGAGCATTCTTATGATTTCCGCAGTATCATCCAAATAGTATTTAGCTTTACTAGGCTTCTGACCCACTGTACATGCAAACACTTCTGCTATAGATGACAGTGATGGTCCAGACATGGCACTTGTGATGCACTCAAACATCTCTTCATCGGATCTGTCATCTCCAATACAAAGAACAAAATCTGGTGTTGTGCCTCTCTGCATCATTGTTGAAAGAAGCCGTTCTGCTACCAGTCCCTTGCTGACACCCTGCATTTACAACATGCTTTGTGAATAACAGGTAATCTTTGTACCACATATTATCAAAAAGCAAGGCACAGGATGATCTAATGTATACAAGTTTTCATACCTGAGGCTTGACCTCTACAATATGTGTGCCACTCTTGACAGAAACGGGCTCATTTGCAAGTACACTCTCAAGATGATCAAGTAGTTCCTTTGCCTGGCAGGATCCAAAATCTGGGTCAGCATCCTGATAATGCCAAACCAAAGCACTTTCCTTTGATTCTATTGCAGAGCCATCTGTAGTTTCAGTATATAATTTCATAACAGGCTCAGCAGTTCGTTTCCAATCGAAGTCTGCTACATTTACACATGTTTCCCATTCAGAATGTGGACTCCACCTGAGACCCAGAGAAATAAATGAGAAAATATCATCTTGTGCACTACTCCTAACAACTACAGCTGTGCATCAGAATGAAGAAACTAAAATATATCATCACCTTAAGAAATACCCATGCTCTGCTGCAATTCCCAGCTTGTCACAAGGGGCAAACCACTCAATGAGCTTCTGTCGCCTCCTTCCACTTACAATAAATACAAAATTCTTTGGATCACTACACAAACTATTCAAAATAGAAAGCACCTCTGGGCTGGGAGTTTTATTTATAGAAGCCTGCGGCATCATAGTACCATCATAATCCAGCAAAATTGCTCTGCTTTTGGTCCTTTTATATGCAGAGACAATATGCTCTGTTGAAAGCTTCCTGAAGCTTGTATCAAGCACAATTACCCTGAAACTCAATCCGAAGCCAATGCCCCAGCACCTCCTCCTGTTGTGATCCTTGCATGCTCTACCCAAATCTTGCAAAAAACTACGTGCCCAGTACCCCACATCATGAGTGCTCACATAGCGGTAGTGTTTTTCATGTCTTAGTTGCTTTTCAGACTCAGGAATAACAATGGCTGTGTCCATGGCCTCAGCCACTGAATCAATATTCCAGGGATTGACCCTGATGGCTCCACTAAGAGAAGGGGAGCATCCAATAAATTCTGAAACAACCAGCATGCTCTTCTTTGTGGAAGATGGACTCAGTCCTAATATTTTATCTAATTTAGAATTTCCCTGCCTGCAAATAATGTATTCATAGGGAATGAGATTCATTCCATCCCTTACTGCAGTGACCATGCAACATTCTGCAACAGTATAGTAAGCAATTCTCTCAAAGAATGGAAGAGGCTTATCAATCAGTACCACAGGCTTATAGTTTGAGTCGCCAAACAACTCATTTATTCTTTTGGCTGTAGCATATGTCTCTTCCTGCACTTCCTGAACATCTTTTCCTCGACCCCTTGCAGGATTTGCAATCTGCACCATTACCACCTTGCCTCTCCACTCATGATGTTGCATAAGAAGCTGTTCCATTGCGAGTAACTTTAAGCTTATGCCTTTAAAAATGTCCATATCATCCACACCAAGAAAAACAGTCTTTCCCCTGAATTGATCTCTCAGTTCTGTGACTTTGGCCTCTGTCTCACTAAGATTCAGCACAGACTGTAGCTGACCCATGTGAATGCCCACTGGCAAGATCTTGATACTTACAGTGCGGCCATAGTATTCGAGCCCTATATAACCCCTCTTTGACTCATAGGAAAGGCCAAGCATCCTGCTGCAACAGGATAAGAAGTGCCTTGCATAATCAAATGTATGAAAGCCAATTAAATCTGCATTAAGAAGACCCCTGAGGATTTCATCTCGAACAGGGAGAGTTCTGTAAATTTCCGAAGAGGGGAAGGGGCTGTGCAGGAAAAAGCCAAGCTTCACCCTGTTAAATCTCTTTCTCAGAAAGGTGGGCAATGCCATCAAATGGTAATCATGCACCCAGACATAATCATCGTCAGGGCTAATCACTTCCATGACCTTGTCTGCAAATATCTTATTAACAGAAACATAAGCTTGCCAGAGAGACCGATCAAATCGGCCACCATGATCTGGCGAAAGAGGTAGCATATAGTGGAAGAGTGGCCACAGTTGTTGTTTACAGAAACCATGGTAAAATTTGCTAGAAAGTTCAGGAGGAAGAAATGCCGGCACACATTTGAAATTCTCTAGCAATACTTGAGCAACATCATCCTGCTCACTTGGATCAACTTCCTCCTTGAGGCAACCAATGTAGACAACCTCCACATCTTCTGCAAGCCCATCTTTAAGCTGCAAAAGCAATGAATCCTCATCCCAGCTGAAAGCCCACCCTTTGTTATCAGGCCTCCTCTGAATCCTTAAAGGAAGCTGGTTGCCCACAATTATTGTTCGTTCCTGAATGACAGATGAAGGTGCATCTGAAACTACACTGTTGCAATTGTCATCGTCAAGCTCTGAAATGATTCCTGCCACAGTCATTACCCTAGGGAGTCGCCTACCTACTCGCCCTAAGTTCAGAGACTCACCTGAAGCCAGGTCCAACAAGTTTGAATATGATCTAGACACCATTTGGCTGTAAGAGTAAATCTATCAAATGCTTTAAGAAACCAGGCCAATCTGAGACAACTAAGTTTCTTCCTTAAATTGCTGGATTCTACTGCATGCCGATGATTTGGAGTCTGGACTAGAAATGTGAATATATTATGGTTATGGAGACTTAGGAATACCAAATTCAAATCATGTGGTACAAAGCCAATCACATCACAGGCGACTTCTCCCACTTCAGATTTACAAAACAAATTCAATGAACCTCATACTCTTTGATATGCCAAACTATATGGTATGCTTCCACCTCTTAAGTCTCAGAACCCTATTCTCGATGCGCTGACTTCCGTGGGCCTCAAGATCCAGCTCTAGACCACGTCTTCAAGTATGTGATAAATGAGGCTTGAAACAGGTCAGCTGTCAGCAATTTAACCATCAAAACATCCAAACCTGAACCTTCTAAACACATAAGTTTCCCTGTCCCTGAATATCAAAACCTTTGGCACCTTAGAACATTTTACATCTATTTAAAACACAGAAAACTTATTGCTAGTGCAGAGATTGATACACCTTGAATGCGTACATACTTTTAGATTTTTCCATCTGAGAACCTCTGAACTCGAATCCAGTCAACCTGTAAAACAGCAAGTGTGCACATTATTAGCACACAGTCTTAAAAACCGGCTTCCAAATCATTTGAATTTTGCACTCGGAGCTTCTAAACTTCTCTATTTGTGATTAGCCATGACAAGGCAAACTGAACCGTGAGATGAGATGACTTCTACAGTGCTCTAGTACAAATTTGGTTGTTTATCCTCTTAAATTTAAAAAAAGTCTCTCTATGGGTTTGTCATTTTAAACTGAGAACCCCTGGTCAATTAATTGATTGAAATACCACAACTACAAATTATTGTGTAATTCTGCTCAACATAATTACACAAAGGAACATTCATGCATAAAAATATACAAATTGTCAACTTAATACACTGCTAAGTCCCCATATTCTGTGTTTTGCCTATTAAAAACGTGGGAATAAGCATTTTTTCGAAATATATTGTGAAGATAAACCTCCCCAAACACGCTTAGAATATTTCAAACTCAGGACCCTCAAAAACCTTGTTCCTAAACATCCCAACCTCAAAATACATGTGGTTAGGGTCTCATTCCAACAATGACAGATTCCAAATCCAAACTGCTTGAAAACCTACTGAAATTCCTTTCTAAGACTATGCACCGAGGAACAACATTCCAACCCACAAAGGGCCGTAGCTTACTGGCAGAGCACCTCAGTATACTAATGGAAAATCCTAATTCAAACTCATAGCTGCTTAGTTAGGACTCTACAGCTTTAGAAAACAAAAATCTGTTACGCTGCTTAAAATCCTGAAAACACACACATACCAGTCATGAACTCGCGAATGCTTGTACAATGCGAGGTAGAGAAGCTCGAAATTGCTTTGTTTTCCCACCTGGGTATCGAGAATTCTACAAACTTGAAAGATCCGGGGTGTCTCCGTTCAAATATCTTCAACTCATTCGCTCATAAAGTTGAGAGACGGGAGAAAATCATGGTTGCCGAAAAAACAGATTAACAGCAAAAGGAGTCATCCGAGAGGTCTCAAAGTAAAACGAATCAGATGGGCTCGTGCAATCTCCACCACCAAAAAAGCTATGCTTTTACCATACTTTATTAATCCACCATTGTAATGATAAATAGAAGATGCTCCATTCTTATTCTCAAACCCCACTGATTAGTTCCGAACCCGAGGTGGTAATGTGGATTTTCACTCCGATCGCGGTTAACAAGATGTCAACTCTGGTTAGGGCGAATAAAATCCCGAATCTCAACGAGCCAGTTCGGCCTGGTGCTCCTCTGGACCCGCCAGCAAAATGTTGGGGACCCAGTTTTCACAGTCCTAACCGTGCAACGGTCATACTCGCCAATTAGCGAAAGTTTTAGTGGTGGAAAAGAAAAGCCAAAACAGGACCATGCGTAAGCATTGCAGTGTAGGAGTGTCATTGGACCTGCTGGCATTGTCCAGCTTCCATGCCATATGCATTTGCAGGTCACAAGTTAGAAGCAGTTTGTATTCTAAAAGTTGAGCTCGAAGAGGGCAGATTACTTGATTAAAATTAGTAGTAGAAGAGCAAAGATATAGTGGACAGTCAAAAATGGTCATTGGAGTTCCTTGGTTGGATTTCAATTTTAGGAAAAAAAAAAAACTAAACTCAACTTTAAAAAAAACAGTATTTGGTGAGCGATATAGAAAAATAAAAGTAGTAGTCGTTAGAATTCTGTGGTTCGATCTCAACCTCATATGCGATCATGACCAAAACAGTGTTCAAAGGTAGATGTAAATGCTAACAGTCCAGTTAACAACTATTTCACATCATTTTAGGCCATCTAATCTGTGCACTTCAATGTTGGTGGAATCCAAATGGTATTACATTATTGAGTGTTCGGTCTATAAGGACATTCAGTCCGTATTAATTATATTGATGATGCTGTTAATGTGTTTCTGGGAACGAGCGTGTCAATTTTTTCAACATCAACATTTTGGATCATATTTCATTATCCATCATCAAAATGAGAGAATTCAAGGATGCAAAAAATTATACCAGATAACCTGATCAAAATTCATAACAAAAGAACCATGATCAACAAATAAATAGTGCACACTCAGAAATACAAACTAGAATTAATTGATTGTCTCTCAGAATTTTTGTCATATCTTCAATCTTAAGTCACACACTATTTGGCACACTATTTGGTTTGGTCTAATGATTGTTATTAAAAACTTTGTTTCATTCATTCTCTTAAAAATTCATATACTGTTTTCAAATTCCATGAGTGGTCAAGTACACATCATAAAAAATTTCATTCATTCAATCATTCGGTATTACATAAATTTGCAGATAATATCCAGTTTAAATGCCTTCTATATTTGTGGGTGGCCAGGTAATATCCAGTTTAAATGACTTCTACAATTGTGGGTGGCAGACTTTTGCAAATGTAAAGTGGTTAACAGCGATTCCATTTGATAACAGTTTAACCCATTATGTAATGGACCATAATCTGAAAACTGTATATATTTCTTTTAATAAATTACAATCTACAAAATTCTCCATAATTCTCCATATACTGCCAAAACCAGACAAATTTATACCCTAACAACATAAAATAATGAATCATGTTATTATCATTTGACTGTGAATCTGTGTGAAAACTAAACCCAACCCACTGACAGGGAATATATTTGTGACAGAAGAAGGGTAGGTGCAATTCGATCCCAATTATGCTTCTGCTTCTTTGTGGGCCTCCTCTGCCCCATGAGAAATGTTTTTCCTTGACATTGAATGCCACCGTATGCCTAAAATCTTGGACCTGTTGCAATCCAGTAGATGTTGAATGTACACCTAATCTGAGGCGATTGAGATTTGTAGTCTTGCATACCACTCGATACATTCGGAATTGGAGCGTAGCAATAAAATCAGGGTAAGAAAAAATTGGTGATGCAGACCAAATTCTTTGTACAGTATATAATATGCCTCCAATTACAGCAGTATGTTTGAGATTGGCCCATTATTTTACTGGTTAAGTCAATTTATGTGTCTTGTCAACGATTATACATTATACAGCCATTGTTGCCTACCCAATAAACGACAACCTTGAATGGTAAGTCGTCATGCATTGTATCTTGGGTTTCTATTGATTTTCTTAGGAGTCTTTGTCTTTGTTTCATATGGAGTTTCAATTTGTCTTTTTTTAAAGGTTGTCACGTATAGGGGAAGGGACAATGTCTATTTGTATTTGTGATAGTCAAAATTCGTAAATTCTAATTGAAGGAGTTGTGCGACTTTATTAATATTCACATAGTACACAATTATTGGAACATTTATGAATAATTATTAGTAAAATGTATTGATTCTTAGGAGAATATGTATATGGTTTAGTTGTGCGAAAGTTTGAGGTAGTTATAATGCACAGTTATTGGGGTATCTTAAAGTAGGTGACATGTCTAGATGACCACATTTTGACAATAGGGTACATAACAAATCTGACAACATTCATCTTGAGTATCCAAAACCTAGTACAATAGCTATAAGCAGTTAAGTCACAAACAAAAACTAAAAACAATTGTTGAAATATGATGTGACATTTAGAAACTTAGTATGTGCAAAGTTAGCTATAATGACTACTAGTACCCTTCCCCTAATATATGATTCTCTTAAGAATTTGTATCTAAATTTGTCTAGTATTGATTCTTAGAGGAATATGTATATGGTTTAGTTTTGTGAAAGTTTGAGGTAGTTATAATGCACAATTATTGGGGCATCTTAAAGTAGGTGACATGTCTAGATGACCACATTTTGAGATTTGTGTATATAACAAATCTGACAACATTCATAACAATAGCTATAAGCAGTTAAGTCACAAACAAAAACTAAAAACCAATTGTTGAAATATGATGCCGCATTTAGAAACTTAGTATGTGCGAAGTTAGCTATAATGACTACTAGTACCCTTCCCCTAATACATGATTCTCTTAAGAATTTGTATCTAAATTTGTCTAGTAATTGGTTCATGTGATGTTCCAATTTGACTTTTTAAAAGTAATTACTCTCAAATAAAAGATATCTTAGGGTTTTCTAAAGAAGATTGTATTATATTTTTTCCAAGATGCTTTCAATGTAAGGGATCTCATGGGTTTTTGGATTTTTTGGGGATTGAATTATAGTAAAATAAGTAATTGTGAAGGTTGTAAGGAATTAACATAATTAAAAATATTAATATAAAAAATATTTATATAAGGATGACATCAATAATATGTACATCAAAAAACTTACAATTATTAAACAAAATTCATTATGATAATGTACGACTCTTTTATTTGCAATGTTGGACTTACATGGATTGATTTGGAATTTGATGTATTCCAATTGATAAGCATTCTTTTTTCACCTTTAATGTTATCTATAATAAAGAAGATGTTGACAAAATGTAGAAGTCATTTTTAGTCTATAATATTATATGTAATAAAGAAGACGTTGACACAATGTAGAAGAATATTACAAGTTTTATACTTTGATGATAATTTTTTTAACAATATGGTGGCTTTTCCTCATGTTTTTACTAAAGTGTTTGAATTCTTTGATTCATATATTTGTGACATGTGCGCATCTATGTTAGCGCTAAATGCCTTTTAGCTCCAGCTATTTAGATTTACAATACAAGAATTTGGAGTAGACTCGCCTCATGTATTTTCTCTCTACTTTATGTGATTAGTTTATCTTGAATATTAGGATAAATTATAAGGTGATATATTGCTTCCTCTAAGGAATATTTAAGATTTCACTTAGCTAGGAGCATTCTAAAATATAATTTACCAAATCTTTTGACCCTATAACAATTATTAAACAAAATTCATCATGATAATGTACGTTTCTTTTATTTACAAACAATGTTTGACTTACATGGATTGATTTGGAATTTGATTTATTCCAATTGATAAGCAAATTGTTTTCACTTTTAATGTTATCTATAATAAAGAAGATGTTGATACTATGTAGAAGTCATTTTTTTGTCTATAATGTTATATGTAATAAAGAAGACATTGACACAATGTAGAAGAATGTTACAAGTTTATACTTTGATGATATTTTTTTTAACAATATGGTGACTTTTCCTCATATATTTACTAAAGTGTTTTAATCCTTTGATTCATATATTTGTGACATGTGTGCATCTATTTTAGTGTTAAATACCTTCTAGCTCCAACTATTTAGATTTACAATACAAGAATTTGAAGTAGACTCGTCTCATGTATTTTCTCTCTACTTTATGTGATTAGTTTATCTCGAATATTAGGATATATTGTAAGGTGATATATTGCTTCCTCTAAGGAATATTTAAGCTATCACTTAGCTAGGAACATTCTAAAATAGAATTTACTGAATCTTTTGACCCTATAACAAAAGTTGTTGATGTTTAGCAATGGTGGTGGTCTCTAATTGAAGCCCTAATTTACAAAGCTCAATTCTTTATTATATTTTTCTTTGTAGAGTAATATTTCCTTAGGCCTTGTTGTTGTCAATGATTTTCTATCATTTTGAGAGGGTTCTGTTTCACTCTAGTCTTTTACTCCCAGTTTGTTAAATTGGGAATTAAAATTGATTATATTAATTATTTATGATCTCATATATTGTAATTTTGAATTATTATTCTAGCATGAAGGTTCCAAACTATCCCAAAGCTTCCAATTACGACAAAGTCATTTTCTAGTTAAGAAGAGAAATAAACAACGTTACTATTTTGATATTGAACAAAATACTAATATTATCTTTAACCATAAACCAAACCTAAACTATATATTGTTGGAAACTGCAATTGAAGCAATTGTTGTATTGTCATTGATGTCAAACCTTAACTGGTAAGACTGTTTCTATTTAAGAAAGTACTATATCTATTTGAGTGTTGCTAAGGGGATACACAAGGTTGGTAACAACATCACCTAAGGAAAGGTTGAGTTATCTTGATACTTCAATGAGTACTTGATTATGTGGCACAATGATAAGACAATGTATTGTTTATCTAAGTAAGAATGAAGACTAAATTGGTAGGCTTAACCGAGAAAAAGTGAAGAAATCTAGTTTAAGCCGAGTGTTGTTTGTGTCGACCGAGCTAGTATATGCCGAGTAAAATTAGTGTTGACCGAACACCAGTTAATTGCCAAGGAAGACAGTGTTAGCCAAGGAAATAGTTTATGTGGTGACCGAGCTTTCTAAAGAAGACCGAGAAGTTGAACATAGTATTGACCGAGCATCAGTATTTTGCATTTGAGGAAGAATTCAGATTTCCAGCCGACATCATTGAATTCTTGGATTATGTAAAATGTGTTGACTTTATTTATTGATTGTATGAAAGCATTTAATGCATTGTAAAACATTTTATTGTAAATCTTTTAAAAGATTTAAGATATTTCTAGAAGGATAGCCGAAGAACATAATGTAGGACAGATTCAATGAATTTGACCTAACCCTAAGATCTACGAAGGAGATTAAGCGGCAAAAGATGTATTGACCTAATAAAGGTAGTATTAAGGAAACCTAAGCAAGATGTTGTAAAGGAGTAGATGCTAGAAGTATTGTTGATGTTATTGAATGTCTAAGCAGAGAAGGCTGAAAGAGAAGTGTTGTGATTGCTTGAAGAGGGTTCCAAGCAGATCAGTGATGGAGATTGAAAAGTTTCACAATCAGTAAGCTAGCATATGTGTACAGAATTGGATCTGATATTTGCAAAGTGAGTTGTATGTTTTTTAGATCAATACTACTGCTACTTTCTAACCATTGTAACAGTCAAAATCCTTTTAACAGAGGTTGACCTAACAGTCATAGGTATAAATCCTTTGAACAAGGTTGCATTCTAATGGAGTGTATGTAAGTCCTATAACAAGGTGCACTTTTAACAGAGTGGTTTAAATCCTTTAATTGGGTCACACCTGATAGTGTGTTTGTAACCTTTGACAGGGTTTTCTTTTCACCGAGCTCACTTTAGAAGAGTGAACATAATAGTAACATGTTACAATGTGCTTTTTCCCTAATTGGGTTTCCACTATAAATCATGGTGTTGATACTTGTGTGAATGTATTGGTTTGAACATTTATGTGTTTTACAAGTTAGATGTTATTGGATAAGTGGACTGCACTGTTATATGTTTATGTTATGCAATCAATAATGACCGAGTAGGTGTTGGTTATTAGATCTGATTTGTTGAAGAGTTTAAAGTTTGTTCTATACATCTGGACCTGAGAACAACTGATTCACCCCCCCTCTCTGTTGTTCTAAATCATATTAACATATATAAATCAAGAACATCAATGACACCATATATTAGACATAAACTATACATTTGCACCAAATTTATATAAGGTTATCCAAAATGAGACTACTGCAACATTGAGCTATTTGTTTGCCTATAAATTGTAAGATATAATCTTGATAAATAATCTAATAAAGGGAGAAGATAATGAAAAGTATATATTAAAGTACGAGTTGCACATTATGTTAGTGAACTTAAAATTACATTTTTCATTGATAGATAAGTTTTGCAATGAAAAAAATTATTGCTTAAACTTAGATCAAAATTTAACCTAGAAGAAGTAAAGCCAAATCTAGCACACTCAAAGATTGTTGCTTGTGCAATTTTAAATATAAATAGCTTTAGGGATGATAGAAAATGATTGAAAGAAAGAAAATAATAAAGGCCTCATACAAAAATTAGCACTTTTTGTGGAGATAGCCATAAGCTCTCAAGAAGACTCCTTATAATAAACCACCTTGAAAAAACTAATGTACAATCTAATACTATTCATAAGACAATGCATGGTTAAAGAGGTAGGTTAGATAGTTTCCCAAAGCAGTAATGCACATTCCCTAAAGCTTATCCTAGCATCCAAGATTCGCAAATCACATGTTAGAAGTAACTTGAAGAAATTAGTTTTGTGAGCTTGGCCTCCATTAATGTTGTGTTGCTTGGAAAAAAATAGGGGGTTGTAGTTGTTAAGAATAGATTAGAGTGCAATGCTTGATGTGTAGGCAAGGGAATGAGGAAATTATCAAAGTTTGTGACAATTAAATGGGAACAAATGTCTTGCCATCACATCCCTACTAGGAATGTAGAACTATAATATCCAAAATGATATAAAAATATATAAAAATCTAAAATAGGTTGGAAGGAAGTGATTGGTCTAGTATCTCAAAGATCCTTACAATATCCATGTGCCTTGAAGATCGTATAGACCAAGGGTCTTGCTAAGGTAATGTGAGATGATAAATAAAATTGTATATGTATATATGAATATAATGGAACAAAACTACAAAAAATCTCATCAAATAATATTTTAGGTAAATAAATAAAATAATAAATAATTAGTCAAGTACTTCAAGATCAAATAACTATATAATAGAATAATATTAAACATTCTTTTTTAAATGATAAATGAGGGATCAAAGGCTAAGCTTTAAAAGTGATAATAAAGTGCTTTGATGAACATTGTGCTATTGAATACGGAACCAATAAGCATTCATAAATGGTGGACTATTCTATTATTTTATTTGTGATTATGGGCTTATAATACTAACCTCTAAATCAATAGAAATGGACTTGTTCTATGGATTTGACTTATTATCAATGACTTATACACTTTTCATGTCTATAATTTGATAACCTTGGTATTTAAATTAGGTAGTGTTGATGATCACTTTTAGGATCTTGTTAATTAAGGATCAATTAATGTTAAGCCCTTGAATCAAAATTAATGATTTTGACCAAAGATTGAAGACACAAGCACTTGTGTAGTATGCCTTTATCTATTACTAAATTACTAAATGCAAACATTGATGTGCATGATGTTCTTATATAGAATGGATGAATGGGATGTCATAATCCTTAATATCTTTAAACTGAATTAGAACTTGTCCTTTTATATAACACTCTAGCATGCAAATTAATTATTTTTCACGTTGGTAATTTGGCAAGTAACATTTCTAATAGTAAAAAAGCTCTGCAACTCTAAGGTTTCAAATTTTGAATTGCTTCTTTTCGTGGTGGATGTCGATAGGCCCCCCTGCCGCAACAACCTAGTCTAGTTCATGACTACCACCCTTTCTATCTTTGACTATGGATTACAAGTAATGTATTTCTCTAGGATACACCAATTCTGGTATCCACTGATTTCCATATGGGTGGGAACAAGGAGATGTTAACACTACCAAATTCGGTAGGGATTGGGATATCTATTCTTGGGATAGAGCACTAGTCATAAATTTTTTCGCTTTCAAGACATCTATTGAGATGTTTTTGAGTTGGATATCAAGTTCTTGGAAACTTGAGGGGAATCTGACCCTGTCAACTCTCTCAATGGGTCTTTTCATGTTCAACTTTACCTCTGAATAAGACATGTTTGTTGTTTTTTCATGAGTCATCATCTTTACCTCTACTAGTGGAAGCCTAGTTTTGATCCAGAAGAAAATCTTAACAAGTTGGTACTAGTGTTGTTAGGCTACCTAGTATTCCTTTGGAATTGTGGGACATCCTCATATTTAAGTAGATTGAGGATTCTTTTGTCTAGTTCATTGCCTCAAATAATATTATGAGGACCAAATCAAGGTTTGTCCTCATGATATTTTGTGTTTATGTTGAGGTGGGTAAACCTCTCCCGAACTTCATTATTTTTCACTCTAAGCATAGTAGCATTATTTAATCTCTGGTGTTTGAAAGTGCATTTATTTTCTATAAAAAATGCACCATACTTAGGCATGTTTTCATAGATTGAAATTCTCACCACTCAAGGGTCCTTCCTCTCAAAATGGTAGTGGACGAAGGCTTGACCACAAATATCATACCCGCTCCCCCTTTGGGGGGAATGAAGTTACCCCTATGAAATTCACTCAGTATGCAAGGAATTTTGAGGGAGAAAAGTTTATTTTCTATCCTATTGTTGGATTGGACAATAGGAGCATGGGATCATTACCTTGTAAGTAGTGCTTTCATGATAGGGGAAACACTTCTATCAATAATGTTGTTTAGAGACATCAACTAAAGGTTTTAATTATAGAGGAAGGGGAAATATGCCCCTTGTTACCCTCAAGGGAGTACTCTTTAGTTAACAGGTGTGGGAATGTTGGAGATGGTGGCCAAAAGTGTGTTACTAGGTAAAAAAAAAGGAGATTCAAAGGCATTATTTCATGAAAGATTGGAGGGCAGGGATGCTGCCAAACCTTTTAGTGGTTCTTCCTATCTCCTAGATTTTCAAAGTTCAAAGAAAGGGCAATAGAAATAGTTGGAAGGAGGCAATTTACCCTAGATTTTACCCCAATTAAATGAAAATGAGGATTCTCTTATGGAGTGTGAGGGGATTGAATAACCCCCACAAATACTATTCTCTAAAGAATTATATTCGGGAGTATAAAATTGAGGTTTTACTTATATACTTGAGGTAAAAATGACTTTGGAAACTTCTAGATCAATTGTCGACCACATTTGGACAAGTACTTCCTTTTGCTTGAGTGAAGCTATTGGAGCATGAGGTGACATTTCCACAATGTGAGATCCTATCAAAATAAATGGTAGCCTTATTCCTGAGCACTCCTTATTCTTTGATTTCTTCCATGAGGTTTGGTAATGTTACCTAGAACTTAAACACCATGTATGCTCCATATTCCTTCTCTAGAAGGAAGATTATTTGGGATGAGATCTTTGATATCATGCATGGTTCCCATGTTCATTGGATGTCGGTGAGGGATTCCAATACCCCACTTTTCCCATCTAAGAAGTTGGGGGTATTGGTAACCACTTTGAAAGCATGCCTGACTTTGCAAAATTTATAAGTAGGAATGAGTTATTGGAATTTGAACTTTTTGACCATATTTTCACTTGGAGAAACAATATGAAGGGAGAGGATCTTATCCAAGTTAGTCTTGATCAATTCTTAATTTTTCATAACTGGGATGGTGGGTTCAACACTTCTTTAAAAGAACTTCCACACACTGTTTCTAATCATTGTCTTCCTCTCATTCATTGGCTCCACAACACCCCCAAAGGACCTATACTCTTCATGTATGAAATCATATGGAATCGTCACCTAGATTTTAAATAGTGAAATATCTAATGGTGGAACACTCTAGTCCAAGGGACTGCGATGTTCAAGGTCTCTTAGAAGTTAAAAATAATTGATGAGAAGTTTGGTTCTTGGAATATAACAATGCTTGGTGACATCTTCAACTAAAAGAATGAAATCATCACAAGTCTCAAGAGTTTCTAGGATTTGATGGCCAAAGGATTTTGGTCTCTAGAAGGGTATAGAAGACGAAAATCAAAGAGCTAGATGGAAAGATATAACGAGTAAAAAAATCTATTGGAAGCATAATTCTTGAGTTCAATGGTTGAAAGAGGGGGTTATAAATTTTGCACTTTTCCATAAATTGGCCTACAAGCACATGAAAATGAACACTATACATGGATTGATGGATGATTCCAATAAATATGTTAAAGATGGCATTAAGTTGGGGGAGTTGGTTGTGAATCACTTTAATAATGCCTTCGAGGATTTAAATAGTAGATGTAGAGAGGTGGAGGACAAGATTATCTAGTGTTTACCCACATTGATTATGCAGGATGACAACAATCACATTCTCACCTAGGTAACTATAGGATTTGAGCAATACAAATCCACAAAACCCGAAGATCACCTGCATACAAAAACTTGTTACAAGGAAGTAGAGACAAGAAGAGGGCAAGGGTTTGACTAAAAAAATGAAGAAGAAAATATCCTCAAATAAATGAATGAATTGAATATACAATGGATAATCCATATAAAGGAGATCAAAAGCCTTGAAAGGCAAACCCTAGTGCATGTAATAATTAGTTAAATTATTACAAGACTAATGCATGCAAGTTTATATTTAAAACAACTAGTGCATGAGTTTAAAACAACTCATGCATGTGTGTTTAAATATAAACAACTAAAGAAAAAGAGTTGAGATCTTAAGAAGGGAGTAAAGTTAATTAATAAAATTAATACTTTACTCTAACACCCCCCCTTAAGATGAGCAACAATGCAGCTACAAACAATGCAAGAAGAAAGCAAAGGAAACTACAATGCTGAAAGCATAAAAATGGGTCTCGGCAACATGGCCTGATGAGGTACCCAAGTACAAAGGAGAGTCTCTATAAAGCGGAGAAATAGAGAAAACCACATGGAAAAAACTCTACTCCAAAAAAAGACAAAGACTAATCTGAAGGATTAAAGAAGCCTCCAAAATTAGGAATGTTCCAGAAAATAGGAACAAGAATGAACATGTAGAACATCACCGAAGCAAAAGTATGCAAACTCTGTCAAGAAGAAATTGATGATCTGAAGATCCTCCACAGAAATATGACCAGGTAGAGAAGATTGTAATCTGCATGAGTGCCCTCAAATAACACTACTCGAATCAGGAGGCAAACAAAGGCAAACACCTGAACTCGAAGATACAAATGGCATAAACACCAAAAGTCTGAAGAGCTGATCAATCAAAGATGGAAGAGTGCATCCAAAAAATAGGAAAGAAAAGAGTGTCCATATGGTAAATGATCCATCTCACCGGAATGCATAGGTACCCAGCCACTGCATCCGCCTAGTACATAGGAACAAATACTGAATACATAGCTCACACTATTGAACCAAGGAAGTAGAAGAATGATCAATAGAACCCCCCCATAATGCTGACAAGAGAGAGGTGACAAGTACACTGAAAAGAGTGCCAATAAGAACTGCATCATGAAGAACCAGGAACATCGAAAGTGCATAAAAAGCACAAGCACAAATAAAGATATTCTAAGGCTAATGTCGTGGAAGGAAAAATCACTTGACAAAGGTAGATGGCAAACATCAAACCCCCCCATGGCACTTTATAATGGAGTGCAAGTACAAATAGCACAAACATGTTCAAGATTCTAAGCATGCAATAAAATGGCACTTTATCTCAGTGTGTGTGCATAAAAGAATGCTAAAAGAAGAGCAAAGGCTATTGAAACAAAAGAATAGCCTAAGAAGAGCCATCCCCTAAAGGGAAGAGATCCCACGACCTGTAACATCCAAGATATCCACCAGAGTGCAAAAGTGCAAAAAATTGAATAAAATATACCTGGAGTAGAATGTGGAAAAATGACTCATATAACTAGAAAGCTCTCAGAAAAAGATTTCCAACAATATCTCGCTTTCCCAAAACGGAGTCCGAATGCCCAAGATAGAGCTTCTAGAGTGCAAAACTGAACATCTGGCTTTGACAATAAAAAAACACCATCAGAAAAGAAAAATAAAAAATTCAAACCTCTAGATCTAGATAGAGCTCGGAACTAGCTTTTCAGCAATATCTCGTTTGCCCGATTTTGACACCGTATGCTCAAGATATGAGCAAAATACCAACTGGTACGCTAGAGGGCTCAAAAATGGTGCAAACGATGATGATGCATGCTGATGTCATCAAATGATGGGCTTAAATTTGACGGCCAAATGACCGTCACCACCTAAAATGGAAAAAAAAAAATAATAAGTTTTTTTTACAAAATCGCATGTGCGCCTTGGGATCTTTGTCAAACCATTCAAATTTTTGTCTTGATTTGCATGTCAATTTTTTTAATTTTTTTTTGTCTTGATTTGTGTGCTAAACAACAAAATTTTACCTCGATTTGCATGCTAAAACCAAAGAATTTTGCCTCAGGAAGTGTTCAGATCCGTACAATTTATGTCTCATGAAGCGTGTTAAGCTATGGTACAAAAAAGCCCCAAAATGCAAAGTTGTCCAAATTGGACGTGTCTTATATCGAAATAGGGGTTTTTGGGTGCTGCGAGCTCAACAGTGAGGTTCGTTTGAGCTCAAAGTGCACCAGAATTTAGGGACCCCCTAATTTCAATAAAAGAAAACCAAAAAAGCCCTAATCTGAATCCTTCAAATGCAAACAAGCTGTAGCAGATTAGGCTCTGATACCATGTAGGATTTGAGCAATACAAATCAACAAAACCCGAAGATCACCTGCATACAAAAACCTGTTACAAGGAAGTAGAGACAAGAAGAGGGCAAGGGTTTGACTCAAAAAATGAAGAAGAAAATATCCTCAAATAAATGAATGAATTGAATGTACAATGGATCATCCATATAAAGGAGATCAAAAGCCTTGAAAGGCAAACCCTAGTGCATGTAATAATTAATTAAATTATTACAAGACTAATGCATGCAAGTTTATATTTAAAACAACTAGTGCATGAGTTTAAAACAACTCATGCATTTGTGTTTAAATATAAACAACTAAAGCAAAGAGTTGACATCTTAAGAAGGGAGTAAAGTTAATTAATAAAATTAATACTTTACTCTAACAGTAACTATGGAGGAAGTTAGAATTATTGTTTTTTCCATGGGTTCCTACAAATCCCTTGGCCTAGATGGCTTCCCTCCTACCTTCTACCAAGACCATTGGGACATCATCAAGTATAATGTAACGATGGCTTCTATGAACTTCCTTAGGATAGGCAAACTATTGAAAACCCTGAACCATACGTACTTAGTCCTTGTTCCCAAAGTCTCAAAGTTGAGAAACATCATTGATTCTCAACCTATCAGTTTGTGTAATACTCTATATAAGATATTTCCCAATGCCTTAGTCAATAGATTGAAACCTCTCTTGGCATCCATTATCAATTGCAACCAAAAAGGTTTTGTCCTTGGATGTTAGATTCTTGATGCGATGATTACTACCCATGAGGTTATTCACTTGACAAAGAGGAACAAAACCCTTGGTATGTCTTTGAATTTAGATATTTCCAAATCTTATTATAGAGTTAGATGGGATTTTTTGTACAAAGTCCTTAAATTTGGATTTGATTATGGAATTGTGAACACAATTAAAACCTACTTTGAGTTTTTCATGTTCTCTATGATGGTTAATGGGTTCCCTAGAGGCCTATTTGGACCTAAGAGGGGAATTAGACAAGGTGACCCGCTCTCACCATACTTATTCATTATCCTTGTTGAGGTCTTGGACAAGAATTTTTTGAAGTTAGCTAAGAAGGGTGTCCTTCAGGGGGTTAAGGCTACCTCCACAATCCTAACAATGGTGATTCAACAACTTGCTGATGTTACCATCCTTTTTGGAAAAGATTTGATTGTTGAAGCTAAACTATGAGGGTATTTCTTTGATGAGTTCATGATTGCTTCAAGTTAGTAGATAAATTATGAGAAGAGAAATATTTATTTCTTCAATACTGCTAAAGACCTCCAAAAGAATATTTGCAGGATTCTAGGCTACAAGTGTGCTACCCTCTTGGGTGTTTATCTTGGTTTACCTTTGACTTTCAAGGAGGTTACTTCTTATTTTTGGGGTTTCCATTGTGGAGCACCTTTAGAGGAATATGGCAGACTAGAAAGAAAAAGTTCTAAGTAGCACTAGAAAACTTCAACTTCTTGTTTCTTTCCTTAAAGGTATTCTTATTTACTTTCTCTCCACTTCCAAAATAACTGGGAATATGGCCTCAAAAATTGAGGCTAATCATAAATCCTTCTTATGGAGTGGAATGAAGAAGTAAAAGAGAATTTTATTTGGTCAATTAAGAGACAATGTGCAAGCCTAAAAATATGGGAGGCTTGGGATTGAGGAAAGTAACTCATATGAATAGGGACCTCATGCCTAAGACAATATGGAGGTTGGCTACCCAGAATGTTGATTGGTGTAAGATAATGTGTGCCAAATATTTAAATAATGAGAAGTTTGTTGACATTATATTCAACCCTACCTCGGAGTCCAAAATTTGGAACAGCAATGTTAGAAGCTAAAACATTCTATAGACAAGTTTGAAGTGTCTTATGGGAGATAGTAATACCATTAGATTTGGAAGGATCCTTGGATCACATACTCTCCTCTTAATGTTAACAATTATTTTAGATTCTTACAAAGGTTAACACCTCTAATCATTTTGAGACCAAGGCGGCTAACTATTTGTCCTCTTGAAGGTCTTGGAAAGATCTTACGTAATGTTGTCAATCTCACCCAAATATTAGTTGTTTGGCCAAAGAGTTGCAGAAGGTTGTTCAACATATAAGAATCTCTCTCTTCCCCTATGAAGATAGATTGGTTTTGAAGTGGAGTAAGTCAAGGAAATTCTCAGTGAAGTTAGCATATGTGACTCTTGTGGACAACCATCAACCTCATGAATCATTTAGTGATGTATGGAAACCTCATTTGATACCTAAGATTAATACCTTTTATTGGAAAATGATGCATAATAGGATCTTAACTCAAGACAATCTTGTCAAGAGAGGATCCCAATTCCTAAATAGGTGTGTGCTATGTAAAAGGGTTGAAGAATCTATTTCACATCTCCTAATTCTTTGTAATTTTGGTAAAGATTTGTGGCAAAAATTCATCATCAATATGGATTTATCTTGGGTTTTCAATAATGATGTACAATAACTCATGTTGGAATGGAAATGTCATATTCATAATCCTTTAATTTATCAACTCTAGAGTAAGATTCCCCCACAAATTTCTTGCAGTTTGTGGAAGGAAAGGAACAAAAAAAAAATTTCAGGAGAAGGTTGGCATGATTGAGGAGGTCTTTATCTCCTCTTATAGGAGACTTAAAGAGAACATTGCAGTCAATGTTACTAATTGAATTGTATACCCTACCTTCTTGGTATGAGGATAGGATTGATAGAAATTGGGAACTTCCAAACAAATATTCTAAATTTGATAACTCAAAACTAATAATGAGGAAGAATACAGTTTGGCAAGCTCCACGTCAGGGGTGGTTCAAATTATATTTTGATGGTGCTTCTCGAGGGGAAAGGAAGCTACTAGAGGCATAATTAGATCTAGTTGTGGTAAGTTGGTTCTTTTCTTAAACTGAGAATGTCAATGGAACCACAAAAAGTAAAGCATAAGGTATGGCTTTGTTGTGGGGCATGGAAATTTCCCTCTCTATTGGAATCAGGGCCCTCACTAGTAAGGGGGACTCAGTTCTAATAATCAATGCTATTAAAGGAAAATCTAGTCCTAGATGGTCTTTATTTGGTGGAATACATTATTAAACTACTCCTTGGTCTAGAAAGGTTTGATATTAAACATATTTTTGGGATAGGAAATAGGGTCATTGATGCTCTAGTTGTCCTAGGCCTAGAGGCAAAAGGAGTTAGATGTTAGTAGGGAACTGAGAATACCCCCCAAATGGTTATTTACCTCATTATGGAGGACTCTAACTTAGTTTATTATCGGTATGGATAGTCAACACATCTTTTATCGAGCTTCTAAATCCACTACAACCTGTTTGGAAGGAGCTTTATGGACCATGTCTTCACTGAGCATTATGAGCTCTTACGTTGCTCTTACTCCTTGGAATAGCACTTTGGATATTTCTATTGTTGTAGAATTTGAATGGCCAAGTCCTATTAATGTTTCTACGAAGTTTGACTAGAACTTCAAGGATACGTACTCCCATTGTGCCTAGTTTTCAAATTTCCTTGGTCATTGGGAATGTGTGCATCCTCCCCTTTTTGAAGGGTTAAAAAACCTTTTGGCACACTAACATTCTTGTGAAGATCGTAAAAAGTCAAATAATATCAAGAAAATTATGGAGGTGACTTTGGGGCCACGATTTGTGTTAACCTACAGTAGAAGGAAAAGAGGGGTCCCAGAGGAGACCATGGTGAATCAAGCCTACCAAATGAGCACTGATAGGGTGGAGGAAAAGGAGTAGATCAACAACTGGAAATCAAAGGGTAATGGGGTTTCTTGGGACCCCATCTTGGTCAAGCCATTAGTGCCAACTTCATTAGGGCTCTTATGGTAGTCTGGCGACAGTTAGGATTCAAAGTCAGATACCCATGTATCTAACAACTTGGAGAACAATCAAACGGTCTGGGGGGAGATGGGGATTATAGTGGTCCCAAGTTCTTTTTTTTATGGTTGCACTAACCTAATCTATGAGATCAAATGGTTGGAGGAGAAGGTGGGAGTGTTGCATGAGGAAGTCATTAATCTAAGGGCTCAAAAAGAGGAATCGTTAAGGAACATGACTTCTATAACACATTACTACTGGCGGGTTATGAGAAGTAGCACCACTACATTGACACTTTTGCAACAAATATTTGGTGCTACCACCGATTCGGAGTTGGTTGATTTCCTCAAACAAGACTGGGACAGGGTTTGTCGTTGAGCCCCTTCAGGCTCTAACTAGGGTTTATGTTGTTGTCATGCTACCCAGAGGGTTTGCTGATTGGTGCCCTTTGGGTCTTTTGTCTTTGTCTTCTTCTTGCCTTTCAATCATTTGTCTTTCAGTTGTTTTATAGCTCTTTGTTATTTGTATATCACTCTTGTACTATCGTAAGTAGCAGTTCAACCCCTAGGCCTATAATGTAAGAAATAACACCCTTGTCTTGTAGCTTATTAATAAAAAAACTAGTAAAATGAGAGTCAGCTTGAACCTATATGTAAATTGAATTTAAGAACAACACGTTAAATTTATATAGTACAAATTTGAACCAAAGTCATTTTTACAATTACAAATTCAACCCAAATAATAATAAAATCTAAGTCTAAACTAATTTTAAAAAATATACGAAAATAAAATAAAATAAAATTAACATAATTACCAAATTTTATTTAGAATCATACCATCTACATTATAATTTAAAAATAATGCAGTCAAAACAAATCCAATATAAAAAAGTGAATTCTATATGCCTCTTCAAACTCCAAAGCAAAAATGTGTATATAGTATGCCTCTTCAAACTATATTTTAAATCTATTGGATGACGCTTTTTGACTACTCCACTATATTGTGTAACTTTATTTTTATTGGAGACAACTTATCTTCTTAAATTCTACTACTTTTTAAATGCTCAATCCAATGAACATTTTTAATCCATACAATACTAAACAATATTGTTTTGATTTGTTATTGAACTCCTTTGATAATAACTTATAGATGAAAATAAAGTGCCATTAAAGTGATGTGATGAACTTTCATGATGGTAGTTGGATATTAGTCATTTTCCCACTTGCTTTGAAAATATTATTATTATTAAGCATTATTGCTTTTGTTTCTAGCTTAAATGAATGTCCCTTATGGTTCATCACATGTGTGGGGTGAAATAATTTGTGAGTGTGATATTTCCCAACAAGGAAAAAAGTGAAACCACCTATATGTATGAATTTATGATTGTTTTTTGTTAACATAGTGCTTAAGAAGTTTTTGTTAACCTAGTGTTGTCATCTCAAACATCTCAATTATTTCTTATGTTGTCTTGTAAGTGAGTTAAGGGCCATGGGCCACATGATATTGATATAATACATCATAATGAATTTTAAATTCACTTTCCAAAAGAGGCAATTAGTACCATTATTTATTTATTTTAAAAAAAATTAGGGGATAAGTAAGGTTGTTTTTTCACTTTGATTCGATTGAAAAAAGTATGATTGTTAAATTTATAATTTTAAATGAGGGTATAAGTATGGTTGTTTTAATTTATATTTTTAAATGAGAGGATAAGTATGGTTGAATTTGTACTAATGTATTAAAATTTGGAATTCAAATGATAAGGTGTATAGTATTCTAATTTTTACGAGTCTTATATTTTGTGGGATTTGATTAGTGGAAGATTTTTTTAAGTGTTGAACTTTATCAATAGATCAAAGATCGGCTAACAAATGTCATCACTTTTAATATTAAGTAGTAAAAGAAAAGCGTAAAATAAATTGTTTGTCATTTTATTAGGAGAATCTTTTATTAGACTTAAACACTTTTGAAATGTGGGCCATACTTTAATTACTTGATTACAACACCTAAAGATACCTTTCAAGTGTTGATATGCATATATATATTTATGGGTTGGATAAGTGCTTGTATTTATATTTTTTAGATTAATTTTATGTATTTATTGACTAACTTGTTTACAAATATTCATGTATTTCACATGTGTGATAATTGTAGAGATTTTTTATGGATCTATAAGAGAAAAGTGTTTTGAAGGTATTTTAATTAGCTAACATTGATAATTATTTCTAAAGAATTCAATAGTGGCATAATAATTATCTATCATAAGAAATTTGAGGAATTCTCTATATTTTTATGTCATTTATCTTTTCAAAAAAATTATCTTTTTGACAAGATATTATGTAATAAGGTACATAAAAATATATTATTCTTAGATATTAAATAAGAATAAAAAATCATATTTAGTCATGTTGTTACCCACAAGTTGTGATTGTGTTATAAGCATTTAGAATCAAATCTTAGAATCTATAAAACTAAACTTTAACATTTCTATTTAAGTAAATTGAATATTGCTTAAAAAGTCCATTTTTTGTTGTGAAATATGAGCACACACATGAGGTGGTTTAAGTGAAGTTAATTCATTCAAATATTTTCCTAATTTTTCTTTGAATACTTGACTACAATGTCTTTACTTAGGCATCATAAATTTGTTGACGTAGGTGTTGAGGGATGTTAGATTTGGCTACCATAATATCGATAAAAATATATTAAAAATATTTAGTTTGATTTTGTAACATAGAGAATTGTGTACTCACACAATTTCATGTTGTGTTTTAAACTTGTTTTAATGTTCACTTAGCATATTTTAGGTACACCTCAACTCAAGCCTTGGCCTTTTCTTTACACCAAAGTTTCTTAAATCTTGGATTATAATATCTTTCTACTCTTTGTTCTAGACACACATGTAAAATTGTGAATAATTTTGAAAGGATGTGAGTGTGATGCACATAAGTCTATGCAATGCACTAGCATCCAACAAGTTTTCAAATTAAATATGTGTGTTTCAACATAGCTATTCCATAAAATTTAAAATTTGTTTTAACACCTAATTGAGAATGGAATACTCCATATTTTGTATCTGTCCAGACAAAATCTTCATTCTCTTTCTTTCCCTCTTAGGTCCCTTGGGAGGCTCTATCAAAATCACCATTCAATTTGTAGGATTGTTGTATTCATTTATTCAATTTATTTTCTTAAGAATCTCAAAGGAACACTTAGCATACATATAATTCAAATCCATCAAAGAGATTTATGTTTACGGTTATATTATTCTATATCATTCTAACAAATATTATTTGATTTCTCTATTTCTTCCTCATTATTCATTGGGAAAAACTATTTGGTGTGAATCACTTACTTATTTGTAAATTCCATACATAATGGTGTTTTTCCATGTAGCTATTAGAATTTTTATTTTACTACTCTTATTTCTTAAAAGCTTGTAGGATAACAGAACACACATTGATTTTTTTTGTTATTTTCCTCTTTAGTTGTTTGTAGACTAGTAGAAATATTGAAAAAAGGGTCTGACTAAGGTGATCCCTTAAACAACCTCAATAATATTTTTCTCTTTTCTCACATTTGGAGGAATCTTAAAAATACTCAATCACATGGAGGTCCAAAATCATTTTCATGTTGGTTCTTCAAGGCATTTATTCAATTTATTCTAATGTAAATTTATTTATTCAATACATTTCATGATCATCTTATCACTTGGTAGTATTTGACATATTCTTGTACATGTTTAGATAGGTTGAATAGATTATCAAGTTGTAAATTTACATTCTAAAACACTTTGGTGCCTGATTTGTAAGGACAATAACATGATGTGCAAACATCTATGAGACGAGTTGGCATCTTTGACAAGGAGTTGCATTATTTGGTACCAAAGTTTGTTCTATATCTCTTTTCTAATCTTAAAATAAATATTTTTCATTTTTTTAATTATTTGTAATGATTAGGTTAAATAAGTAATTTTCATTTCTAATATTTTTTGGATATCGACAATGTTCTTCTCTTATTGATTTATTATGTAAAGGTAAAATATTGTATCGTCCTGAAAAGTTAGCACCTATAATTAGATGCTTAATTTAAATTAATATTATAAGTCTTGTGTTAATTCAAATTCACCAAATATTGATGTGACCCCTCATTTTAGGTGTGATTCTTTGTTATTTCTCTAATTTTATCATTTATTAACCTACACAAGCCCTATGTTACCATTTTTGTCCTTTGTATTTCTTCCTGACCTCAAAATTAGATGTGCCTTTTATTTCAGAGTATTTTCACCTTCCTCGACTTCCCATTTAATTTTGGGCTATGGTGAAGACTTAAAACAAACCAAAGCTTAAAATAGATATGAACGTGAAAGTAAAAAATACCCACCATGAACACCGAAATTTACGTGGAAACCCAAGATGGGAAAAACCACAAAGAAACTAACTCTCATGAATATAACATTGGTTAAGGTGACATTAGCTAAGGTGATTTTTTACAAAGGCTCACTACTAGTTTACTCATTGTAGGTAAGGCTCATTGTCGGTTGGGATAACTAGCCTAAAATATTAAGGCTCGATGCCAATACAAAAAGGATCGCTACTAGAGTAAGAGAAATGAAAGGAATTCACTATGAAAATCATTGTCACCATCAATGAGCAACATAGAAATGATATTACAGTCTTCTACTAATTGCACAAAATCACATACTCATCAATACATAGATCTTTCCTTGTCAGATTCACATTCACTTCACATATTACTTGCATACTTGCATCAAACCAAATCACCACTTTTTTATACCATGCCATGTCACTATAAACATCTAAGTTGGCCTTATATAATTTGAAATAGGTTACACCAAAGCATTCTTGCAGCGGTTAGGAATAAAATGTGGACCACACAGAACATCCTTTCTCAAATCAACACTCTACACATTCATCATGATATTCAAAACCAAGAAATAGGATCTATATGTTACAATACAAAAAATTGATCCAAAGAAAAATAACCACTTTCCAAATAGGACTAGACTCAAAGGGACGAGCCACATTATGTTGCAAGATAAATGGGACCGGGATGAACATAGCTAAAGATAGATCTTTACATAACATCATTTGGGGCACACTACACCGGATCACCAAAGCATCAAATCCATATCCAAACATAAGATATGTTGACATCAATGTAAATGATTAATGAAAACAATAATAATAGCATCAACACCAAATTCCAACAATACTATCATCTTCCTTATATTTGAGCTTGAAGATCCATTTGCATCCAATTTTTTTATTACTTGGTGGTAGATCAATAAGTTCCCAAGTTTTATATTTCATTAAGGATTTGATAATATGCATCCATACCCTCCTTCCAAGGATTCGATTATGTATCTTCAATTTTTTCTCCCAATTCTTGTAGTGAAGCTCTCAAATCAACAATCCTTTTGTTAAAGATTCTATTTTTCTTCATTCTTCATCTTTAGGCTTTATGATTGACTCTATAATTTAGGATTTGATTTTTATTCTTAGTTTTATACATTGTCTTGAGGTTGTATTGAGAATCTTAGGTTGTAGAAAAGTCTTAGAAAAATGGTTTTACTTTATTAGATATGTTGGACATGATGATTGTCAATTTTTCTTTTCTAACAACTTGATAAAAATTATTTTACTCCTTGACATCATTATTATATCTAGTATAATGGTACCATTGACCACATGCCGAACTTCCTCAAACTCAAGTTGAGTTTTCAATTTTTCCTTCCACATAGAATAAGCATTTTTGTGTAGAAAATATGAATTTGAGAGAAATAACTTTGAAGAATTGCTTACCATTTTACTAGCAAGATAAAATTTTATCTTATTTCTCATAACTCAGATAGAAAATATCCTACGAAGGAGAGGATAATACAAGAATAACACTAAACATAAAACTAAGTTGATAAAATAATAACACTATACTGTCTATATGATAAGTCCCTAGTGATTATCAATAATAACAACGATGACATTTCATCCCTCCTAAAACTATTTTTTATCCCTATAAAGTTGATTGTACTCTATTCATAGATCTGCAAGACTCTAGACATGATAGACCACTATTTAATGAAATTAATTTAATATATTGGTGAAAAGAGAATCAAATAACATGAGTGGTGTCTCTACATTTGATCTCATGCTTTGAACAAATTAGATAAATAATTACTCTAAACTACCATCTAACTCAAGAATCTCTCAAATCAGTCAATCTTGGATCATTAAATTAAAAAGATTGCCAAAGTGTCTTCATGTCATTGGGTTCATGTAGATGGGGTCAATCTCTAATTTTATTTAAAGACATTCTTGTAGCATAACATGATATTTACTTTTGACACCTCACAACACAACTATTTTATTCTAGAAGTAAAAGTCTTGTGCAATAATCTATGACGTCCTCAAAGTTTTACCTTTTAGGCTTTTCATCGATGAATATGTCTTTCTATATTGTAGTCCTATAAAATTATGTGAAATAGAGATCATTTATAATAATAATAATAAATCATGTTATTGGTGATTCTGATGCATATAGAGATATATTTTATCTAGGAGCACCAAACTAAAGAAGAAGAGAAAAAGGTTGAAAAAATATCTATTGATTTCCTTTCACATCCCTAGTTGCACATGGATTGATCACTCATGTAGATAGAGATCCTTCTAAATGAGTGAAACATGATTCACTATATTGCATTTGAAATACTTTTTTAATGGATCTAAAAAAATATTTTGACATATTTTGATTTTCCTTCCCTTTATCTAGTTCATCTATAACTTATTTTAGATACTGTAAATTCAATTATACCTCCTCTATATGCCTTTTCTATTGAGTAGATACTAGACTTTGTTGGGGTGTATTCTACTTTTCCTTCCTATCATAATATCTATGGTTTTTTTTCTAATATTTAAATGCTAATACATAATATGAAGAATCCTTCATGATCATAGATAATTCTTCTTTCTTTTCTAATGTCTCTTTGGAATTGCCATACATTTTGAATTCTTAACACTATAGCACAATGGGTGATACTATCAATATCCTTATGGATCATGTTGATTCTAAGGCATTTATTCAAATTGGTCAATGTCTGTCTCCTAAATAAAATTCTTCTCATTTTTATCTTCTACATAAATTTTATAATATCTTCACCTAGTTGTATGAGGATATCCTAGGTATTAACTCTACGATAATGGTTATTAACATTACTTTGTATTGTGATTCTCATCTTGTAAAATAAAAGATCCAAAAATGTATCCAAGGGTCACATTAATGGATAATTTAGAGTTAGAGAAGTTTTTTAAAGTTGTATTTATCTATCCAAAAGAACATTCACTGTGGATATTGAATATTGTCATTGTTGGTTAATATGATGGCTATATTCGAGTATACATATGTAATGTGTAAAAATATGTGGATAGGGTTTAGTACAATGGGGGTTTGCACCTAAAAGAGACCCTAAACCAATATTTAACACAAACATATAAATCTAATGATAAGGAATATAAATATGGAAATGCTTGCAAAACATAATGAAATCAGATAAAATAAAATAATATCTCATAACATAGTAGATCCATAAATACCTATTTTCTGATGTCTGTACTGAGTTTTTGGAAATTCTGCAATCGGATCTGGAACAAAAACACAGAGACAGAGAAAACCTAGAAATCTTTTCTTTTTCTGAGTCAAGTCGACCTTGACCCAAATGAAGGTCGACCTTGACCCCTTTATGTCGACCTTGAACTGCACTACTCTAACAGAAATTATGTTTGCAGATCTTGAAAGTTTGCCAAAAAGGGTATCCAGATTTGCTCTGCAACTCCTGAAACAATGACTATAGATATCTAAAAATGGTGTTTTGGGGTGGCTATATAGGGTTTTGCCTTAGTCAAACCCTCATTTTGGTGATTTCCACCTCCATGAATAGCCGAATGTAATAGAATATTTGTGTGTGTTGCTTGTAGGAAGAGCTTTGAATGTGCAATGCTAAGATCTAATCCTCTAGATTGAAACCCTAGCATGAATTGAAATGAGAGAGAAATGCATATATTTGAATATGATAAAGAAAGCATACCAAGCCCCCAAGGCTAAATTACTCCTACCAAACTCACAATCCATAATTGCTACCCCATGATTGTATCTTTTGAATGCTTGAATGTTGAAAAATGGTAGATCAAGGAAGAAGGAATCTAATCCTTCTTGCTCCAAATGAATGTCCATAATAATTCATCCACAAAATGCTTGCTTGCATCAAGGCATTATCAATATCTTGTTCTCCTATAGCATCCTCTTGCAATCTTGCATCATCATCTCCTCATCATCACTTGTAGCTCCTCATTTGTAGCTTCTCATGACTTATTGAAATGAAGGTAAAAGAGAGTGCTTATATAGATATTTCAAGGCAAGGATCCTTGGGTAATGTAAAGGCCCCTAATTCAAATTTCACCTCGAATTATGGTCCAATCACAATAGCCAACTAAGGAGGGAAAAAAATTAAATTAATTTTGAATAAAAACCCTTTCGCATTTAGATCCAGAGGCCCATTTTTAATTTCGGGCCCCGCTATGATCTAAATTTGGAAGCGGGGACCAAAACCCAAAAAAGGTCAAGGTCGATCATGACCCTGACCCAAGGTTTCAGGCCAGTCAACATAGAAATCAAAGAAGTTTCTTGGCCGGTCAAAGACTTAGAATGATGGGAAAACATGACAAAATACCAAAAAAGGGCACATAGGCCTAGAAGAGATGTTGATGCAGGGGCATCCAAGGTTAAGGTAGGGACATTTTGTGTCCTTAGTAAACTGCATGGAGTGTTTGTGTTTTGGCCAGTTTTACTCGGTTGTAGCCGTGACCGATGGTCTCGATCATTAAAGGAAACTCGGTCACTGAAGGAACTTGGTAGTCTTTGGCACTTGGTGAAATTGTTGCTTGGTCATGCCTGTGGTGCTCGGTGATGCTTGGCTTGCTTGGTAATTTTACTATCGCTCGATAGTTTAGAATTGCCGACTGGAGTTTTGTGAGATTTGTTGAGCCAACTTGGTGAATTAATTGTTGGTAGCCATTGTCTTGGGCCGACATGCTGAATTAAATGTATGTATACATTTGTAAGCCAACTTGTATGACATTTAATTATTGTTTTGGGGTGTTAAGGGTTCATCCAGCGGACTTGTGACTGATGATTAGTATTTATGGAGGGCTTGGGTAGATGTTTAAGGATAGATTTTGGGGGAGATCAGGACTTGGAGGACTTAGAAAATCTAGAATTTAGATGCGAAGCTTGAGAGAAAAGTTGTGGAAAAGTTCTTGATGTTCTTGCAGATCAGATTGTAATCTGATAGTCATTGTAGCAGAGCTAGGGGTTTGCATACTTGGGAACAAGGAGATTGCTTGGAGGCTTGCAAGCTCAAGTTTAGATTTGCCTTAGGGTTTCCATCAGCTTCTGATTGTCTTCAGAGCTGAACTAGCTGAGATTGTATTAGATCTGGTTGTGGATCTTGCAGAATTGTTTCATTTTGTAATTGGCCCTAATCCAAAAGGCCTTACAGCTAGGCATGTTAATGAAAATTAGTTGAAACATTAATGGTGTGTCTATTGTGTTGAGTGTTCCGCTGTGTAATTCTGTTGGCTGCAAGGTTTGGACTGTCCTTCACTGGATCCACCATCCTTGACTGCATCAGATGTGATGAAGGCTAGGAGGGCTAGTACATAGGTCCTACCTAGAAAATAGAGCCATGAAGAAGGAAATCAAGGACAATCCTCAGGATCCTAACCCTAACTTCACCTAGAAATGAAGAATCAAGTGCAAATGCATCCTAAATGCAAATCTATAATGAAAATGCACTAAATGAAGGTTCTAAACCTACCAATATGGAAGTGCTTCCATTTTAAGATGACACATTTAGCCCCCACTTGATCTTAGATATGACACTACATTAATATGCAAGCTAAAGTAAGAAAACATCATAATAAATAAAAAGGATATAACCAAGTCCTCAATGCAGAGAACCTACAAAAAATTGTTAGTACCCACAAATTGCAACACACAAGGTTAATGAAAATCCATAAATCACCTAAGACTTACTAAAATGAAATTGAGAAGTGCATAGATCCCCTTATTCCCCTTGTTTTGACTTTCTACTTTTGAAGGGTGAAACAAGGTGATAAGGATAGCCCTATACACTAGATATGCAATTTGTTGAAAAAGTCCTTTTTCTAAACTAGTTAGAGGGATTCTTACCCTTCCTAAACTAATTTAAAGAGTTAGGTATCTGAATCATGATTCCAACATTGTAGATGGCGCTGAAAATGGAGCTATAGAACTCAAGTTATGATGAAAAGAGTGAATGTCTATCTAAATGCATATGAAGGGAAATTCGAATTTAACATAAATAAGCCCTAACAAAAACCCTAATAAAACCCTAATTTTGAACTATAAATAAGGGAAGAAATAACATACCTACTCATTCTTACCATTTGTAGAGTTTAGGAGAGAAAGCAGGATGCTGAGCAGAGAAGAACTTCAAGCGACACGAATGGAGCTCCTAAGATAGTGCCTGGCCACCGAACAACCACTTCTCGAGGTAAGTTTTCTGTTGTTGATTTCTGTAATCTCAAATTCCTATTTTTATAGGCAAGGTTGACCCTAACCCTTAAAGGTTAACCTTGACCTAGTTATGTCGACCTTGACCCTTAAAGGTCAACATGAACTGGGAAGGTCTACACCTATTCTAGAGTGAGGTCAACCTCGACCTAGAAAGGTCGACCTTGAACCAGGAAGGTCAAAATTGACCTAAAAGAGGTTGAACTTGACCTAGTCAAGTTGGATTTATAGTTTTGTGATTCTATAGCTCTGATATGATGTTGGTTTGTGCTTACAAGACCTAGTTCATCTCTGAGAGCACCCCTTTGGAGGGCCACTACTGATTATCAAAGAGAGAATATCCAAGATGAGCAGGGATGAGATACAGTTGTTGAGAGATGTAGGACTATAATGGGTAATAGTCCTACCATAGATGAGACTCCATCGAGCCATGTTATCAGCTCTTATAGAGAGGTGGGATGAGGACACATGTTCCTTTCATCTTCCCTCAAGAGAGATCATAACAACATTGGAGGATGTATACAAGATCCTACGACTTCTAGTTCGAGGTGAGCCTGTCAAATTGAGAGTATAGCAGGGTCCTGAGGATATCCATATAGATGTAGAGTATATCTTAGGATGGGTTCCATAGATGTGAACCCGATCAGACCACATCACCCTATCAACCATACTAGCAGGTCTGACACCCTTGGTACGAAGGGTTATGATGTGTATACTTTCTTTGGTTGTAGTACCCAACACAAATGGTACAATCTTTTCAACACCTTTTACCCATCTCATACATAGGATGGAGAGTGATAGGACTATCTTCACATGGGGCCACAACATGCTAGCCCATCTATACCATGAGTTATGTCAGTTGTGAGATATCAATGAGAGAGTCTCATGGTATGCACATTGTTACAAATTTGGTTGTTCGAGCATTTCACATATACACAACCATAGGGTGTTCCTGTGATGGTAGATGCTAGCACACTGAGAGCCTTTACTTATCCACTAAGAGATGTTTGGAAACATGGAGATATCCTCTATTGGAGGGTATGTCTAGACCGTGTTCCAGACATAGATGTGATATAGAGACCATATTGTCACATAATAGAGTGGCCAGATACATGACATCAAATGAGGCACTCACAACAACACAAGGTGATAAAGGGTCATCAGAGTCACATAGTGATGTCATACTACTATGACCGAGTGATGAGACAGTTTGGTCTTATATAGGGGGTCCCTAGAGTAGTACCTTGGTACACACATTTGATGAGATACTATCAGAGACCCGATGCTATATGTCGGCCATCAGTAGAAGAAATTGTAGATAGTGATACATATGAGATGGAGGATATAGAGGTAGCCCCTAATGTGGCCTATTCAGGTATCATTAGAGACTACATCAGATACTGGAGTCTTAGGGGAACCCACCCCATCTTCCATAATGACTATCCCACAGGTGATCTAGGCCTTTCAGAGAGGACACACAGAGATGGCACCATACCAGAGGAGGAGGAGGATCACGGAGATGAGGAGCCCATCTCTATGAGAGATCCCATGGAGGAGGATAGAACAAAGGAAAGAGAAAATGAGATGCCCCCAGTTTATAGTACCGATGTGGATGTGCATGTTGTTCATACATCACCACTGAGATCATGACGACCTCCACGCACCCATACAAAGATGCCACCTCTGAGACCTAGACATAGCAAGCATGGAGAGAGTAGTCACTCCATGCCCCCACCATCCAGACCCTTCAGTGATACCTAGGAGGGAGATGTAGGTATAAAACATGCATTTGATATAAATATTTAACTTAATTTACAAAGAAAAAGTACTAAAAGATAAATATGTTTTAATTTTGCAGCTAGCATAGCAGAGTGGAGGAGCTTTGTATCCAAGGTCCTGAAGGATACATGTCTATCCTACTAACTACCATCTAGTGAGCGAGAGTTCCCCATTGGTCATAGAGATCCCAATAGGCATGTTGATATCTTTGCGTGTGTCCAGCGAAAGTTGAGGTTATGTAGAGAGAGAGAAGAGAGGCTGATGGCTGACTTACAAAAATCATAGGATCACATAATTGAGCTTAGCATATCAAGGAGCCACTCGTGGACTACTAGACATAGATATTCATCTTCTAATCATAGATCAGAGAGATTTGGGGGCCATTGGCCAACAGAGCATAGAGATAGAGAGAGTGATAGATAGGGCCTTGTGCCACATATGTATCAAACTCGAAAGAATTTATAAATGAAAAACTCTCTTTTCTAGTTAGTTATGTGCTTGATTATGATATTTTCACCAATAACATAAAACTTAACAGAAAGAAAGAAGATGTATAAATGTATTCAAATGTAATTTGCTAAAATCACATAACCTATAAAAAAAACATAACTATTTTATAAGGAATACATAAATACACAAGGAAAGAAAGATGCACTAGGGATAATAACATTTGAGATGCATAATATTGATAGGTTCCTTAAAAGGTCAAAAATTTTGTAAGCACCTAAACCAAAGTCCCCAATTACAACAAAAGCTCCAAGCCAATTAGGGCTAAACTTTCCTTTTTCACCAGGTAAAGCATTCACATTTCTTTGATTCTTGTATAATACTAAATCACCCACTAAAAATGATCTCTCAATTACCTTATGATTATACTTCTTCTGAAGTGATTTATGATAAGCCTTTATATTTTCTAAAGCATTTATTCATTATTCATCCAACATTTCTAATTCTTGTAATCGTTGTTCTCGAAATGTATCTTTGTCAATTATCCCATGAAATGAAACACGTAAAGAAGGTATTTCTAATTCCAAAGGCATAATAGCATTAGTACCATAGACAAGAATATAAGGAGAAGTACCCATGGCAATAAAAACACTATTCCTATAAGCCCATAAAGCATAGGTAAGTTGGGTATGCCAATCTTTCACATGCTTATTAATTGTTTTCCTCAAAATTTGTTCAATGACTTTATTTGATGCTTTAGCTTGACCATTAGACTAAGGATAATAAGGAGTCAAAAATCTATGTTGAATTCAATATTTCTCCAAGAATTTTATGACTTCTTTATTCTTAAAAGAGGTACCATTATCCAAAACTATCGTCAAAGGAATACTAAATCATGTTATAATATTGTTAAGAATGAAATCACAAATAACATTTGCGGTAGTTGAATGGAGAGGGACAGCTTCCACCCACTTCATAAAGTAATCTATAGTTGTCAGGATGTATGTATGTCCTTGAGAAGAAGTTGGTGAGATTTTTCCAATAAGATCAAAACCCCAAATACTAAAAGGCCATGGAGAAACTTGATTACGAACCTCACAAGCAGGACCATGAATCAAATTACTATGATGCTAACATTGAGGATATTTCTTAACAAACATGAAAGAATCTTGTTCCATTGTTTTCCAATAATATCCCATTCTAAGAAGTTTATTGACTAAATATTTTCCACCAAAATGTCCCCCACAAGAACTAGAATGAGCTTCTGCCAAAGCTACTAGAATTTTGGTTCTACCAAGACATCTTAATAGAAAATCATCATAAGAGCATTTGTAAAGTGTATCTCCTAAAATGATATAATGTGTTGCAAGATTCCTAATACAATTACGCATGTTCCTTGTTGCTGATTCAAGAAAAGTACCATCTTTCAAAAAATGAAAGATATGAGAATACCATTCATTCAAATGCAAATTGAAACAATCAGAGGTAACCTTATTGGAAATTGTAGGGTTTTTAAGAGTATGTATGGTAAATTGAAATTTTTTAGCATTATTCTCAAGATAAACCAAAGAATCTATGCTTTCCATGGCATCTGCATGTCAATTATCTTTCCTAGGTAAAGTTTGAATCATATAAGAAGAGAATTGTGAAAGAACATCAAGAGCCAAATCTCTATATTGTGTCATTTTATCATTCTTAGTTTGATAACCTCCTTTAATATGTTTCACAATCAATTATGAATCTCCATAAATTTCCAAGTTTTTAATGTTAAGGGATGAAGTTGCTCATAAGCTAGCTATAAGAGCTTCATACTCCGCAATATTGTTAGTACAAGGAAAAGTCAATTTATATGATAAAGGGATCATATTCTTTGTAGGAGGGATCAAGATAATACCAACACCAAAACCTGTCTTACATCTAGATCCATCAAAATATAACTCCCAAACATCATCCTGTTTGATAGCCAGAATGCTTTCATTGGGGAATTCTATTGAAGTAAAGCATGTATCAGAGTGAGGACAAGGAGCTTCAACCAAATAATATGTTAAAGCTTGTCCTTTAATTGATTTTTGAGAAAAAGAATTAAGATCAAATTATGTAAGTAACATCACCCACTTTGCAAGACGGCCACAGAGATTAGTTTTTGAGAAAATGATCGAGTTAATGCAAAGGATCAAATTTAACAATCACATTGACCTCAATATTTAAGAGATAATACCCGAGTTTCTGACAAGCATAAACTAAAGATAAACATTATCTTTCCAAATCTATATATCTTGTTTTGTAATCAAGTAAAGTTTGACTAATGTAGTACACATGTCTTTCCTTACCTTCACTATCATGCTAAGCCAACAACGCACTTACCGCATTCAGAGTGGCTGAAATATACAGATAAAAGGGTTTATCAAATTGAGTAGGTTGCAAAATACGAGGATTGGTGAGATACTCCTTAAATTTCTCAAAGGATTGTTTACATTCTTCATTCCAAGAGAAAGTGGTATCCTTTCTAAGAAAGGAAGTAAAAGGAACAATTTTATTAGTTAAGTTGGAAACAAAGTGAAGAATAGCTTGAAATTTTCCTTGTAAACTTTGTAATTGAGAAATGTTCTTAGGAGGATGCATATTAACAATAGCTTCAATCTTTTCAGTGTCTACCTCTATGCCTCACTTAGAGATTATAAACCGTAATAATTTATTAGAATCATCTCCAAAGACACATTTCTTAAGATTCAATCTCGTATTGTAACTTCTAATCCTTTCAAATATTTGTCGTAAAATACTAACATGACCTTCTCTTTGTATAGATTTTTTCAAGATATCATCCACATAATCCTCAAGAATCTTATGAATGTAATCATGAAAAATTAAAGTCATGGCTCGTTGATAAGTTGCTCCTGCATTTTTTAATCCAAAAGACATCATGACCCAAAAAAATGTTCCCCAAGGTGTTATAAATGCCCGGTCTTAAATTGATCTTCAGGAGGAATAAAAATTTGATTATAGCCAGAAAAGCCATCTATAAAAGATAATAAAGCATGACCCACTATTGAATCCATAATCATATTAATATTAGGTAACAGGAAATCATCTTTTAAGGATGCTTTATTTAAATCTCTAAAGTTAGTACACATTCTTATCTTATTTTCTCCTTTTGAAACAAACACAATATTTGAAATCTAATTTGAGTAATCAATAGAGCAGATGAATCTAGCATCCAATAATCTTTCAATTTTAGCCTTAACTAATAAGGCAATTCTTGGATTCATCTTTTAGATTTTCTATTTCACGGGTTTAACATTTGGTTTGAGAACAATATTGTGAGTAACAATCTTAGAATATATACCCGACATATCCGAATATGTCCAAGAAAAAAATATCCTTAAATTCAAGTAAAAGGGAAACCAACTAATCACGTTCATCTTGATTCAAATATTTCCCAATTTTTATCATCTTTTCAGAGTCATTTTCATCCATTTAAACCTCAACAGTCTTAGTTATTAGAAAATTACTTTGTATCAGGGAATCCATTGGTAAAGAAGAAATATTCTATTCATCATGTTTTCCAAAATAATCTTATGTATTTAGACAATAAGGCTTCCATCATTTATGATGAAACGTAGGTAAATCCTCATAAACTCCTAAAAAATCCGCTAGGCTTCATCTTCCGAAAAAACATCCAAGATAGGTTTTTGATTCATGTCAAGGAGGAGAGGGTTAACCAACTTCAAATGTCCACCACATATATGATTAACATTGAGAGGAAAAGTCGATGGTTGTTTGTAAGGATTGAACCCCAATATATATGTATAATCATAAATTTCATTGTCCAAAGGTACTTGCATACCTTGTTTGTATTTACCACATCCTTTCTCATTAAATCCTGATTTCTTGAGAAGATGATAACCAGAACCATATCTATCGGCCATATCAGATTGAGTCGAAGGAGTGGCATAAGTCACAATATAATAGAAATCATGTTTTATTGTTTCAATTGTTTCTTCAATCGAGGTAGCAACAAAGTTACATTTTAATTCCTCAGAAATCGAGGAAGGAGTAAAAACTTGTTTTTCAAACCCACTTTGTTGTTTCATGAATTCCAAATCAAGAACTTTATATTCTCCAATAAAAGAAGGATTAAAGTCCAATATTCCCCAATCATCCCCAGTCAAAGAAGAAGATGGAGTTTCATTTTGTTTAATCTCAAGTGGCCCTTCGGGTTCTTTACTTGGTTGGAGAGGTTTGGAAACTTTAGCATATTCCACATTTAAGAAAGGATTCGATGCATCATCCGCATGTAGCGTATACATCAAATTGTTATAAATGAACCTAACCTTACAATGTAGAGTAGAAGGAATTGCATGCATAGTATGTAACCAAGGTCTACCTAAAAGAAGATTATAATTGATAGGTCCAGGCATAACATGAATAGGAGTATTGACAATAACCGGACCAACTTTAATAGGTAGCATAATAATGCCCAAAGTTCTCTTTGCAATATTATCAAATCCATGAATAGGGACATTATCAAGTTGAATAGTTGTAAGATCAGACTTAATTTCCTTAAGCATATCCATGCTACAAACATTAAGCCTAGATCCATTGGCAATTAATGTTCTACAAATGATACTCTGATTAATAGAAACATCAACCATAAGAGCATCATATTGATTATGCACCTCAACACAAGGTAAATCATCATCGGTAAAAACAATAGGAGGTATATAATGCATAGTATGCATGCACTCCAAAAAGGAATTAATGCTCTCTTGGTTAGGAGGTGAAGCAGGAAGGGTAGATAAAGCCTTTTGCAATGCCTCATGATATTTTGGAGAAGTTTGAATCAATTCCAATAAAGATATCATAGAAGGAGTAGCACATAATTTTCCTACTAAGTCATACTCCTTAAAGGAAGATGGCAACCTAGGAAATTGAGAAGCATAGGTTCGGAAGGAGGTAAAGAAACCTGAACAGTAGGCTGAGGGTTATTCCGTGTGCGATAAGTATGTGAAATAGAATCTATGTTATCAAAGAAATCTAAAGGATCTCTAGGTTTACCCTTAATTTTTATTCGAGGACATCATTTTACTGTCAACAAAGGTTTAGGATATAACATTATATGTGTATCAATGTTGCAAATAGTGGAACATGAAGGTAACCATGTACACACCCTATGGTAAAGGTCAATTGAAGAGGTTGTAGAGGAGGATGAAATAGGAATAGGATCAATGGAGATCTCATTCGAACAATTTTCATCCTCACTTCCATGTACCTCATTAGCGGATCTATCCTCTTTTATAATAAAATCCTCATCAAAGTATTCAAAACAAAAATCATACATGTTGAATACAAAGTAGCACTACAAGCATGAAAAATGTAAATGTTTTTGTATTTTTAAAGAAATTTTATGATTTTTTTAATTTTTGAAATATAAATACAAGAGCATAAAAGAAATTTACTTTTATATGCATGTAATATCTAACATAAAATGCAAATCTAACACCAAAAAGAAAGAGTTGTCGTAAACGGGTTCACCAAAATGTATTGTGTAAAAATATGTGGATAGGGTTTAGTATAATTGGGGTTTGCACCTAAAAGAGACCCTAAACCAATATTTAACACACATATAAATCTAATGATAAGGAATATAAATATGGAAATGCTTGCAAAAAATAATGAAATAAAATAAAATAAAATACATACCTCATAGCATAGTAGATCTAGAAATACCTATTTTTCGGTGTCTGTACTGAGTTTTTGGAAATTCTTTAAGCAAATTTGGAACAGAAACACAAAGACAGATAAAACCTAGAAATATTTTCTTTTTCCAAGTCAAGTCAACCGTGACCCAAATGAACGTCGACCTTGACCCCTTTATGTCAACCTTGACCTGCACTACTTCAACAAAAAATCTGTTCGTGAATCTTGGAAGTTTGTCAAAAAGGGTATCCAGATCTGCTCTGCAACTCTTGAAACAATAACTATAGATATCTAAAAATGGTGTTTTGGGGTGGCTATATAGGGTTTTGCCTTAGTAAAACCCCCATTTTTGTGATTTCCACCTCGATGAATAGCCAAATGTAATATAATATGTGTGTGTGTTTCTCGTAGGAAAACCTTTGAATGTGCAATGCCAAGATCTAATCCTCTAGATTGAAACCCTAGCATGAATTGAAATGCATAGATTTGAATATGATAAAGAAAGCATACCAAGCCCCCAAGGCTAAATTACTACCAAACTCACAATCCTTAATTGCTACCCATGATTGTATCTTTTGAATGCTTGAATATTGAAAAATGGTAGATCAAGGAAGAATGAATCTAATCCTTCTTGCTCCAAATGAATGTCCACAATAATTCATCTACAAAATGCTTGCTTGCATCAAGGCATCATCAATATCTTGTTCTCCTATAGAATCCTCTTGCAATCTTCAACCATCATCTCCTCATCATCACTTGTAGCTCCTCATTTGTAGCTTCTGATGACTTATTGAAATGAAGGGAAAAGAGAGTGCTTATATAGAGATTTCAAGGCAAGGCTCCTTCGAAAATGTAAGGGCCCCTAATTCAAATATCACCTTGAATTATGGTCCATTCACAACAGCCAACTAAGGAGGGAAAAAAATTAAATGAATTTTGAATAAAAACCCTCCCACATTCGGATCTGAAGGCCCATTTTTAATTTCGGGTCCCACTATGATCTAAATTTGGAAGTGGGGACCAAAACCTAACAAAGGTCAAGGCTGAGCTCGACCTTGACCTAGTTCAGGGTCAACCTCAAGCCTAACCCAAGGTTTCATGCCAGTCAACATAGAAATCAGAGAAGTTTATGGGTCGGCCATAGACTTAGAATGATGGGAAAATAGGACAGAATACCGAAAAAGGGCATAGAGCCCTAAAAGAGATGTGATGAAGGCTAGGAGGGCTAGTACATAGGTCCTACCTAGAAAATAGAGCCACAAAGAAGGAAATCAAGGAGAATCCTCAAGATCCTAACCCTAATTTCACCTAGAAATGAAGAATCAAGTGCAAATGCATCCTAAATGCAAATCGATCATGAAAATGCACTAAATGAGGGTGCTAAACCTACCAAATGGAAGTGCTTCCATTTTAAGATGATACAACATACAATTTTGTGACTTAAATAAAACCTACCCAAAATATGGCTTTCCTCTACACATATTAATATGATTGTAGACTCAATAGTAGGGTATTCCTTACTCTCTTTCATGTATGCATTCTTGGGATATAACTAGATCCTTATTAACCCTGGTGATCAACTCAAAACCACCTTCACAACCTTTTTTGGCAAAATCTGCTATGTGGTCATGTCATTCAAATTGAAAAATGTTGGAGCAACATACAAACATACTATGACTCTTTTTATCATATTTTGTTATATCCTTGAGTATTATGCTAATGATATCTTAGACAAATATAATTTGCATTAATATCACATTCATAATCTCTATATAATCTTTGAATGTCTTTGATAATACAAAACACAATTAAATCTTCTTATTTATGAATATTTTCCATACATGGTGGCATTTAACTTTTAGGATTCATTGTATCACATAATGGTATTGGTGTTGATATAAAGGAGATAGACACCACCATTATCATGTTGCATCTATTGGGACTCAAATTCCCTATTGTCCTTTTACTTGAGTCCCTTTCCTTTATGTGCTTCTTTTGTAATTGTGTCACATGATTTTTGTAAATAGTTAATTTGAGAAATATTATAAGGGTCATCTTGGTTGTATGTGCTAATGGTATTTTTTTCACCTCCCTTTTCCTCAATCATTCAACCAATATTAAAAATTTGAAATTTTGTTAGTGATGAGATTTTTTTGGTACCCCCTTGTAAAGTATCCAAATGAGCATTTGTGATTCAAGTTTGGGGAAAAATGCAAGTTATTGTCAATTACAAGTTTTCTTGGTTAGAGGAACCTTCGTAAGCACTAATGACAGTTTTAAGAAATCTCAAAATTATTGATGGATTCCCAATTCCTTTTTTTTATTTTATTCTCCTTTTTTACCTTAGTGAATGTTTTGGTGATTCTTATCATAGGTTTGGTTTGTTAACAATAGTTTTTTTCAACTCATTTCTAACCCCCTTGTCCATGAGTAGGTAATTTGTTTTTGAAGGGGCCTAAAGTGTTGAATTGAATAAATTGGTCAAGGTACATATCTTTTATAGTTTTTTTCTCATAAAAGGCTTTAATGAGTGCTCCAATTTTTAATTTGGTGAATTAACATGAACCACTAGAACCTTCAACTTGTTTGTTGGTTTCAATTCGACTGTCAATTTCCAACTTTGGAAGATTGATGAGACTGGGAAAGATGAACATAAAGCTGCTAAAAATGAAGATTCATGATGACACAAGTGACTGAAGTAAATTTAGAAGTGGTTTCAACAATTTTAATATTTTCAAGAGCCTATTTTGTGTGAAGTAGCATGTTGTCATTGATGTCAACTTATTATATGACTGTTGCAGATATGAAGAATTGGTATTAATATGATTGAATGGAGTTAATGAGATTATTATTTTAGATATGAAGCATTGATAATATGAGATATTGTTATAGATATGGAGTAGTGATGATATGAGATATCATTGAAGATACAAAGTAGTGTGTTGACATTGATGATACCATATGATGATCATGTTTGGATATCTAATTAAGGAGATTGTTGCAATTGTGTAATAGTGTGGTGCTACTTATATCAAAATATGTTTATATTCTTGGGATTTCATGATTAAATGTCAAATTTATTTATCTAATGTTCATGTTGGATATCAAATATGTTGATATAATGTTCATTATTGGATGTCAAATGTGTGCTGATCAAATGTGCTATCTAATATTCATGGTTGGATAAAAAATGTATGAGTATAAAGTGAGATGATATGAAGCTCATGGGTGGATGTCAAAATGTGTTTTATCAATTATGATAATGCAATTAGTTTCTGGATTCGATTGTGTAATTTTTTTAGCATCGATGTTTCGGATCACACTCCGTGATCCATCATCAGGAATAATGGATTGTGATCCGAAACGTCGATGCTAAAAAAACTTACACAATCAAATCCAGAAACTAATTGCATCATAATGGATTGTGGAAATCTGATGTTTTTAATTATGATAATATGAAGTTCATGGTTAGATGTTGAAAGGAATAGTTGAAGTATGTTGTGTCAACTTCAATAGCTCTATCTTAGGGAATTGTACCACATTTATTTACTTTGAAATTATGGTCTTTTTGTTTGGAAGTTAAGTTCACGGATCTGAAAAGATGTTACATCCAAAGTTTCAAGTCATAATTCCTTTTGCGAAGAAAGTTAGAGATGTCTATGTACCAGATAATATTATGACAGTGTGAAGGAAATCATAAGAGAAGTTAGAATACTCTTCACTTCTTTGTATTTCAATATTTGATGTTGTGGTTTGGGAGACTTTTTCATACTATTTGTATATTTTCCCTATTCAAGTTTTAGGTGTTCATATCTACCACAGTTATGAATCCAATTGTTATATCTCAAGACTGGTTGACTAGTTTGCATATGGCACTAGGTTTCTTTTAGAATCAATATGTTTGTGCTCACTTATTTGGATGTGATAGTGTAAAAGGATAGTTCTGGAATAATGTTGAATGTCATTTGATGTTTCTTTGTGCTTCACATAATGGTTCTTGATACTTTTGTTACTATTTGTTAAATTAAATATTTGGAAGTTGAAGTGCTTTCATAGCCATCATGGAGTATTTGTGTCTATGCCTTGCAATTTGTACCAACATAGAAATGTGTAAAAAATTGTATTGTGCCCTATTTATCTCTTTTCTCAGTATAGGTTTGTTGAATTAATTATGGAAATTTAAGTGTTGAGAGGGGAGGGGTGAATCAATACTTCAAAAAAATTTATCTATCTTTCTAATCATTCACCGAATAGAAAAATTTGCACATATCAACTTAAAACATATAAATCAAAATCAAGAAACACAACTCATAACACCATGATTTTTGGTCTTGCAAAAATCCTTGGTCAAAGGAAAAAATTGCAATGGGGATGACACCCACAACCCTTCACTTATGCAATAAAATTTTTGCTTCGTTAGAGCTATAAAATTAGCTATTTCTGATATCTTACCCTATTAATAGTATTTACCCTGCTAAGAGTATAAAGACTTATTCAGTCTATCTTGCTAAAGGATTTTACAACTCTAATCTAAGAGATGTACCATGTTAACAGATTTACAATTTAAGACCTATTAGGCCCTACTCGGTTAAGATCTTTTACAATTCTGATTACACTATAATCAATAATGAAAACTATTTGTAACGTTGTATCAACAGATGCTTATCAGGCTCATTATTCTCAATAACAATTTACCTCATACTATATTTCACTCACAATTTCACTTATGTACTTGGTATTTTCAACTCTAAATCACATTCACACTCTTCTCTAACTTCTCTATTACTTGGTGGCTTCTCTGCTCATCGCCTTCACACTTATCTTTGACTGATCATCCCCTACTCTCTCACTCTCTCCATACTTTGATCCATTTATACTCGATCTAGAAGAAGTGGAAATGGTCTAGATTCTTCTCCTTAAATGATACTACCAATGATTAAATCTCCAATGCATATGTTAAATTTAATTTTCATTGGTGTATCTTACATTGTTATCATGCAAAATCATCATGTTTAAATCTCCAATGCTTTATCAAACAATCTCCTCAAGATTTGTAAAATATTTTATGATCGGTGTCTAGATTCAATGTATATGCTATGTCGATCTGTGCTACTCGGTAATACATTTTTTTCTTCTCGGTAGCATGTATGCTCTTAGATCAGTAACCATTGTAAATCGGTAACTATTCGGTGTTCTATTCTTTCCTTTTCCTTGCTCGGTGCCTATTCCTTATTCCCTTTACCGAAATTGTCTCTTCCTTTACCAACTAACTTATTTTCTTTACCAAATAACTTTGACAATCAATATGACCTTAACATAGCTAATGATAACAATATAACTCTTTTAGGAGTATCAATCTCCCCCTTTGGCATTAGTTTGGCATCTTTGTTAAAAAATTCAAAGTCATCAAAATTTTAGTGTCCTTAAGCAAAATTTGAGCATGTATACACTTCTTGGTATAACTCTTTATATCTCCATAGCTTCGTAACTCATTACTCATTACTATTTAGTCATTACTCAATTACTCCCCATGTATTAATACTCACTATATATACACATCTATCCCCTTTATTACATATATATCCCCCTTTTATATAATACTAAATATCCCCCTTTTTTGACAAAAATGCCAAAAACAAAATTACTTATTGTTATCTAGTGGAGGAATCTTATAAAAAATGTACTTATACCTCTGTTGTGCATCTTTCAGTGAAATATGCCATGATTCCTTTATTATCTATAACAAAACAATGTGTTTACCTATGTTAGCTGTAGGACTCATCATGCTATCCATAGAACTAATATCATGGGTGTTTACTATCTTTGTTTCCTTATGAATGTGTTTCTACAGTGACTCTATCTGGACTATCAAAATTATTTGCAACTCCATGAGTTCCATTCTTGTTTTATTCACCTCTTTTCTCAACTCATGTTGCACTCCCATAAAATGTTTGAGCTTTTGATAGTAAAATTGAAATGTATTAGGCTTAGTTGTGACATTGGCCAACTGCTCAGTCAACTCTTTCTCAACAAATTCATCATTTTCTTTTATATCCTTTGTAAAATTTGAAATCAAACAAATTTTTTGAAATAATGAAATAATATCTTTCAATTTATTTTCTAATTCAGTAACCAATTTCATATAGTGTTACCTTGTGTAGTTCCATTGATTGTGTTAGCACGTGCAAAAATTTTCATGGCCTTGGCATCTTTCCCCTGGTCTCTGTGTCATTTTTCATGTCTCTAGCTAAAAGCCCTTAGCAAAAAATTCAAAAACTAGCTATTACATGGAAAAGCCCTTTGTCTAAACCCTGGCCTTATTCTATTTTAATGTTACTTTTCGCGGGTCACTTAAGGGTCCTAATTCACATCTGCTTTATAATTTTGGTCGGCCCCATTTAAATTTTTCCTAAGTCTTTACCTCGATGGCCTTTAATATTTTCCTATAGTTCCCTGCCGAAATATTTAGCCTAAGTCATGCTTTAATATTTTCCTATGTTTCGGCAGCCTTTATTTTCCCTGGGCCCAGCTCTGACACCATCTCCATCTAACGGTGAGCGTATCTTCTCAAGCGATGTGTCAGACGCATAAGATCTTGAGACGGCCATCGATTCTTTGTATGACGTAGCCTTTTTCTCATGCGGGTCCACTTGCCAGGTATTTTGATTTGGAGGTTTTTTATTGGTCCACGTAGTATGAGGTGGAATCCTGTTAGTGTGACCGGTCTTCTTGGCATTCAAGTGGTTTAAAGTCTGATTTAATCTTGTGGCTATCATTATACCATTAATGAAACATGCTCGGCCTTTAGTGCAGTGGTATAGGGACAGCTGTTAATTCTCATAAGGAAGGCAGGTGGGTTCGTTGACACATATGCACAGTTGGCGCTATTTGATTCATCCATGTATTTGCACAGTGGCTTGTTGTCAATGGGACCTAGTTTTCGGATGTATCAGTGGGTCCTGATCTTGTCAGAGGATCAACGAATGATGTATGATCTCATCGAGTGTGTCAGAGGCTTAAGATCTTGCGATGACTGTTGATTTTGTATCATGTCAGAGGGCTGTCAGGGCAGGGACGAGATTCTCAATCTGATGGTGGGCATGAAATCTGATAGAATCTTGGAAGTCTTTGTGAATTTCAAACTGCCGTCGATCTTCTTGATGCGGGCCCGGTCAAAGTTTCTCAGTCTTTTGGCAGTAAAGATAAGTGTGTAGCGGCTGAAAAATTTATGAAGGTTTCACTTGTTCGCGTGAAATGACGACAGTTCTCTAATTATTTTAGCAGTTCAGCAAACAAGCATTTGTGGAATCGCTAAACTTTCTGGCAGATAGATAAAATGTTTCACAAATTGGCGGAAGTCTTCTGTTGCTTGTTTGCTAAATGTGGGACCGAGGTTAGAATTTTTCTTTGGGTCGCCAAGTCGCAGAGTTAAGTGATGGGTTAAGTTTTCTTTTTGCGAATTGGAAAAGCACTGTCGCATAGTCACTAGAAGGTAAACCCAGGGTGGCAGTCGAGTTAAGATTTAAAAGACCGTGAAACATGAGGATCAGATGGTCAGGATTTAAAGTTGTTTCAGATTTGAACGTCGACCACCGATTTGCTGCAAGCGCCATGGAAATGATCATTATTATTCAAATTCAAATTTTTGAAGGGTTTCTAGTGACAGGAAGGACTAGAATTCAATGCAGAGGTGACTGGAGCTAGTGGGAATTGATCTGTTTGCTATTGTAGTGTGGTCCAAGGTGTGTCATGTTCATTTGCAGGACTTGTACTATATGGTTTTGTGCTCAAGGCATGTTTCAAGGTTGACTTTTTGAGTGTTTTTGTGGTTCTCAGTACCTTCACAGAGAATTTATCATGATTGAGGATCATTCCAAGATTTTCTTTCTCCTGGTTGCCTAGGTTTCCACCCCTGTAATAACTTTATGACCGTTTCTAGTCAATTGGGTGGTTGAAACCCTAACCCTAAGTCATTTGTAGCTTTTTGCATTCTCTTTGAGAATTCCAAGATGACTAGGGAGTATATATTGCAGAAATTTTGATTTTGTGTGGGTTCCAAAACTTTCTTTGGTCCTAGGCTGGTTGTCCATGGTGTTTTAGTGATAGAGGAGCTGGATTTTGTATCTTTTCCTATCCTTGTGTTGTTCTGATTGTGTATTGATTTTGAATATATTAATGAGAATGTTATTGAGTTCCAATCTTGCATTTGTGCATGTCTTCTTGTTTCAGTTCTAAGCTCATATATGCTAATGTTACAAAGTGTATTAGCATATGGTAAACAAAGAGTATTGTGAAGTCATCCCTGAGTTCCTAAAAAAGTTAGGATTAAAGTCTTTTGGGTGGGTTCAGTGAATTTACAGCCAAGTAAGAATCTGATGTCCTTGTGTCTGAGGGAGAGAGGTAATAGGCAAAGCACTTATCCTAGATTCAATTATGTTTGAATTAAGGTATTCAGTTGATGTATGTAATTGGGTGACTCTTTGCCCTAGGTTAAGGCACTGGTCCATCCTCTGGAGGTATTTCATTATCGTCAACCACACACAAAAATTCAAATGATAAAATCTTAAAGTAGTTAGTAAAGAGTATATAGTTGTATATCATTTAGTGATTCCTTTTCAGAAGTGAATCAAGGGTACACTCACCTGAGCATTAAGGCTTAAAGTGTAGGAGGATCTCTTTTGATCCTTGTTAATTGGCCCTCTTCCTTGTAGACTTTGGAGTGGTTATAGAGTCAAAGTTATATTAGAGTTATCCATCAAAGTATAAATCTACATGTGAAGATCAAAGGGAACTCCCAACAAAATGGTGACTCCGCTGGGGAGAGCAACAATGAAGTAGTATATCTGTTAGGATTTCTAGTTAGGCCACATTGTAAATTCAAAATCTTTTGTTGACCAAATAGATATAAAGGTTGTTAAATGCACTCTTGTTTTCCTATTGTGCTTAGTTAAAATATTTCCCATCTAGGTGGGTGGTGACTCAAAGGTTTATACCAATGCTATAAGCTGTAAATCATGGACAAGAGGAGGAATACTAGGTCCTTTGTTAGAAAGAATCCAGAGGTCACTCTGGAGCAATTGCCTTGACAGGAGAAGAAGAGTTGGATTAGAAGGAATGGTGAGTCTACTAGTGTTCCTATCAGAGAACAAAGAAATACTAGAGGTAGAGCACCACATGTTTCCTCAAGTGAGGAAGGTTCACAAGATAGAGTTTCTAGATCAGATGGTGGTCACTTTGAGGATAGATTCTATGATACCTCAGAGGTTGTATTTTAGGACAAGGGTCCATTGCCTATAGGTCAAGATGAACAAACTAGAGAGATGGGTTTGGATATTGATTTAGATCTTGATGAAGATAATTTTAGAAGAGAACCCATGAGACCTAGGCAAGTGCACTTCCCATATCAAAATCTTTCTGATATGGATGTGTCATCAGGTTCTGATGACATTATGGTAGATCTTGATGATTTAAATGCATTAAGGTTACAGTTGGTAGAGTAGGATGCCATACATAAGAGGTTACAGGAGGAGAGAGAGACTGAGAAGGTGAATGCTCTAATAGAAAGGCAGTCTCTCCTTAGAAAGATTAATGAAATGAAGGAGAGAAACAAGATGCTTGCTTCTGCTCCTAAGACTTTGCAACATGATGTATTTGGTGATCTTGAAGCTTTGAGGAGTGAGCAAGAGTGCTTACTACAAGATCATGAATTTGATAAGGAGGGCCCTATGGTTAGACAAGTGCAAAGTTATGTTCCTTTGCCTAAAGATAAAGATGGAAATGAGATCACTAGGCTTGCTGTTGCCGCTGGTGAGAGAGGAAAGTAGAAGATGGTGGGACATCAAACAAATAGATCATTAACAATACCAGGGATCCCACCACCCAATTCAAATAAGGACACAGAGATAGAAAGAAGAAGAAAAGAAGATGAGGACCTTGCAAGTGAACTAGAGAGGGCTGAAATTGAAGCTTCCATTGCAGAAAAGAGAAGAAAGATCCAGTTCTTGAAGGCTTCATTAGCTAATGCCCTTGGTCCATCTGCTACTGAACTAGGTATTCCATCTATGACTACTACTATTCCACTTAGTAATGCTACTAGTTCATTTCCTTCTTCATCTACTAGGATAGGTGCTGATCCTAGGCAGCAGTCAAATGCACAAGTAGATAGAAATGTAAATGCTAATGTTGATCCTAGGGTTAACACTAGTTCAAGTTTTCAAAGAAGACCTATGCAACTAGAAGGCTATAGGAAAATTAGTTTTGATGGAATTCCTGGTTACCCAAATGCTTTTCCAAATGATATAAGAGATAAGGTACCTAAGTTTGCTGGTAATAATACTATTAGTTGTGAGGAGCATCTTAGGTTATTTGTTGATATGCTTAATAATTATGAGGTAGAGGATGAGGATGTAGTCATGAAATTGTTTGTTCAATCTCTAATGGAGGATGCTAGAGATTGGTTTAAGAGACTTCCTGATAAATATATTGATACTTGGGATTCCTTTGAGAGATGTTTTAAAGAGCAGTATGGTGACAGACCTAATGCTAGCTTTATGTTGAATGAATTCAATACCATAAGGAAAAATCAGAATGAGACTACAGCTGAATTCAATATGAGATTTCAGAAGGGCATGCATAAGTTGCTCCAAGTTATGTGGTTAGATGACAATGTCTTTCTGACTACATACTTCAATGCATTTGATGGAAAGATGGGATATTTGTTGAGGGACAAGGAACCAAGAACTCTTAGGGATGCTTTTAGGATTGCTATCAACATTGAGAATAATATGAAAATATCAGGGAAATTGAGTAGAAAGAGAGATGACCCTAAGTTGTTTGGGGACAGAAAATACAAAAAAGAAAATGATAAGAATGTTGGAGCTAGGAGGCAAGAAGAAGATAAATTGGATAAGGTGCTCAATGCATTGAAGGATTTGAAGGTACCTGCAAATAGGAACATCAATGCTCCTACCAATGAAAGGCTTCAGTTCAACAACAATTTCAACAAACAGAATAGATTGCAGAACTACCCCTACAACACCCAATGGAAGGATGGAAAGCCTATTGTCCCTATTGTAAGAGGAAAAAATGATAGAGGTTTCCATGAACCTCTACAAAAAGCTTCAATAAATGTCATGGAGGACATACCTTGGTGTGTTGCATGCTAGTCCTCTCATTCTACAAAGCATTGTGTGGTTGCACAATCTATGGCTGCAAATCAAGATTGTGGCAATGAGGAGATAGATCAAGAAGAAGGTCAAGATGATGTTGGATGCAACATGGCTTCTTCATATCTAGGATATGAAGAAGATTTTAATTTTGATGAAGAGGCATATGTAAATGTGAGGAGACACAATTAGGCCCTTTTTCATCAAGAAGTTTTTTTTGATAGTGAAGACATTCATAGGAAGACATGTAACATGAATTCTTCTTCTAAGCCAGTAAATTTGAGAAGACCTTCTAGAAAAGAGATGGATAGGATTACTACAGAAATGATTTCCCAAGTGAAAACTAGAGGCATGGTGGCAAGGAATACAAATGAGAAAGCTGCAAGAATGTTCATAAAGAGTACCAACTTCGGAGAGACTAATGAGAACAAATCAAAAGGTGATCACATGGTGAAATTCAAGAATGTAAAAGGTAAGAATTGTGAGCCTAAGGGAGTTGGAATTGACAAGACTTCTAGTGAGATTGAGAAGCTAGTTAACACAATGGCTAAAATTGAAAAATTGAGGGTGGCCAATACACCTAATGTAACAGATAAGCAAAAGGATAGTAAGGCGGTGCAGATTGAGATTCCTTCTTCTACTCCTGTTGATATGTTAGTTGTATTGTCTCAAATTATAGTTAAGGTTCCATTGTCAGAATTGTTGAGGATCCCTGAACACAAAGACAGAGCTATTGCATGGGTAAATAATGTTCACAACAATGATGTTGCATGCAATGGATCTCAGGATAAAGCTTTGAAAGGTGCTGCTGCTCAAGGAATTGTGTCTCAAATTCCTCCAATATATTTAGATAGTTCTGTCAATGCCAACCTTGAAAATATTGATCCATTCTTTTTAAGTGTTCTTGTGAATGGAATGAAGTTGAGGAGTTGTATGATTGATAGTGGTGCCTCTAATACTGTTATGCCTTTTAAAATCATGGAGAAGTTGGGCCTTAAAGTTGATATAGTTCAAGGCAGATGTTGTGCAATGGATCAGAGGGAGGTACCAGTTATTGGGACTATCAATGCAATGCCATATAGGCTGGCAGCATATCTAGAGAAAGAGTTGACAATGAGTGTTTTGGTAGTGGACATCCCTCCTCATTATGGGATGCTGCTATCTAGAAGATGGAGTGCTACCATGGGTGGAAGTTTACAGTGTGATCTATCCTATGCCACTTTCAAGATTGATGATCAGTTTGTTAAGATTGAGCGAGAGCCAAGGGTATGCCACATGATTGAGAGAAATATTGATAATGAAACTACATGTTTTGTGGACACTGATATTAATGCTTTTAGGGAAGAGATCCCTATATTTGAAAATGAGCCTACTTTGTCACCTATCTCTGTTGAGGTAAGTGCTAATTCTGTGAAGGGTGATTTGTGGGTAATGTACTTTGATGGTGCAAATTGCAAAGATGGAGTAAGAGTAGGTATCTTACTTATTTCTCCTGATGGAAACACCTACAAGTTTTATTTCACATTGAATTTCTTTTGTACCAACAATATAGCAGAATATGAGGCTTTGTTGTTAGGATTGAGGTTGGCACAAAAACATGGTATTAAGTTCTTAAGTGTTGTTGGTGATTCTGAGTTGGTGGTGTCCCAAGTCAGAGTACTATATGCTTCCAAGAACAAAAGGTTGAAACAATATAGGAATACAGTTTGGGATTTGATTGAACATTTTGATGCCTTCAATATTGAGTGGAAGGATAGGAGTAACAACAAGATGGCTGACTTGTTAGCTAATATTGCAATCAATCCCATTGATATTACATTTTTTGGTATTTCTAACGTTGAAATTCAGGCTAGGCCTAGTATACTAGACAATATTGAAAATTGGCAAGTTTTTGATGATGATAATGATATCTTGAAGTTTATGAATTGTGAGGAGCACTATCATGGTTAGGAATTTGATTGTTCAGCCTTGATTGAGTCAGTAGAAGGAAGAGAGGTTGTCTTTGGCAATAAGGTCATTCGACTTAGAACTAACAAGGTGCCTAAGGGACTCATTGTTTTGGAGACTATCTTTGATAACCAGGATATAGTTCAAAAGAATATCAAAAGAGAAGATCATGTTGATCTAGAGGAGATAAATCTTGGAACACATGAAGCACCTAAGAAAGTATACATTGATAGAGATATATCTCATAAGGTAAAGAAATATTTGATTGAATTATTGAGAAAATTTAGGCATGTTTTTGCATGGTCATATGATGACCTTAAGGTTTATAGAGAGGATTTGTTCCAGCATATTATTCCATTGAAAGAAGATGCTAAACCTTTCCGTAAAAAACAAAGGCCTATTAATCCCACTTTGGCACCCAAGATGCAAGAAGAGTTAATAAAGCTGAGAGATGCTGGAATTATCAAACCTATAAGGCACTCTTCTTGGGTGTCAAACCTTGTTCTTGTGAGAAAGAAGAATGGTGACATCAAGCTTTGTGTAGACTTCAGGAATTTGAACATCAGCTCATTAAAGGATAATTATTGTCTACCCAATATGGAAGCTATGTTGCAGAGAGTAACTAGATCAGAATTGATGTCTATGATGGATGGTTTCTCTGGTTACAATCAGGTAATTGTCAAGGAATCAGAGCAATTCAAGACATCTTTCACAACACCTTGGGGGACATATGTTTATGTGAGAATGCCTTTTGGCCTCACAAATGCTGGTGCTACTTTTCAGAGGGCAATGGATGTTGCCTTTTTAGATTTCATAAATGATTTCCTTGTTGTATATCAAGATGATTTAACTGTCTACTCCAAGAAGGAAGAAGACCACTATATTCATTTAGAAAAACTATTTGTGAGGTCCTTGGAATTTGACATTTCATTAAACCCAAGGAAATGTGCTTTTGGTGTCACGGAAGGTAAGTTGCTTGGCCATTTGGTTGACAAGCAAGGAGTAAGAATTGACCCTGAAAGGGTAGCAACTATTGAAAAAATTCAGAGGCCAAAGAATGTTAAAGGGATTCAGTCCTTCTTTGGTCAGGTCAATTTCTTAAGGAGGTTTGTGACAAATTTTGCAGAGGTTACTAGACCTATTTCTAAGATGTTGAAGAAGGGATCTGCAATCAATTGGGAGGGTGAGCCTGATGAGGCTTTCAAAAATATCAAGTAGGCTATCAAAGATGCACTAGTGCTTAGGGCACCAGATTATAATGTTCCAATGCACATATTTTCCTTTGCATCTTTTCACACTATTGCTGCAGTTTTGTTACAAAAGAATAAGGATGGTTTTGAGCAGCCTATTTCATTTTTCAGTAAATCTTTGTAGGTTGTTGAATTGAAGTATGACATAAATTAAAAAAAAGCATATGCACTTGTGAAGGCAATCAAGGCTTTTAGGTGTTACTTGATGGGGGCAGTTGTGATTGCTTTTGTGCCAAGTGTAGCTGTGAAGGATATTTTCTCACAGCAAGAGGTGTCTGGAAGAAGATGCAGATGGATCAATAGGATCCAAGAATTCAATGTTGACATCTAGATTACTAAATTGGTTAGAGAACAAGGATTGGAAAAACTGATGGCTCAATCCAACCTTGATGCAAATCAGGTAAATCATTCTGAAGTTGATTATACATGTGACATGGATGATTGTATTTGGTATCATGATATCATCTATTACTTGAGAAACATGAAATGTCCAGATAATATGAATGATAATCAGAAGAGGACATTGAAATTATAGGCCATCAAGTATGTAATTGTGAAGTGTAGATTGTATAGAAAGAATTTGGATTGCATACTTTTGAAATGTGTAGATAAGGATCAGGCTAACAAGCTATTGAAGGAAATGCATGAGGGAGTTTTTGGGGGACATTATATGGGTAAAATAACTGCTCATAAAATCTTGAGAGTAGGATTTTGGTGGCCCACAATCTTCAAGGATGCAGAATAGTTGGTGAGGAGGTGTGATGCTTGTCAAAGGTTCTCTGGTAAGCTTAAATTTTTAGGTAATGTGCCATTAAAACTAGTAGAAGTTCAGGCTCCTTTCCAACAATGGGGAATTGATTTCATAGGCGAGATACCAAACAAGTCTAGTGGAGGACACTCATGGATTTTAGTTGCCACTGATTACTTTACAAAATGGGTAGAGGCCATACCTACAAGAAATGCAAGTAGTAAGGTGGTAATTGATTTTCTATTGAATAATATTGTTACAAGGTTTGGTTGCCCTGAGAGGATAGTTAGTGATAATGCAATGTGCTTCAGGTCTGTTGAATATAAGAACTTTTGCAAAGGTTTAGGAATTCAGATCTCTAATTCCTCACCTTATCATCCACAAGGAAATGGTCAGGCAGAATCTACTAATAAGAGTTTGATTAAGATCTTAAGGAGGATTCTTGAAAAGAATAAGAGGGCATGGAATTAAAAGTTGCCATTAGCTTTATGGGCTGATAGGGTAACTGTGAAGAGGGCAATTGGTTGTGCACCATTTGACCTAGTATATGGAATACATGCAAGAATGCCTCAGAATAATTTGTTGGAAATGTATAAATTTGTTCAGTTATATGATGATGACATAGATGATGAGATGCAATTGATAATTGAGGACCTCATTAGGTTAGATGAGACTAGAAGAGAGTCAGTTGCAAGAAATGCCAAATTGCAGTTGCAGGTTAAGAATTTATATGATAAGAGGACTGTTGACAGAAGGTTTGAACCTGGTGATTTGGTGTTAGTTTGGAATGCCAGACTAGAGGATAAAGGAAAACATGGTAAATTTGATCCCATCTGGTTAGGGCCATATCTAATTCATGAGAAATTAGGCCAAGATTCATATATTGTCAGGGAATTAAATGGTGAAGTTCAAGAATTGCTAGTTCATGGACAATTCTTGAAGAAATACTTCAATTGAAGGTATTTTGTTTTCCATGAACAGTAGTTAGTGTGTGTGTGAAAATTGTACCTGATCTGTAGACACAACACTTCAGTAAAACATTAGAGGTTAGCTATAATCAAAATCATGTAAAATTGAAATCTACTCTAGCTAAGCAATTTACTGCCTTTTAGTAGGTGTGAGATTAATGTTCTCAGATTGTTATCGAGATCAGTGACCTAGACGACACCTAAATGAAGGATTTGGATGCAAAAATGATATAAAATATGAATGCAATTAATCTATTTTTTTGGTATTTTCTATGCAATGATATGATGAAAACTGATATGAATCTATGCTAATATGAAAATTGATATGCAATGCTAATCTAGAAATGATATGATATGAGAATGAAAATTCTAAGAATAATATGAAAGCTATGAATTTGAAATTGATCTCACAAAGCTTCGAATCCTCAAATTTATCTTTCAAGCTCCAATTGTGCAAATTCTCCAAATCTGATATGCTATGATTCTTGTAGAGTATATTTGCAATTTGCGAGATATGAATTATGAAGAGCTGAGCCTTGATTTTATAGAAATCCAGGGCTTTGGAGGTGCATGGAGAAAAGCCATAAATCACTCAAATAACTCAGGTTGATTTTTGAGTTATTTTTAAATAACAGATAATTTAATTCACAAAAACATGCAAATCATGCAAAAATAGCTTTTTAACTCAAATTAGAGTTTAGATCAGCTTTTTGAACTCCAAAAGGATGTTGAGTTCTAAAAAGTCAACAGTTTGCATTGATTTTCTAATTTGGAGTTTAACTGTTTCTTTTGAATGTGCATAATAATTATGAATTAATTAAATAAATAAAGTGATTTATTCTCAACTTAACTGCTTTTTGAAATAAAATAATTAATTTATGGGTTAATTAACTATTTTATCAAACTTTTATTAAAAACTATATTATTAAATAATGACAACTTGCTTTAATTAATTAAATAAGAATTTAATCAATTATTCATAGGATATTGGATTTATTGTCAAAATTAAATAATACAATTAATAATAGATAGAATTAAATTTAATTACACAATTAAGTGGCAAGATATTAAATCTAATTAATTAAATATGAAAATATTCAATTAATCAAACTTAGGATAAATGTGATTTATCACCAAATAATCATTAAATTAAAGATAATTAAGATAATTAGGAATATTGCTAGGAATATTCCTTGATGTAGAATTTAAGATAATCAATTATGATCTGATGATGTTTAGATGTGCCTTAGATTAGGACTTTGATGTCGATTTCGTTCGAATTGTTGATGTAGGAGGTTAATGAACTTATAGCCCATTTTTGGAGTATTACATTTTGCCCCTCTTTGAATTACTGTGTGAAGCGCAGTGGTTCAAAGAAAGTCTGTGTTTGATAAAGATATGAAACTAATGTTTGAAATTGATAATTGATATGAGACAGAAGCTGATTGATATTGATTGGATATGGAGATAATAGGTCCTGAATGACCAAAGATAATGTTCACTATAACAGCAAATGAACCTATGATTGTGAAAAAGTGTCAAAACACCTGATTCCAAACCTTAGAATTGCAAAGAAGTGAGTGACTGGTTCTAGACTTGATTGTCTTAGCAGAACTAGCAAGTATCACATCCGAATCCTTCAGTTGCCGAAGAACCAAGGAAAAAACACTATGATCCGATGGTTGCAAAAACTGATATAGTTTACAAGATTAGGAGGATACCAGATTGATATGGATCTTGATGAATTTGATATGCCCCAAGTGATGATAGATTTGTCCTGAGTGATAAGGTCTTTTTTGATGAATCAATAACTAGACATGGTTTTTGTCTTGATTACTGAGAAAGATATTGATTCCATAAAGATATGATTTCAAATTTGATTACAGACTTTGAATGATATGCAATACCATGCGCCCTTTGGGATTTAAAATTAAAATCTAACAAGAAAAGTTAGCGTTGAGAGTTTAGAAGCATGTTAATTGATTTGAGAAGTGGTTAAACACGTCTGAGAACGTATTGTACATCGTTGGAAGGTCCCAAAAGACCAAGTTTGACTAGGTCAAACCATGAGTTGACCATAGTTGACCAAGTTGAAATTTTGATAGTTTGATGTTAGATAATCAGTTAAGTTGAATACTAGATTTTTGTGATGATTGAAGGTCGAATGTGCAAGTAGTTAATAATATGAATGATCTCAGATTTGAATTTTGATCCCGAAAAAGGATTCTACTTGCTATTTCATTGGAGGAACCTTCGTGTGAGATTCGGCTCTTGTTAGATTTGAAGATGCAAGTGGAGAATTATTTAAGCATTGAAGTTTGTTTAGTCATTGTGAGATCATGCAACATGCAAAATGCAATGAGACATGCAAAATGAAATGCAACCTAAGACCTAGGACCTAGTCACTGATCATATGTTGATTTGTTATCATCATTAAACTTTTAGGTAACCAAAGAAATCAATACAATGCCCACTAGCTATGAAACCATAGACATATGAATATCGATTTGTATGCGCAAGAATCAATACAACACCCACTGGTCAACAACCATGGATATATGAATATTGATTTTATTTTCAGAATGTTGGAGTAGATATAAGCACCAAGGCACAAACGCCAGGATGACCTGAATATCATGTCCATTTTGATATAGCAATTTGTATAAGTATCAAAACATAAACGTCATGATGACCTGAATACGCCTTGCATTACAAACACATCAAACAGCTAAGAGATTATTCTAAATCCAATGTGAATTACCCGTAGTGACCCTTTATCATTCACATCCTTAGGTAAGATCGTGTTTCACAATAGGAGAAAGAACTCACTCAAAAAGATAATAGTTAGATCAAACTTCTTTGAATTTTCTAGGTATCAATGGTTGAGGTATGCATGACCATCCAATTCAAGATAGAGGCTCTTATAGTCAGACACCATTTCAATCCATAATTTCTAAAGACATTAGATTTTCACATACAAGCAGAAGACAAAGAAAAGATTATGCCCCTAGTCATCACTCTCTAAATCCTACAAAGGACATCATCAAAGAGCTCGAAGGGACACAATATGCAAAAATCTCAAGGTGAATCAGCAAGCATACAAGGAGATAAAGACATGTAAAAAAGCATAGATTGTTTTCAGTTTGTTGTTTGATGTTTGATTGCATTGTTGTAGATGCAAAATCCTTTTTGGAGACAAGACAGACTTGACTGACTCAAATGAAGCTTCAAAAGACTCTGACTAGATATGAGATGGCTAAGATATATGGGAGACCATAGGATATGACATTGATTGCCCCAAGTTTGAACATTGATAGGATACGAACACTTGAGCAGATTGGTGGACAAACCGACTTATTGAAAACTGGAAATGCAAAAATAAACCGGGAGATATGTACAAACTAAAGCAAGACTAAAAGCTGGGAAAGACCAAGATTGTACTGATAGATGGAGCATTTTGAAAAAAGTGGTGCCCGTTTGCCAGGTTTTCACCATCTTGGCAGAGATTCTATTTTTGCTACCAAGGCGCCTATTTCCAGGTTTTCACCAAGGCACTTTTTTTTTTTTTGTATTTTTTTTTTTTCAATTTTTTTTAAATTTTTGATATTTTTTGATTTTTTTGTGAATCATCAAGATGCCTATTGCTAGGTTTTCACCAAGATGTTCATTTTTTTAGGACTTTTTCCAATTTTTATAATTTTTTCAGGACATTTTACCATAGACTGAATGCTTTAGGCATAGAATTTCTTCAGATGGAGAATGTTGATTGGTTCTCGGAGCTATTCTCCTTTAGTCATTGAGAGTTGATAGGCACCAGAGCCAAAAGTAGCAGTGATTACAAAGGGACCCAGCCAATTGGGTTCGAACTTCCCCTTGCGTTCTCGATGTGATTGATTTTTAGGATTCTCTCTCAAAACTAGATCGCCAACCTAAAATTCTTTGTGTCTAACTTTTTTGTTGTAGCCTCTACACATTCTCTTTTGATATACTCTGAGATGATCATACACTACTTGTCTATGCTCATCTAGTAGTTCAAGTTCTTGCAACCTAGACACTCTGTAGTCATCATCAGTTACTAGACCATGTATTCTGATTCTTAGTGATGGGATTTCAACCTCAATAGGTAGTACCGCTTCAGACCCATAAACTAAAGTGAAAGGTGTAGCCCCAGTAGGTGTTTTGATACTTTTTCTAATACTGGTTCTGATACTAGTTTTGATACTTGTTCTGATACTTGTTCTGATACTAGTTCTGATACTGGTTCTGATACTTGTTCTGATACTGGTTCTAATACTAGTTCTGATACTATTTCTGTTACTCATTCTGATACTTGTTTTGATACTAGTTTTGATACTTATTCTGATATTTGGTATACTTGATAGCATCTTTTTCCATTGCAAACTCCCAAGTAAGATCATATCATGTAGTCCCAATGTCTAGCAAGGTGGGGAACAAGAGGGATTGGCAAGCTGGTGGAAGAGATGGAAGACAAGAGAATGAAAGAAAATGAAGGGAAGAAATTCTCAAGGGCAAAAATCCTAAAGAATACTCAAGCTAGGGAAAAATTGTCATGTAAAGTGCATTTGGACAAGCAATAAAAGGCCAGCATAGGATAAGTCACAAAATCATAATGCAAGAGCAGGAAAGAATGCATTCCAAAGGAGTAGATGTGTCAAGAGGCTTCATAGCATCGTGTTTTACTCTTTCTTTCTGAGATCTAGACCAAAGTGGAAAAGGATAGCGAAAGGCTATAATGAATGGAGGAAGATAGACATGAAGGCTAAATAGGAAGGGAATGAAAGCAATATCATCATAAGATAGCTCACAAGATAGCTAAATGTTCATGTATAGATCAACATTGTCAAGATCAAATAGAGAAGATGGAATGGATGAAATATGTAGAAGAACTATGCATGATGCTTGATTGCCAGGTTTTCATCATGGTAATTATCCAAGGCACCATAAGGGAGTGGTTTTAACCATAGGATGAATTGATTTCTCTTTACTTTTGCTACCAAGGTGCCTGTTTCTAGGTTTTCACCAAGGCACATTTTCAATTTTATTTTATTTTTCATTTCTTTTTGAATTTTTGGAAGAAGGCAATCTTTTTAGATAGTGCTCCTTGAAAGGATAAACCATGATATGCCAAGGAATCAAAATGATATGCTCAAAGATGCTGATAGGGAAAGGGAGATGAAAGAGAAAAATGAAGGATAAGGTTTTATGTAAAGCGAGTGAGGTTGGTAGATAGGAGGAATAGGCAAACGAGGAAAAATGATAGAAGGTAGAAGGATAATGCATGGAAGGATTGTGAAAGGGTAGATGGAAAGGAAGGCAAGCTCAACATCAAAACATACTTTGAAGGGTGGTGAGAGGATGGAGGAATCGTGAATGAAGGAATACGTGAAGGAATATGGCGAATGGATAGCAGAGGTTGTGGTTTAGGTGCATGGAATGGAGGAATGCTTTTGGAAGAAGATGAAGTGGAAGTCTTTGGAAGCTTGAATGTCAACTTAACTTTTTGCTCAACACCAGAATCTTTCGAGAGAGACTTTGGAATCCATATAGCCGTAGGCTTTTCATTTATTTTTGGTAATTTGGAGAGAATATCTTTAATGATGAATTTTGGAACCCATAATTGTCTTGTAGTTTTCTTCTTAGATATCTCTTTTGACTTTATGCATCCATGTCGTTTAGAGGAGACATGGTGATCTTCTCTTTTTGATGGATTCTTGTATTGCTTCTTTTTCTTGTATTGAACATTCAAGTTACTTCCAAAAGACTTGGGACTTGTGGAAGAAGAAGGAGGATATGACTGGTTTAAATGGGTGGGTGAATGAAAAGGATTCAAGGGTATGCATCTATGTTGATCTTGAGGAAAGATGGGAGATGGAGGGACGTAAGGACCCAAGATGGATGGTGAATTAAGAGAGTTAGGAGGGGAAAGTGAAAGGACATAAGGACCCAAGATGGAAGGCAGATGTGAAGCTCGTAGTATTGGTGGAAGAGGTCCAAGGATGGAAGTGGAAGATACAAAAGGATAATCAATAAGTTCATCAGCATCTATATGACAACCAAGGATATCAGCATCTTTAGAGTGAGCATTAAAATTTTTAATAGAATCAATGACATCTTGAATATGAGCACCTTCTTTGATAGGATTTTTCAAAGCTTGCAAAGACTTAGGAAGAGCAGAAAGTGGAAATAAACATGGAGTGGTAGAACAAGAAGATGGAAGACTTTGATCTTGACAAGGATCTTTGGATAGCATAAGCGCATAATTTGTCTCTTGATTTTCAATAGGCTTAACATTGGAAGTAACAACACCATTTTTACCAACCTTAATGGAAGTATTATCTTTGGAAAGCACAAGTGTAGTAAGGTCATTTTGATTGTCAATAAGCTCAATAGTGTAAGTAGTAGCGCGATCTTGCTTAGGAGAAGACTTAAGACATGGTGGAATGCATGAAAAAGGGTGTGCAGGATCAAACGAATCCTAAGGCGGATAAGAGACATCGTGAAAATGAGTGGACGACATGGAGGGTTCTTGATCTTGATCTTTCTTTATGTTCTTTTCTTTATCATTTCTAGAGTCCTCTTGACATGGAGCCACTTCTAAGGACAAGGAAGCATGTTGGGATTGTATGGATGACTTTGGAAGAGATGGCAGACTAGCTGAAGTAGGGATTATAGCATATGAAGGCTTAGGATCTTTAGGTTTATCATTCTTGAAAGTATTTGCAGCCAAGTGAAGGTTAGCTTGAGTTTCTTTAAGAGGTATCCCTGGAGGATAACTATAGGGAACCGCATGAAAAGTATCAGGGTTTATGTCGGATGAAGGTTCTGTGAAAGATTTGATAGACTAAGAAGCTTTAGGAAATGTACAGGTATTGGAGGAAGTAGGGGATGGAAGGGAACCATCACAAGACAAACGTCCAGCATTAACATGATCTTGCTTGAGAGTGTAATCTTTATTTTCAGCCTGAGAGTTCTTAGAGGAGAGATCCTTATAGTATTGATGTTTCAAGCTAGCACGATGCATTTTATAGTCCTCAACAGTAGTAGATGGATCATAATCAAGGTATTGTCCACAAAAGACATCAAAGTCTCTTTCAAAATCAGAATCATATGGATCACCATCACGATCTATCCAATGTGACGGCCCATTTGTAGTAAGTAGGAACACACGACGAGGAGGACTCTTAGGAATAGAGGTGTCATAGGTATCATTACATTGTTTGTCATCATAGTCATCATAGTCTCCAAAGTTGGATGTGTCACTCTCCATGGAAAAGGATTTTACTTCAGATTTTGTGAATTTTGAGTTTTCAGTTTTGAATCGTTTGCAAATCTCAATGTCCAAATTTGAGGATTGTAACAGATTTGTCCATTTTCAATAACTAGATAGATAAACAAACACACAAAACAACAAACAAGTGATTTCAAGCATGTCTAAAAATAATGAACAAGGGCAAAAGCAACCTTGTGCATGAACAATCAAGTGACTTATTCATTCTAATCCTCAGAAGTGCTAATTGTGAATGTTACAAAAATGTTTTGCAATAACGCACATATACCCTATAAAATGAAAATTTGGCCTCGCTGGGGTTTTTAGTAATGGTTTGACTCTGCAACTTTTATGATCCAAAGGGGTGAACTCCAATCTTAGCACACCAGGGTTTTGACATAGTCTAAGAACTTAATCTTCAGGAGCTGCTAGGGAGATCTGACAACCCAACAATGAACCATACCCGTGGAGATTTCTTCCACAAGGACATTTATATAGCGGCTGTCACTACCATGGTGAAAATGGCTATTACCGCTTGAGGTTCTATCAACGCAGTTTACCCTTTGAAGGGATTGTTCGCTATGGTTAACCCTCTCTAAAGGTGACTCACAATAGATACCACAAGGGGACTTGGCTCCAGATCCAAGGTTTTGATGCCTCTTCACTTTTAACCCAAACAAAGCAGATAGATAAATCTGACACGCTAAGAAAAAGTTTTGCTTCACCAAGGTCTATGATATCAACCCCACATGATCTATCACCCTCTCCATAGAGAGAATGTATCAATCAATAAGGGAAGATGCACTAACCAATTTTGATTCACCAAAGCTCGTGATGTCAACCCCATGTGATCTATCAACCTCTCCTGGGAGAGAATGTATTGATCAATAAGAGAAGATGCACTAACCAAGTTGAATGTGAAACGCACTAAGTATCCTCCCTACCTACAAGGATTCTATCATCAAGAAGGATTTCACTAAGAATCCAATCTCTCAAAAATCATGAATAGTGTTCATAGGGCCTAATTACTATGTGAGCACAGATGTATGTTTCCAAAAGAAAATCTACCAAAAGTACCCAAAAAGCAGAAAGAGGAACACTTAATGCTTAAAGTGAATATGAGATGAGTCCACAAGGTGGAACACTTAACACCTCACACAAGCTAAAAACAAGTCCCCAACTTAGAAAACAAGTGAGTTCCTAAAAGCACAAAAGGGTTGCCTAGTGGAACACTTAACGCTTCTTTCCTGTAGACCCCTCTCCTTTATGGCACTGAGATTGCAACCACGGGGTGGAATGAGGGGCCAACAGATTAGCGAGTCCAATAACCCAAGATAGCAATCAAGAGCAATCACAAGTACTCTAAGATTGCTAATAAATACTTAAGGTGTCACAACCTAGTATTCAATTATGCAAATTCATAGAAAAAGCATGCAAAGAAACACTCAAGCTAAACACATGAGAGATTTATTTTAAAGCCAAATTGAAATGTTATTAGATGAAGGAGAATACCTGGGATCCTTGCAATGCGCTTAGTAGATTTTACCTAATTTTTAGCAATTCTTGTTGAGCTTTTTGATGCAAGCAAGTGACGAACTCTCCAACAAGCAAACAAGCAAACAAGATATGCAAAATATATTCAACTTATGAAAACCATAGGGTTAGCTCTAAAAATCAATTGTTATCAGCAATAATAACCAGCAATTAACCCAAATGACAACTCATATCATTCATTGAACCATGTAAAAAAATAAGTGCATACCCATCACAAAACTTTATTTTTTTTGCTGCATTTGACCTAGTCAACAAGATCTAATTTTTTTGATATGATTTTGGCTACAAAAATAGAAATTCAAAACAAAGACCCCTACTAAAAAATAGAGAGCTTTCCAAAAATGTAAAATTTTTTAAAAAATCTCTTCATTTGTGCCCTAGAGACCCATTTTATCAAAATAGACCAGTTTTTGTAAATTGACTATTTGAGCTATTATATTGCGTCCCAATTTAAAATACAAAGAATGGACCCACTGTAGAATTTAAGGAGCTTTCCGAAAATATAAATTTTTTTGAAAAATATACTGATTTGCGTCAGATATTAATTTTTTTAGAATTTCAAGAAAAATTATTAAAAATCCAAAACATCTCATAAAATTCTAAATTTTTTACTATAGCTTCTCTGATATGTTTCCAACTTGAAATTTTTTTATAGAGAAAACCTCCAAGCTGTTTGAGAGATAAAATTAAATCTTTGAAACTTTAGGGCTTTAGCCCCCAAAAAAATCAAAACTAGCATGTAAAGGTGGGTTGCCCCATGGTGGGTGCCAGAAATGTGTGTGTGAAAATTGTACCTGATCTGTAGACACAACACTTCAGTAAAACATTAGAGGTTAGCTATAATCAAAATCGTGCAAAATTGAAATCTACTCTAACCAAGCGATTTACTGCCTTCTAGTAGGTGCGAGATTAATGTTCTCAAATTGTTATCGAGATCAGTGACCTACACGACACCTAAATGAAGGATTTGGATGCAAAAATGATATAAAATATGAATGCAATTAATCTATTTTTTTGGTATTTTCTATGCAATGATATGATGAAAACTGATATGAATCTATGCTAATATGAAAATTGATATGCAATGCTAATCTAGAAATGATACGATATGAGAATGAAAATTCTAAGAATAATATGAAAGCTATGAATTTGAAATTGATCTCACAAAGCTTCGAATCCTCAAATTTATCTTTCAAGCTCCAATTGTGCAAATTCTCCAAATCTGATATGCTATGATTCCTCTAGAGTAAGTTTGCAATTTGCGAGATATGAATTATGAAGAGCTGAGCCTTGGTTTTATAGAAATTTAGGGCTTTGGAGGTGCATGGAGAAAAGCCATAAATCACTCAAATAACTCAGGTTGATTTTTGAGTTATTTTTAAATAACAGATAATTTAATTCACAAAAACATGCAAATCATGCAAAAACAACTTTTTAACTCAAATTAGAGTTTAGATCAGCTTTTTGAACTCCAAAAAGATGTTGAGCTCTAAAAAGTCAACACTTTGCATTGATTTTCTAATTTGGAGTTTAACTGTTTCTTTTGAATGTGCATAATAATTATGAATTAATTAAATAAATAAAGTGATTTATTCTCAACTTAACTGCTTTTTGAAATAAAATAATTAATTTATGGGTTAATTAACTATTTTATCAAACTTTTATTAAAAACTATATTATTAAATAATGACAACTTGCTTTAATTAATTAAATAAGAATTTAATCAATTATTCATAGGATATTGGATTTATTGTCAAAATTAAATAATAAAATTAATAATAGATAGAATTAAATTTAATTACATAATTAAGTGGCAAGATATTAAATATAATTAATTAAATATGAAAATATTCAATTAATCAAACCTAGGATAAATGTGATTTATCGCCAAATAATCATTAAATTAAAGATAATTAAGATAATTAAGAATATTGCTAGGAATATTCCCTAATGCAAAATTTAAGATAATCAATTATGATTCGATGATGTTTAGATGTGCCTTAGATTAGGACTTTGATGTCGATTTCGTTCGAATTGTTGATGTAGGAGGTTAATGAACTTATAGCCCATTTTTGGGGTATTACAGTTAGGTTTGTATATATTGTAAATTTTGTAAATAAGCTGCTTGCCTTTGCCCTGTTTTGTCCTGGTCTGTCAATTTTTGGTCCTGTTGCCTATTCGGCCTTGCCTATTCCTTGTTGTTTGCAATTTTTCCAGTGGGATGGTCTGCTTTTAACAAGTGATTCTAGATTCTTGCTATGCCTACAGCAGACATACATCCCTAGACAGAGCCACTGTTAGCACATGCAAAAAATTTCATGGCCCTGACATCTTTCCCCTAGTCTCTGTGTCATTTTTCATGTCTCTGGCTAAAAGCCCTTAGCAAAAAATTTAAAAACTAGCCATTACATGGAAAAACCCTTTGTCTAAACCCTGGCCTTATTCTATTTTGATGTTACTTTTCATGGGTCACTTAAGGGTCCTAATTTGCATGTGCTTTATATTTTTGGTTGGCCCTGTTTAAATTATTCCTAAGTCTTTACCTCGGCGGCCTTTAATATTTTCCTATAGTTCCCTGCTGAAATATTTAGCCTAAGTCATGCTTTAATATTTTCCTATGTTTCAATAGCCTTTATTTTCCCTAGGCCCAGCTCTGACACCATCTCCATATAACGGTGAGTGTATCTTCTCAAGCGATGTGTCAGACACATAAGATCTTGAGACACTTGTCGATTCTTTGTATGACGTAGCCTTTTTCTCATGCGGGTCCACTTGCTAGGTATTCTAATTTGGAGGTTTTTTATTGGTCCATGTAGTATGAGGTGGAATCCTATCAGTGGGACTGGTCTTCTTGGCATTCAGGCAATTTAAAGTCTGATTTAATCTTGTGGCTGTCATTATACCATTAATGAAACATGCCCGGCCTTTAGTGCAACGGTATAGCGACAGCCATTGATTCTCATAAGAAAGGTAGGTGGGTCCGTTGACACGTATGCACAGTTGGTGCTATTTGATTCGTCCATGTATTTGCATAGTGGCTTGTTATCAGTGGGACCTAGTTTCTGGATGTGTCAGTGGGTCTTAATCTTGTTAGAGGATCGATGAATGGCATATGATCTTGTCAGAGGCTTAAGATCTTGCAACGATCATTGATTTTGTATCATGTCAGAGGGTTGTCAGGGTAGGGAGGAGATTCTCAATCCGACGGTGGGCATGAAATCTGATAGAATCTTGGAAGTCTTTGCAAATTTTAGACGATTGTCGATCTTCCTGATGTAGGCTGGTCAAAGTTTCTCAATCTTTTAGCGGTAGGGATAAGTGTTTAGCGGCTGACAAATTTATGAAGGTTTCACTTGTTCGTGTGAAATGACGGTAGTTCTCTAATTGTTTTAGCGGTTCAGCGAACAAGCGTTCGTGAAATCGCTAAACTTTCTAGTGGATAGATAAAATGTTTCGCGAATTGGCGGAAGTCTTCTATTGCTTGTTCGCTAAATGTGGGACCGAGGTTAAAATTTTTCTTTGGGTTGCCAAGTTGCAGAGTTAAGTGATGGGTTAAGTTTTCTTTTCGTGAATTGGAAAAGCACTGTCGCATAGTCGCTAGAAGGTAAACCCAGGGTGGCAGTCAAGTTAAGATTTAAAAGATCGTGAAACATGAGGATCAGATGGTTAGGACTTAAAGTTGTTTCAGATTTGAACGTCAACCGCTGATTTGCTGCAAGCACCATGGAAATGACTGTTATTATTCAAATTCAAAATTTTGAAGGGTTTCCAGCGATAACAAGGACTAGAATTCAATGCAGAGGCGATTGGAGCTGGTGGGAATTGATCTGTTTGCTATTGCAGTGTGGTCCAGGGTGTGCCATGTTCATCTGCAGGACTTGTACTGTATGGTTTTGTGCTCAAGGCATGTTGCAGGGTTGACTTTTTAAGTGTTTTTGTGGTTCTCAGTACCTTCATAGAGAATTTATCATGATTGAGGATCATTCCAAGATTTTCTTTCTCCTGGTTGCCTAGGTTTCCACCCCTGTAATAACTTTATGACTGTTTCTAGTTAGTTGGGTGGTGGAAACCCTAACCCTAAGTCATTTGTAGCTTGTTGCATTCTCTTTGAGAATTCCAAGATGACTAGGGAGTATATATTGCAAAAATTTTGATTTTGTGTGGGTTCCAAAGCTTTCTTTGGTCCCAGGATGGTTGTCCATGGTGTTTTACTGATAGAGGAGCTGGATTTTGTATCTTTTCCTATCCTTGTGTTGTTCTGATTGTGTATTGATTCTGAATATATTAATGAAAATGTTATTGAGTTCCAATCTTGCATTTGTGCATGTCTTCTTGTTTCAGTTCTAAGCTCATATATGTTAATGTCACAAAGTGTATTAGCATATGGTAAACAAAGAGTATTGTGAAGTCATCCCTGAGTTCTTAACAAAGTTAGGATTAAAGTCTTCTGGGTGGGTTCAGTGAGTTTACAACCAAGTAAGAATCTGATGTCCTTGTGTCTGAGGGAGAGGGGTAATAGGAAAAGCACTTATCCTGGATTCAATTGTGTTTGAATTAAGGTATTCAGTTGATGTATGTAATTGGGTGACTCTTTGCCCTAGGTTAAGGCACTGGTCCATCCTTTGGAGGTATTTCATTATCGTCAACCACACACAAACATTCAAATGATAAAATATTAAAGTAGTTAGTAAAGAGTATATAGTTGTATATCATTTAGTGATTCCTTTTCAGAAGTGAATCAAGCGTACACCCGCTTGAGCATTAAGGCTCAAAGTGTAGGAGGATCTCTTTTGATCCTTGTTAATTGGCCCTCTTTCTTGTAGACTTTGGAGTGTTTATAGAGTCAAATTTATATTAGAGTTATCCATCAAAGTATAAATCTACATGTGAAGATCAAAGGGAACTCCCAATAGATTGAAGCAACTCTTCAATTATCTTTCTCTCCATTTTATTTTAGTGTAATTGCAACATATACTCGGTGGTCTTTGTTCCAAGCTGATTGATATATTTTACTAGTTCACCGAATTGGCTAAGTAGAATTCCTTTCTCATTTATATCTTCATTAGGTACAATATTTTGTACTATCCCCTTAAAGCTTTCTAGCACTTCAATTTTTTGTTTCTTTTCTAGTAACTTATCTTGTGTTGTTTTCTTCTTAAGTAGATCTCCAAATTATGATAGCTCCTTAGGGCTTAGGGTTGAGATGTCTACCTTAGGAATAACAATTGGTTTATTCAAGTCAACTTTTTCTTTTTCATGCTTCCTCTTCTTTGAATTATTCTTTTCAATTTTTACACTCTCTCCAGTAGAGAACTTGCCATCAGATGTTGTGGTAGTGGTTGTATCTTATGTTCTTTCTTCTCTTTCTTCTTCTTGTTTCTCATCATTCTTCTCTTCTTGTTTCTTTTCTTCCTTATTTTTTGCGTGAACTTATTCTTTCTTCTCTTCTTCTTTATCCTTTGGCTCCTCCTTCTATATTTATTTTTGTTGCTTTTGTAAACTTGTAGTCTCGATAGTGATAACCGGCTATGTATTCTGATCTATTACAGTCCCAGTCTCTATAGTGTCCTCGATGTCCTTTTGTTCTATCATCTTTTCTAGTTTGGTGGACTCCTCTACATCAGTTGGGATATCTTTTGTAACCTATGAAATAACCTCATTAATCTCAAGAAAATTAAGTACTTTCTCAATAAATGGATCTTCATCCATCAAATTTTCCTTGGCTACATCATCAGTATTTAGTTGTTCAGTATCTTTATCCTCGGTTACCATCACATCTTCATCATTAGTTATCTCTTTTGTTAGGTATTTGTCAGTTATATCTTTAATAATAACATCATCTTTGTCTAAATTCAAGTCAATAGGGTCTAAATTACCTTGTGGTTCCTTGAATTATGTCAGTTGGCCAGAAAATAAAATCTTTCTCCATGTGCCATATGTTTCATTTTGCCCTTCTTCTAGTTTACCGACCATTATCTTCAATGCTATGATCTTGACTAGAAATATCTTTGAATACTCCTTCAATGCTTCTTTAATTTATTGTACTAACAACTCAGGTACATTAATGTCTAGAGATATTTCCCTCATTTGTTTCTTGGATTCCATAGCATACTTCCATCTAGCATTTGTCTTCTTATAAAGCTCATCTAGTATTCGATTGACCATCTCAATTGGAATTGTTCTAAATTTGTGTAGTGTAAACACAACTACGTCTTCAATATTTTATTTTTCTTCATTACTTTTGGTTTCATATTTAGCATATTTTATTCTTGAAAAACCTCTATACTTCTTGAGAGTTTCAAGAAATTCATCTAGGTTTGTCAGTTTTGGGGGCTGGTTTTGCACAACTTTGAATTTTCTTATATCTTTTGATTCAGACTCGCTATCTTCTTATAGTTTTAGCTTTCTCCTTGGTCTTCTAGATGTATTATATTTTCTCATATATGTTTGTTGGAAAATACAATTTAAATAATTGTTATATTGTCATTTATGTCAAACCTTAATTGGTAATACAGTTGCTATCTAGGATAGTACCATATCTTTTGATTGATGAAGAGGATTTGAAAAGAGGAGATAACAAGATGACCTAAGGAAATGTTGAGTTATGTGATACTTCAATGGGTACTTGATTAGTTGGCACATTGACAAGGTAATGTGTTGTTTATCTAAGTAAGAAGAAAGATTGGAATCATAGGCTTAACCAAGAAAAAGTGAAGAAATCTAGTTTAAGCCGAGTGATGTTAGTGTTGACCGAGCACTAGTATATGCTGAGTAAATCTAGTGTTGACCGAACATCACTAATTGCCAAGTGACAAGAAATTATCTAGAAAAGATAGTGTTTTCCGAGGAAGAAAGTTTGTAGTGATGACTGAGATACACAGTGATGACCAAGGAGATGAACATAGTATTGATCGAGTGTCAGTAATTTAAATTTGGAGAAGAATTGAGAATCCCAACTGACATAGTTTAATTCTTGGGATATGTAAATGTGTTGACATTATTAATAAATTGTATGGAGCATTTAATGCATGGTATATCATTTTCTTATGGATTCAAAGAGAAGTTTGGAGATGTATCTAGAAGGAAAATATGAAGAACACAATGATGGAAGGATTCGATGAATTTGACCTAAACCTAAGATCTATGGAGGAGATTAAGCAGAAAAAGATTGATCTACCTAATCAAAGAGGTATAAAGGAAAATCTAATTATGAGTTTATAGAGAAAGAAGAAGAGGCTAATGTTATTGACTGATAAGTCTAAGCAGAAGGCTAAAGGTGAAATTGTGAAGGAGCTAAACAGAGTTGTGATTGCTTGAAGCAAATTCTGAGAAGATCAAAGATGGAGCTGGAACTGAAGGTCAATTAGTAAATCAACATATATGTGTGAAGTGGATCTATATTTTCAAAGTGATTTGTATGTTTTTCAGATCAAAAACTACTATTACTTTCTAACCATTGTATCAGTATAAATCCTTTAACCAAGGTTGACCTAACAATAATTGTATAAATACTTTAATCAAGGTAAAATTATAATGGAATGTTCTTAAGTCCTCTAACCATGCCACTTTTGATAGAGTGTTTTAAATCCTTTAACAGGGTCACACCTAACAGTGTGTATGTAAACCTTTAATAGGGTTGGCTTTTCACAAAGCTCACTTTAGAACAGTAAAAATCAGTAGCATGTTACAAAGTGGTTTTTCCCAAATTGGGTTTCCACTATAAATCCTAGTGTTATACTTGTGTGAATGATTTTGATGTGAATGTTGTTGAAAGCTTTATATTCTGCAAGTTAATTACTTTTGGACAGTGGACTGCATGTTATATGTTTCTGATATATGCTATAAAGACCGAGTTGAATTGCTGATTAGATTTGAGTTTGTTGAAGAGATAGAAAGGTCAATTAGTACATCTGGACTTGAGAAAAACTAATTCACCCCCCCTCTCTATTGTTCTAAATCATTCTAACAAATGGTATTAGAGCTGTTGGTGGTTGTAGAGAAAATTTTAAAGGTACTTGAACCTAATGATCAAGATGTACAAAAATAAGTTACTGAAGTTGAACAAAGAGAACTTCCCTCCATGATAGAGTTTGATGAAATTGCATGTAGTTGGTATTGATGATTCAACAAAGTACTATGTGGAAAATGAGTATGTTATACATGTTGCACCTTCGACCGCCGAGGAGATGAAAGAAAAACATGAACGCAATCAAGCAATGTTGGAGATTGCATCTGCCCTAAGCTATCCTAAATTTGAAGACATCAAGGACTACACAAATGCAAAGAAAATGTGGGACACTCTTGCAACTATCTATGGTGGAGATAAAAATGTACTGATAGCCAAATTTGAAAGTTTGAGAGGTAAGTTTGATGAAATGAAAATGTAAGAAGGTGAAAATATTGCTCAATATTGTGGAAGAATTAAGGATGTAGTGAATGCTATTAGAAGAGCTAATGGGAACATTGATGATGAAATTGTTATTGGTAAAGTATTGAGAACCTTGCATCCTATCTATGCTATCAGAATTTATGCAATACAAGAATCAAGATGTAACCTCGGTAATGTTCTAACTTTGGAAAGTCTTGTTGGTAAGCTTACTGCTTTTGAACTGTCTAATTATGATAACTACACTGTTCCTAATGTTGAATCTAGATTCAAGTCTCAAATGGTTCTACATAAGTCTAAGAAGGAAAAAAGAAAAGTGTGTGAAAAGTTAAAGTGACACTAACAATGATAGTGACACTTATGATGAAGAACTAGATGATATTGAGGCACTTATGGCTAGAAGGATAAAAAGAGGAAAAGGGAAATATAAAGGTAAACTTCCTATAATCTATTTTTCATGTAACAAAGTTGGCCATATTGTAGCAAGATGCTCTAATAGGATTGACAAGGATGAGAAAATGGAAAGCAAGTACAAAGACAAGAGAAATGACAGAGATCACTGAAGGTACAAAGACTACAAAGACAAAGGTAAGAAATCTTGTTATATTGTTGAAGAGGAAACTGAGAGTAACAGTAGTGAATCTGATGAATGTGATATAGAAGTTGTTTATATTGCTATGAAAGATGATTTTGATGAAGATGAGAAAACTGCACTTATTTCTTATGTGAGTAAAGGTGATAAATGTATTATTGATAGTGGTTACTCACATCACATGACTAGTGATAAAAGTAAATTTGAAACCCTAGATCATTAAAAAGGTAGAAGTGTTAAGTTTGGTAATGATGCATCATGTCCTATGAGAGGAAAAGGATCAATTACATTGACTAACAAGATCACATGTGAAAATGCTTATTGGGTTGAAGGTCTTCACTGTAATTTGTTGAGTGTTGCACAATTGAACAACATTGGTTACCGAGTGGAATTTCATCATAGAAAGGCTAAAATATTTGATGCCACTAGTGAACTAATTAGAAGTGGAGAACAAACAAGAGGTAACTTATTCTATCTAGACCTATCTGAAGAAACATGTTTGTTTGCACAATTTGATGATGTATGGTTATGGCATAAGAGGTTGTGTCATGTGAAATTTGACAATTTGGTAAATATTAGTAAAAAGAAGAAAGATAGAGGTTTTCTAAGATTGAAGAATCTAGATAATGTGATGTGAAAACAGTGTCAATTGGGAAAAATGACAAAGTCTAGTTTTAAGATCAAGACATATACTTCTGAAAATATTTTGGAATTGGTTCATGCTAACCTTTGTGGACCTATGGGTGTACAAAGTTATTGTGGTGATAAGTATTTCATTCTATTTTTTTATGACTATTCTAGAATGATGACTGTAATGTTTTTAAAGGATAAATTTGATGCATTTCATTTTCTTAAGTGGTATTTAGCAAAAGTTGAAAAAGAAAAAGGTAAAATCTTGAAATGTCTGAGATCTAATAGAGGTGGATAGTTTATATCAAATGAGTTCAATCTTTTCTACAATGAAAGAGGAATAAAGAGATAGATGTTTGCACCAAGAACACCTCCATAGAATGGTATAGCAGAAAGAAGAAACATGTCAATTATGGATTGTGCTAGAACACCGATGATAGAAAATAATGTTGCACAAAAAGTACTGGAGAGAAGTTGTAAGTACAACTATTTATACCTTAAACCGAGTACAAATAAAGAAAGGTACAAATGCTACACCTTTTGAGTTATGGAATGGATATACACCTAATGTGAAGTATTTTAGAGTCTTTGTGAGTAAATGCTATATACTGAAAGACAATAGGAATGGAAAATTTGATACAAAAAGTGATGAAGGCATATTCTTAGGATATTCCACTAAGAGTAAAGCTTATAAGTGTTTGAATTATAACAATAACAAAATTGTGGAAAGTAAAAATGTTAGAGTTGATGAATATGTAGAAAAGAATGAATTAGAGTGCAAGAAAGAACCTAAAGATTACAGATCTTTTGTATACATGGAAGAAGGAGAGGCAAGTAATACACCTGAACCAAATGTAGAGTCACAGATAGGTAATGTCAAGCATCAGGAGGATGTTGTCGAGCAAGAAGAAGAAGTATACATTGAACAACCTGAAGGATTTGTTGACCCAATCAAGAATAATATGGTTTGCAAGTTGCACAATGCATTGTATGGATTGAAACAAATCCCTAGAGCATGGTATGAGAGACTGCATAATTATTTGATAAAGATTGGTTTTGCAAGGACAAATGACAATAGTAATCTGTATATGAAGATTAAAAAAGGTAAAGGGATTTTGTTAGCTGAAATCTTTGTTGATGATATCATATTTGGAGGACAAGATGCCTTATGTCAAAACTTTTCAAATGAGATGCAAACTGAATTTGAAATGTCTATGTTTTATGAGATCAAATTCTTTATTGGTTTGCAAGTTTATCAGATGAAGAAAGGTATCTATATTGCTCAATCTAAATATGTCAAGGAGATACTAAAAACTTTTGGTATGGAGGATTCTCGACCAGTAAGTACGCCTATGACTACTGGACAAAAACTATCTAAAAGTAATGATATAGCTGAAGTGAATCAAACCTTGTATAGATCTGTGATTGGAAAGCTATAATATGTTGTTCATAGTAGACCATATATTTCTCCATCAGTTGGGATTGTGGCAAGATTTTCTTCCAATCCTAAGGAAAATCATATGATGGCAGTGGAAAGAATATTGAGATATCTAAAAGGAACAAAGGATTATGGATTATATTACAAGAAGAATGACAAGTTTGAACTGAGAGTTTACAGTGATGAAGATTGGGTTGGAAATGTTGATGACAGAAAAATTACAAGTGGTCGAGCATTCTTTCTAGGAAAGAGATTAGTCTCCTGGACAAGAAAGAAATAGAACTTCATTTCCTAATCTACAACAGAAGTTGAATATGTAGCAGCAACAGTGAATTGTTCAAATTTTGTGTGGATCAAGAAATTGTTAAAAGGTATAAAGGAGAAAATCACTGAGCCAGTTGTTATTTTCTATGATAACACAAGTGCTATTAATATATCAAAGAATCCAGTGATGTACACTAAGACTAAGCATATTGCTATCAAGTATCATTACTTGAGAGAGCTAGCTCAAGACAAAGAAGTGAGATTGGAGTATGTGAATACACAGGAAAAATTAGCAGATATATTCACAAAATATTTACCTAAGGAAGCTCATGAATATCTTAGAGGTAAACTAGGGGTGATTCCCCTAATTGAGGCTACCTAGTAAAATAGGAGCACTGCATCAAATGTGTTGAACAAAATATTTGACAAATTGATGCATAAAAGGTCACACTTTAGGAGTTTCCTAGAGTTGTGAGAAGTAAGGAAGAGATATTAATCATTCATAAGCAAGATGATAGAGGGAGTATACAACATACATAACTAACATGAATACACATGCATAATAAAGATGTAAGTGATAGATATAAGCTTTGGCATTATTGTCAAAGAGGGAGAAGATTCGATGAAAAAAAATGGAGTGATACAATACTGAGGGAGAAGATTCAATGAAACTTGAGGGAGAGATACAAAAAATATTTGGAGGGAGTAATTGAGCAAGTGGCTAGGTAAGGAAAAAGTTGTGAATCAGAATGAAGCTAAGGATATTAATAAAAATCTGATGCACAAAGATTTTAGATTTTTTGGTAAATCACGTGTTATTCATGTGGTGTTTCCATCAATGCCAAAGAGGGATATTGTTGGAAACTACAATTGAAATTTTTTTTATATTGTTATTGATTTCAAACCTTAACTGGTAAGACTTACTATATAGGATAGTACCATATCTTTTGATTCATGAAGAGGATTTGAAAAGAGGAGATAACAAGAGGACCTAAGGAAATGTTGAGTTATGTGATAATTCAATGGGTACTTGATTAGTTGGCACATTGATAAGGTAATGTGTTTTTTTATCTAAGTAAGAAGAAAGACTGGAATCATAGGCTTAACCGAGAAAAAGTGAAGAAATATAGTTTAAGCTGAGTGATGTTAGTGTCAAACGAGTGCTAGTATATGTCAAGTGAATCTAGTGTTGACCGAACATCGGTAATTTTCAAGTGACAGGAAATTATCGAGAAAAAGATAGTGTTTTCTGAGGAAGACAATTTGTAGTGATGACTGAGATACATAGTGATGACCGAGGAGATGAACACAGTATTGACCGAGTGTTAGTAATTTACATTTGGAGAAAGAATTGAGAATCCAAGTCAACATAGTTGAATTCTTGGGATATGTAAAACGTGTTGACATTATTAATGAATTGTATGGAGCATTTAATGCATGGTAAATTATTTTCTTATAGATTCAAAGAGAAGTTTGGAGATGTATCTAGAAGGAAAAGATGAAGAACATAATAATGGACGGATTTGATGAATGTGACCTAAACCTAAGATCTACAGAGGAGATTAAGTGGCAAAAGATTGATCTACCTGATCAAAGAGGTATAAAGGAAAACCTAATTGTGAGGTTATAGAGAAAGAAGAAGAGGTTGATGTTATTGACTGATAAGTCTAAGCAGAAGGCTGAAGGTGAAATTGTGAAGGATCTAAATAGAGTTGTGATTTCTTGAAGTGAATTCTGATTAGATTAGATATGGAGATAGAAATGAAGGTCAGTCAATAAATCAACATCTATGTGCAAAGTGGATCTGTATTTGCAATGTGAGTTGTATGTTTTTCAGATCAGAAACTAATGTTACTTTCTAGCCATTGTAACACTCTAAATCCTTTAATCAAGGTTGACCTAACAATCATTGTATAAATCCTTTAATCAAGGTGACATTTTAATGAAATGTTTTTAAGTCCTCTAACCATACCACTTTTGACAGAGTGTTTTAAATCCTTTAATAGGGTCACACCTAACAATGTGTATGTAAACCTTTAATATGGTTGGATTTTCATAGAGCTCACTTTAGAAGAGTGAAAATCAGTAGCATGTTACAAAGTGGTTTTTCCCAAATTGGGTTTCCACTATAAATCCTGGTGTTATAATTGTGTGAATTTTTTTGATGTGAATGTTGTTGAAATCTTTATATTATGTAAGTTAGTTACTTTTGGACAGTGGACTGCATGTTATATGTTTTTGATATATGTTATAGAGACCGAGTTGAATTTCTAATTAGATCTAAGTTTTTTGAAGAGCTAGAAAGTTCAATTGGTACATCTAGACTTGAGAACAAATGATTCACCCCCCCCTCTATTGTTCTAAATCATTCTAACAATGTTTTAGGATTTTTTTTCTCTACCTCTTATTTCTTCTCTCTCAGTGTGGATGAATACCTTGTCAATGGTCTTGTACTGATTGGGCTTGGAGTTTCCTTTTTCATTCTTATTTGCTTTCCCTTGATCTCAGAAGGACCAACTTCATCTTCTTCAACAGAAACTCCTAGATTCTCTGAAAAACTAATTTTCATTCTTCTAGTTTTCATCAATGTCTTAGGTATTAATATACCTAGTTTTATTTTGTCCTTCACTTCTTCATAAGTTCCATACCGATTGGACCTATTATCAACCAGTTTAGCTAATAAAACTTTAATCTATTGAGATGCAATTTCAATGTCCATCTCATATCCCATTGGTGGTAACCAGATGGTCCTAGGCTCCACAAACTTCACTATGCAAGTGTTGGTGTCTACTTCAAAATAAATAGTATCTTGGTATTTTTACACTAGCTAAGGTGGAATTCTAAAATTCTTGTGCATTCTGGCTAGAAAATTAGAAAAGTAGCCATTAATTATCATATCAAAGTTGTCTCCTAAGATTTGAATGAACTCATTTATCTAGTATATAATTGGTTTATCCACACTCCATTCTACGTTACCAATTGATGGAAAAAAAGATTGAAAGTAGAAAAATATACATACAAACAATGAATCAAACTTCAAACTATTGGTCTTCGCTTTTCTAATGGTGTTCATGTTGTCATCAAACTTATTTAGTAGGATCTCACATAGATCAATCTTCATATCTTTCTTGACAATCTTATAGGATATATCCACAACACCACATGGTATACTGTCTACCCAAGATGATTGAAAGATTCGGTAGGATATCACATTACATGAAAATATTAATTCAAGATCATCAATAGTATAAAATCTTAGACCTCTTCCATCCCATTTTTCTTGTGTCAACTAATGTAGTTTGTTCTTGTTAGTTTTCTTGTGTGCTTTCGGTCTATCACTGATTGGATAACCAGTCATAATATGTAACACATCCTTTGTAATCTTGACTGAGGCATCTAGCCACATGAATTGGTCATGAACTCGGCTTAGCACAATTCTCATCCATTTTGATTTGAACACACTTGGTACATGCAGTGCATGCATCGAACCCTTGGTCTCCAAGTGAATATTCTCATCCTTTAGCTTTCCACTTACACACAGATTCTAGTAGGATGTATCAATATCAGCTTGTAAAATCTCTTCAATCTTGTAATGGATGAAGGCATGAATGTCTTCAATCAGAATTACTCTTGGAGAGATCAAAGATAGGGCTCCCATCTTATCAAGTTGAACATCTATAGCTAATGGTAGCTTATACTTCAGATTTACTAGATCAATAGACTCTATGACAATAGGATTTTAACTTTGGGTGCCATTGCTTCATAGATATAAACACTCAACTGTAGGGTTTCATTTGAATATCAACTCACTTTCTCTTTCACAATTCAAGAAAATACCATAAATTACTTGATTATGCTTATATCTACCAACTGATCACTTGAATGCTCTTGGAGGACTCATTTATGAAAAGTGCTCAATTGTTCTAAAAAATGCAAGGTAAAAAATGAAATAACAAAGAGTCTATTTATACCTTTTTTCTTAATTAGGGTTTCCAATGACTATAAATTTAGCATTTAATGCTATCACTGACTCCCTTTTCACCAATTACCAAATACACTTCCTTACACCGAATGAAACAAAATAATGCATTCTATTACCAATCAAATCATGAAATGTTGACTTTATAACATATATCCAAATGCATCTTAGTATGCTCATATGGATCGTTGCACAAATGTTAGGAACCGACTAAAGATTTAAATATAGTTCACAGTTCCTACACATAACTTTAACTGATTAGGTGAAGATAGTGTTAAAATGATTTTAGATTAACTGAGAGGGGGGTGAATCAGTTATCCTCGGGTCCATATGTTCCAATTGAACTTTCAAATATTTCAACAATCTTAGATCTATTTAGTAATTCACCCAGTCTCTATAGAATATATCAGTAACATAAAACTTGTAGTCCACTATCCAAAAGTAATCAGCTTGAAAAATATAAAACTTTCAACAACATAACACATCAAATAAAATTCACACAAGTATGACACTAGGATTTAATGTGGAAATCCAATATGGGAAAAAATACCAGTAACATGCTACCAATTTTTCACTCTTCTGAAGTGAGCTCTATGAGAAGCCAACCTTGTTAAAGGTTTACAATAAACACTATTAGGTGTGACCCTGTTAAAGGGTTTAATCACCCTGTTAAGAGTGGCTTGGTTAGAGGGCTTAAGAACATTCCATCAAAATATCACCTTGATTAAAGGGTTTACAATATGATTATTAGGTCAACCTTGATTAAAGGATTTTAACTGATCCAGTGGTTAGAAAGTAACAATAGGTTTTGATCTGAAATATACAACTCACTTTGCAAATACAGATCCAATACACTCATATGTTGATTTACTAACTGACCTTCATTTCCATCTCCATCTCTGATCTACAAAGAAATCTCTTCAAGCAATCACCTCAACTCTATTCATCTCTTCACAACTCTTCTTAGCCTTCTACTTAGGTTCGTCAATCAATAACATCAACCTTTTTCACCACACCACATAACCTACAATTAGGCCATCCTTATACCTTCTTGATCAGGTAGATTAATATTTTTCCATTTAATCTCTTCCATATATCTTATTTTTAGGTCAGATTCATTGAATCCTACCATCATTTAGGTCTCTTCCTTATCTTTCTAGATACTTCTCAAAACTTCTCTTTGAATCCATAAGAAAATGGTTTACCATGCATTAAATGCTCTAGATAATTCATTATTAATGTCAACATGTTTTACATATCCCAAGAATTCAACTATGTCGACTAAGATTCTCAATTCTTTCACAAACTGTAAATTACTGACACTCGATCAATACTGCGTTCATCTACTTGGTCATCACTAAATAACTCGGTCATTGCTAAAATTGTTCTACTCAGAAAATACTAGCTTCACTCATTTAATTCTCTAATATGTGACAATTAATGATGCTTAGTTGACACTAAAATTTACTCAGCTTATACTGGTGCTCGATCGACACTAGTATCACTTGGCTTAAATTGAATTTCTTCTCTTTTTCTCGGTTAAGCCTATGCTTCAAATCTATTGACTTCTTCACTTAGTGTTAAAGATAAAATACACATTACCTTGTCAATGTGCCAACTAATCAAGTACCCATTGTAGTATCACATAACTCAACCTTTCCTTAGGTCCTCTTGTTATCTCCTCTTTTCAAATCCTCTTCATTAATCAAAAGATATGGTACTCTACTAGATAGAAACTATCTCACCAGTTAAGGTTTGACATCAATGACAATATAACAATTCTTTTAATTGTAGTTTCCAACAATATCCCTCTTTGGTATTCATGATAACACCACATGTTCTACCATAAACTCCAGATGCATAGTCACCATCCAATCCAAAAATTTATGTACAATAGTTTACTGAATCTCTACCTTCTTCAATCTCTCCCTCTTTGGTTAGGGCAATTTCTTCTGTATCTTTCTCTCAGGTTTAATAAATCTCTCCCTCTTCGACAACAATGCCAAAGACATTCATCTTCACAATGTAGATATCTTCATGTCAGTTCTCTAAATTTTATTACTCCCTCTATCATCTTTCTTATGAATGATTAACATCTTATGATTTACTCTTCACAACTTTAGGCAACTCCTAAAGTGTGACCTCTTTTGCATTAATTTTTCAAATATTCTAATTTGTTTCATTTGATGCAATCTTCCTATATGTTACTAGGTAGCCTCAGTTAGGGGAATCACCCCTAATTTACCTCGTAGGTATTCATGAACATCCTTAGGTAATGCCTTAGTGAATATATATTTTCTAACTATTCCTTTGTATTCACATACCCCAATCTCACTTCTTTATCTTGAACTAGCTCTCTCAAGTAATGATACTTGATAGAAATATTCTTGGTCTTATTGTGTATTTCAATATTGTTTGATATATTGATAGTAATTGTGTTATCATAGAAAATAACAATTGGCTCAGTGATTTCTTCCTTCATACCTTTTAACAATTACTTAATCCACACTAGATTTGAACAATTCATTGTTGTGGCTACATATTCAGCTTCTACTATAGATTGGGAAATGCAATTCTATTTCTTGCTTGTCCAAGAGACTAATCTCTTTCCTAGAAAGAATGCTCCACCACTTGTACTCTTTTTATCATCTACATTTCCCACCCAATCTGCATCAGTGTAAACTTTCAGTTCAAACTTGTCATTCTCTTGTAATACAGTCCATAGTCCTTTGTTCCTTTTAGATATCTCAATATCCTTTTCACTGTCATCATGTGACTCTCCTTAGGATTTTCAAAAAATCTTGCAACAATCTCAACTATTAAGGCAATATCTGGTTTGCTATGGAAAATATATTGTAACTTTAAAATCATAGACCTGTACAAGGTTTGATTTAAGTCAGTTGTATCATCAGTCTTTGATATTTTTTGTCAAGTAGCCATGGGTGTACTTATTGGTTTAGAATCCTCCTATTAGAATGATTTTAGAATAACTAAGAGGGGGGGGGGGTGAATCAGTTATTCTCAAGTCTAGATGTACCAATTCAACTTTCTAGCTCTTCAACAATCTCAGATCTAATCAACTTTTAACTCGGTCTCTATAGTATATACCAATAACATAAAACTTGCAATCCATTGTCCTAAAATAAATAACTTGCAGAATATAAAACTTTCAACATCATCCACATCAAAATAACATTCACACAAGTATAACACAAGGATTTATAGTGGAAACCAAATTTGGGAAAAATCACTTGTAACATGCTACTGATTCTCACTCTTCTGAAGTGAGCTCTATGAGAAGCCAACTTGGTTAAAGGTTTACAATACACACTGTTATCATTATATAAAAATTTTCAGCTTTGTGATAATGTTTCAAAGTAGTCCGAGATTATTGACCTAGTGGTAATATTCTTCAAGGTGTAAACCCTAAGTCTTATTCGAAGCCCTAACTCACCCTAGGTCATGTTATGTTTCTGCGTTACCTTTTTGAGTCATTAATCTTTTCATAAAACATGTGCTAATATCTTGACTCACTTTGTTCATTGTTTTATGTGTTGAAGTGGTTAGGCTTTCGAACTATCTTCCCCTTTTATTTAATTAAATCTGCCAAAGCCTAAGTTTTAGATTAATTTTTCATAAAGGAAAGCCTTTAATAATTGTGCGGTTGTCGTTGCACCGCAAGACTGCTCTTTGTTAGATTTCCTGACATGTGAAATGGTGACCACATGCAACTTGTCCTTGCGGGCCCGTTTGATTTTGTAATGCACTGGCCTTTAATGAATGAATCTAATCCATGGTTGTCGTTATACCATTGCACTAAGATGCATGTCTTTTATGCATCACGGTATAGCAATGACCGTCATATTACCTTTTGATAAATAAAGTTTGTAGTGGGTCCTGACACTGTTAGGTCATATTCTCGTGTAAAATTTTTATTGGTTGTTAGTAGTATTGAGGTGGTAGTTATCAGGTTCTTTTGAGATTGATATTAAAGGTGACATGTCTTCCACTTGTCATTTTTCTGCAACATGTTGTTTTTTGGTTTGATTTTCAATTGGATGATGTGTCACCATGGGACCTGAGTAGTATGAAGATTAAAGTGTGGAAAGATCTTACAGTTATCATTATACCATTGAAATGAGATGCATGTCTTTTATGCATTGCGGTATAGCGATGACCGTCGATCTTGCCCAAGGATATGAACTGTTCAGTGGGTCCTCGGTTGTCAGAACTTTAGTGATGTGTTTCTTTTTGATTGGCCCATGGTGCTAATGATGAGTTTTGATTGCCAGGTGTTTCTGACACCACAGATGATGCAGGATTTTTTGGCTTGTTGGATTTTTCAAGGTGTCATCTCCTGATTCATTGAAAGTTTTTTAAAATGTTCAGTGGGGCTAAGCTTTTATTAATTTCTGGTGATCGTCCAATCAAAGTGCATCTACGGTGGTCGTTATATCTTAAGTTGGTTCTTTTGAAAAGTTTTGGTTTGTGCTTTAGCGATGAGATGACACCTGTCTGTTCTAGGCAAAGTGAAGATAAGTTATTTTGTTTCCCCACATGGCAATTTTGAAATGTTCTCATTGGTCGAGAACTGACTTGGGAAAAGTAAACAGGGCTTTACTGTTTGACTTGCCGACTGTTCGATGCACCGAAAGAAAAATAGATCAATGGCCTAAATTCAAATTTTTTCTCAGTGACATTTTTCACGTCTTGTGAATAACTGAGGCCACCAACTTTCAGTTATGGTAGATTTAATGTGTTACGTGCGGATAGATTGTAGGCAGTTGCTGGTGCTATACATCAAATTTAAATCATTGTTTCTATTTCACCATTTTCATAAGCATTTCTGGCGAGCTCATTTTTCTCTCAAGGTGATTTCAAGCAAAGAATCTGCAGGTGCCCGGTAGGTCTAATTTTTTGTTTCTTGAAAATTTCTTGAGGACTGTGAAGATTTGTAAAGGTTTTGTGTTACTGGTTAGTATTTTAGGGTTTTTCTTGAAGTGCTCATATATTATCATAAAAGCCTTAGTTTCAAGATGCCACCCAAGAGGAATTTGTCTGGTCAAACAAAGTATATCAAAAGAGGGATTTTTGAAGATTTAATGCAATTACTTCCACATTCAGACAATGGGGCAGCTAGGATGAAAGAACTAGTTCCAAGAAACCCTAGAGATTCAGTTGCAGACGGTCTCTATGACAGGGGAAATTGGATGATTGATGCCAAGGTGAGTGAAAAGCATAACGGGCTTATTCTGTTCAAGTCAACTTATTCACAAAGGAATGCTTGTGCCCCCTTAAGTAATATATGGCAATTTGATATTGGCAAGTTGGTTGTCCCTGGTGTTTTTATGGATGTTGAGTTATTAATTCAGATAGCTAAGTGCTATGATCCTGTGACAAAGTGTGTAAAGGATATAAATGGTAGAGACCTAATCAACATCATAGAGGATGAGATTAGGGAAGTATTTTCATTGAATGACCCATTTGTGGGGTTAGAGAAGATAGATTTCATAGAGTTTATTGAAATCTATGAAGCACAAAAATATTATCTAAGGACAGGGCCTTTGAGGCAATTTTTTGATCAAATTGGAACAATGTGTGATGTTAGTGCAAGCACACCAGAGCCCTTTAGATTAGACTTATTCAATAGAAGGACACATGAAGTTTATAAATTTTTGACTTTTATTCTAGGGCATGATGAGGCAACTCACATGCTAGTACCTTATATGTTCATGATGGTATAGTCACTGCACCCCCAATTAGCCCTTATTTTTGACTTTACATCTCATTTAGTTGATCTAATCCATGAGGGGCTGATGGGAATAAAAAATATGAAGGTGTCTAGACCTTTTGGGTGGTACTCAATGCTCATGCACATGTTTATGTACAAGGGTGATGGATATTTTGGTACAACAATAGATATTGTGAAGGAAAGGAATGGAGAAATTCTTCCAGTATAGTTGTGGACTACAACTTTGTCATGGGACAGAATTGATGCAAGCTATATTATTTTTGACAGAGTTTTTGCCTCTAGACTTAGAACTCTTTTACATTTTGACAATCCAAGGATTCCAAGAGAGTTGTTGAGGCTAATTAGGCCAAAGGAGTTTTGCCAGGATATTACTATTGTCCACAATTTTGGGGATATTATCTTATATCCAGTTTCCATAATTTTTAGAGTGTATGGTTTCAAGGTAGCACCTTATATTTTACCTTATCAGGTTGAAGTTGGGATATGCAGAAATTCTAAGGCAAATTGGAGACTTGCAAGAGTCCACTCTCATTGGTAAAGGAAGGGGAACCTTTTTCCTGGATATAACCATTGCACATCAATATGTGATTACAAAGGGAGGATGTGTGCATTTGAATAAGGTCTTGTAGCCCTACAAAATGTCCAAAGAAAAGGTGAGATGTGTAGATACTGAGGGTTTTCTCTCAGGAGTTTTCAGAGATAAGGTGAGGTGTGCTCTTATTGAGCATCAATTCAATTTTCCTGAGGATGTAATAAAAAATGAGTTTGATCTTCAAACTCAGGAGATCAAGAAAGAAAAGTGGGTCATCTATAAGAAGACTCTAGATTTTATTCAAAATTTTGATAGAGCTTATGACCCATTGAAGGGGTTTGAACCATGGGCAAGAAAAGTGGATGCCCTTATGGAACATTTTGAAGGCATCATGCATGCAGTTAATGAAAAAAGGGCACCAATGAGTAAGATAGATCCTGAGATGGCTAGGCAGATTTTGAGCCAGCCTAAATACATAAAATTGACCCCAAGGGGAATTTATACAATGCAAAGAAGGAGTGGTTACACTGTTCTCCTACCACCACAAAAAAGAAGTGAAGATATCCCTTCTACTTCAAGAGGGAAAAGACCCATTGATGACCCAACAAAGAAAGGAACCTCTCCAAAGAGGTAGAAACAAGAAGAAGTTAGACTAGGAGAGGGGGCTTATTCTCCTTCTCAATCGCCTATCCAATTGGATGAACATGGGTGGCAGAATAGCTTGTGCAACTAAGAAATGAAGGAAACATTTTTGTTTCTAATGAAGATTTGCAAGAAGGAATGCATGAGGCACCTAAAGAGGTGGCCATGGATCTTTCAGTAGAAGAATTTGAGGGTAAATAGATGGACCCTATTCTAAAATAGGCCACAGATTCTTTCCTTGCTGATGATAAATTTGTTAAAACTAGGGCATTCTCCCAATTTCTTTGGAGAATGAAGATAAATCAATTTAAGGAGATCTGTGAAAAGAAGAAAAATGAATCCCCTGTTAGGGATATCATAGAAATAGAGACTGAGACCAAGGTAGAAATGGCCAAAGAATTTGAAAGGATCACTCCCAAGGAGGGGAGAACCATGGTGCATGCTGCAGGGGTCTTAATTTTACCAGAGTGGGACATTGCTGATGCAATTGTCTTTGACCAAGTGAGAAAAAGCAAAGTGAAGACTCTTGCTACATAAGAATAGGTTGAACAGGCTACAAGAGGATTTTCTTTCTCTGAATATCATGCCGCTCTTGTGATGTGGTCTCTAAATAAAGATGAAAATAAAGGAAAGAGAAAGGATCTCTCTATAGGATATATAGGCAGTTTGGTGGTTCAGAGAGTAGGAGAGACATCTGGAGTTGAAGCATCAAATTTGATTTTAGAAATTGCCAAATTTAATGCCCAAGTGGTAGAGAAAGATGCTAGAGAGAAGGAAGAGCTTAGGCTCAAATTTGAAATGGTTCTCAAATCCTACAATGAGCTTAAGGTTGAGCTAATCCAGAAGGAAAAATTAATTGCACAATTGTCAGGACCCTTAGACCATCGGTCTCCTCAATTGGTGATAGCTGATAAGCCTACAATAGCTTCATCTTCTAGCCCAATTTTTGAATTTCCACCTTCACCACTGCCAGATAAAAGCTTGGATTCAAGGGTCAATTGGGAGAAACGGAGATTAGCAGAAGAGACAAGTAGATTAAAAAAAACTAGATTGTGACTTAAGAAGGAGAAGGATGAGAACAAAAAGGCTACAGTTTTGGCAATTAGGAAGTATGAAGAGAAGATGATTGATGCCATCATGTAGTTTACCACTGATTTAAAGCCTTCAATTTTTCACAATCATGTAAATAAGTTGAATTCTCTGTTTATAGCTTTAAATAAGGAAAAGATAGAAATGTCCCCGATTTTGAAAAAATGGATTGAAAGGGCTTCAAATATAAAACTCTTCCGAATTCTATCAAAGGGCCAAGAAGACACTTATCCATTAATAAAACCAGTGCATTAGGTGATGAAGAAGATAATATAGTATGATATTATGTGGGATAATTTCCTCAGGAAGTCACACATGCTGAAGGCTAAATTAATGCTTTCAAGTTATGAAATGGTACCCATAGTTTTTTCTGATAAAGGGGAAATCAAAGAAGCATATCAGTGGAGAGAGGAAATGGATGCACTCCTCTCAAAAAGAATGACTGGTGTCCTAGATGACACATTTTCCATCAATAGCACAGTTAAATTGTTAATAAATGCCAGGTCAATGTTTGATAACATTCAACAGTGAGTGACTCAAATAGAAAATGAATGGGAGCAGTTATCAAAGAAAAAGGATGAGTTTTCCAATTTTGAGTTCCCAAGCGAAGAGATATATAATAGGTAGAGGTATCAGTACATACCTCATGTGGATAAGGTTAATACTCCACCCGCCTCTTAGAGTGAATAAAGATAGATATTTTTTGGTAACAATAGTTGGTGAGATATTTTGAAGACATTTATTACCGGGTGAACAGTGAGGAGTACAGGACAGATTTCATGAAGGCAACCAGATACAACAAAAGAAGCATAAAATAGGGTGGTGTTCCTATAATATCTCATCTACTTTGATAGTGTATTTATTGTAAATATGTACAAGTTGTTGTAAAGTTTTTCTAGATTAAAATATGTAACCCTAGAATGATCAGTGGCTTGTTGCATTTCCTCATATATAAAGGATTTTTCATGATCATTCTAGGTATTGAGAGCTTACGAGAAAAAGATAGAAGTTCTGAAAACCTAACACTCAGTCAGGGATTGTAAATTTTGTATCATTTTATCAGAGAAATAGAGAAGTACAGGTTGCTGTTGTTATTTTGCAAGCTTTGTTCAGGATTTGATGTATGCAACGTTTAAAGGGTGAACTTAATATGAATCTTGGATCTTTGTCTCTCCTATGAGTTTGTTCAATAAATTTTTAAGTCTCTTTGAGGTTTATATGTATGTGTTTGAACTCTGAGTTCTGATCTAGGATTGGATTAAAATTGCTTTGAGTTGGATGCATGTTTACTAAATCTATTCAAGGATTTGTGAAAGTAGGAAAGATTTGAAGTAGTTTGTGTTTATGATTTAAGACCCACTTTTCATCAAACACTATTGTATTCATTCCACATTCTGACTCTATTGCCCAATGAATAAGGCACTGACCTTGATCTTCCTATCTTATCTTTGTATGGAATGATTGGAATCTTGTAATCTTGAAAAACATTTAATCATTACCAGTATTTTACTTTTATTTACTATATATGTTGTCCTATCCAATGATGGAGAGTCAATGAACAATAGGTTGTTGTTTAGTACTTTCTCACTGTTATCTGTTGTAAGATCCAATATTCAATAAGGGGAAGAGTTAAAACTATTAGAGTTAATATTTATTGGATCAGGTGTACCCACCTTGGTTTTGCAGAGCCAGAAGTAGAAGAGGGTAGTCTTATCCCTATAGTTGGTCCAGTTGTCTTGTAGAGCTCTCATACTTGGAACTAACCATTCCTAATACTAGTCTCAAGGCATATTGGTAGCCTTAGTTGGCATAAGCATTTTCAAACACCAACACACACTATTAGGTGTAACCTGGTTAAAGGATTTAATCACCCTTTTAAGAGTGGCCTTGTTAGAGGGCTTAAGAACATTCCATTAGAATGTCACCTTGATTAAAGGATTTATACAAAATGACTATTAGGTCAATCTTGATTAAAGGATTTAGACTGATATAATAGTTAGAAAGTAACAATAGGTTCTGATCTAAAAATATACAACTCACTTTGCAATACAAATCCACTTTACACATATGATGATTTACTGACTAACCTTCATTTTCATCTCCATCTTTGATATGATTGGAATTCTCTTCAAGAAATCACCACAACTGTGTTTATCTCTTTCACATCTTCACCTTCAGCCTTCTTCTTAGACTTATCAGTCAATAACATCAACCTCTTCTATATGTTGTAACCTCACAATTTGGCTATCCTTATACCTCCTTGATCAGGTACATTAATCTTTTGCTACTTAATATCTTCCGTAGATCTTAGGTTTAGGTCAGATTCATCGAATCCTTCAATCATTATGTTCTCATTTTCCTTCTAGATCATCTCCAAACTTCTATTTGAAATCATAAGAAAATGATTTACCATGCATTAAATGTTTTATACCATTCATTAATAATGTCAACACATTTTACATATCCCAAGAATTCAACTATGTCGTCTGGGATTCTCAATTCTTTCTCAAAATGTACATTACTAACGCTTGGTCAACACTAACATCACTCAGCTTAAACTAGATTTCTTCACTTTTACTCAGTTAAGCCTATGTTTCTAGTCTTTCTTCTTCACTTGGTGTTAAAGATAAACAAAACATTATCTTGTCAATATACCAACTAATCAAGTACCCATTGAAGTATCACATAACTCAACCTTTCCTTAGGTTCTCTTGTTATTTCCTCTTTCCAAATCCTCTTCATTAATCAAAAGATATGCTAATCTCCTAGATAGAAATTGTCTTACCAATTAAGGTTTGACATCACTAACAATATTACAATTGTTTCAATTGTAGTTTCCAACAATCTCCCTCTTTGGCATTGATGGAAACACCACATCAATATCATATGATTCACCAAGTAATCCAAAATCTTTGTGCAACAGATCTCCATTAATATCCTTAGCTTCATTTTGATTCTCATCCAACACATCCAAGTACCATCTCCCTCTTGGATAAATTTAGCTTTACCTAGTCACTGAATCTCTTTCTTATCATCATGCTATATCTATCTCTTTGAATCTCTCCCTCTTTTCTTAGGGCGATTTACTTTTATGTATTTCTTCCTCTGGTTCAATTATTCTATCCCTCTTTGACAACAATTCCAAAGAAACTTGTGTCTTTCACTTACATCTTTACCATGTAGATGTCTTCATGTTAATTCTGTATACTATATACTCCCTCCATCATCTTTCTTATGACTGATCAACATCTTTTCTTTACTTCTCACAACTCTAGGCAATTCCTAAAGTGTGACCTCTTCTTCATCAATTTGTCAGATAATATGATTAGTACATTTGATGCAGTGCTCCTATATGCTTCTAGGTAGCCTTAGTTAGGGGAATGACTCCTAATTTACCTCTAAGGTATTCATGAGCATCTTTAGGTAATCCTTTTGTGAATATATCTGCTAATTTTTCCTTTTTATTCACATAATCCAATCTCACTTAGATTTGTCTTAAACCAACTCTCTCAAGTAATGATACTTGATAGCAATATGCTTAGTCTCAATGTGCATAACAAGATTCTTTGATATGTTAATAGAAATTGTGTTATCACAACAAATAACAACTAGATCAGTGATTTCCTCCTTCATACCTTTTAACAATCGCTTTATCCACACTAAATTTGAATAATTCATTATTGCTACTACATACTCAGCTTGTGCTGTAGATTGAGAAATGCAATTCTATTTCTTACTTGTCCAAGAGACTAATCTCATTCCTAGAAAGAATGCACCACCACTTATACTCTTTCTATCATCAACATTTCTAGCCCAATCTGCATCAGTGTAAACTTTCAATTCAAACTTGTCATTCTTCTTGTAATACAATCCATAGTCCTTTGTTCCTTTAAGATATCTCAATATTCTTTTCACAGCCATCATGTGACTCTCTTTAGGATTTATAGAAAACCTTGCAACAATCCCAACTACTAGGGAAATATTTGGTCTACTGTGGACAACATATTGTAGCTTTCTAATCATGGATCTATATAAGGTTTGATTCACTTTAGTTGTATAATCATTTTTAGATAACTTTTGTCCAATAGCCATAGGTGTACTTACTAGTCTAAAATCTTACATACCAAAATTTTTTAGTATCTCCTTGAAATAGTTAGATTGAGTAATATAGATACCTTTCTTCATCTGATAAACTTGCAAACCAACAAAGAATTTGATCTCACCAAACATAGACATTTCAAATTCAATTTGCATCTCATTTGAAATTTTTTAACATAGGGCATCTTGTCCTCGAAATATGATATCATCAACAAATATTTAAGCTAACAAAACCCCTTTACCTTTTTGGGCTTCATATACAGATTATTGTTGTTATTTGTCCCTACAAATCCAATCTTTATCAGATAGTTGTGCAGTCTTTCATACCATGCTATGGGGGCTTGTTTCAATCCATACAATGCCTTATGTAGCTTTTGAACTATATTCTTCTTTCTTGGGTCAATAAATCTTTCTGGCTGATCACTCTATACTTCTTCTTCTAATATCCCATTCATAAATGCAGACTGGACATCCATTTGATATACTTTGAATCCTTAATAAGTTGCATATGCAAGTGGAGTCTTCACTCCTTCCAATCTTGCAATAGGGGAAAATGTCTCCCCATAGTAAATTCCTTCTTCTTGTGCATACCCCTTACATACTAGTCTCACTTTGTTTCTAGTAACTTCTCCATGTTCATTGAGCTTATTTTTGTATACCCATTTTTTTCCAATAACATTCTTGTCTTCTGGTCTCGACACTAGAGTCCAAGTTTTGTTATTTTCTATCTTCTCTATTTCTTCATTCATGGCTTGTATCTAGTCTTCATTATCTAAAGAATCTTTTAATGTTTTAGGCTCAAAATTACATAGTAAGCATGTATAATCTTTCAACTTACTTCTTGTCATGACTCTAGATTCTTTATCTCCAATGATTTGTTCAGGCTTATGATGTCTTCTCACATACTATGCCAAAGTAGGTTCATATTTCCTTTCTCCTTGGTCTTGATCTTTAGGTTCATCTTGTAAATTATCTACCTCTTCTTTTGATTGCTTGACAACATCCTCGTGATGCTTGACAACATCCTATTGATGCTCAGTAGCAACCTACTGATGCTCGACAATATCTTGTTGTGGCTTGGTAGACTCATGCAATTCCTTGGCATCTAGTTTAGGTGCACTACTAGCCTCTCCTTCTTCCATGTATACAAAGGATCAGTAATCTTTAGGCTTTTTCTTACATTCAAATTCATTATTTTCTGCATATTCATTAACTCTAACATTTTCACTTTCTACAATTTTGTTAGTATTAGAATTCAAACACTTGTAAGATTTTCTCTTAGTGGAATATCTTAGGAATATGCCTTCATCACTTTTAGCATCAAATTTTCCATTTCTATTATCTTTTAGTATATATCATTTACTCCCAAAGACTCTAAAATACTTCACATTAGGTGCATAACCATGCCATAACTCAAAAGGTGTAGCATTTGTACCTTTCTAAATTTGTACTCGGTTCAAGGTATAAAAATATGTACTCACAACTTCTCTCTAGAATATTTGTACAACATTCTTCTCAATCATCAGTGTTCTAGCACAATCCATAATTGATCTATTTCTTCTTTCTACTATACCATTCTGTGGTGGTTTCCAAGGTGCAGACATCTGTCTCTTTATTCCTTTATCATTGTAGAACAAATTGAACTCATTTGATATAAACTCTCCTCCTCTATCAGATCTCAAACATTTTAATATTTTACCAATTTGTTTTTCAAGTTTTGCCAAATACCACTTAAACAACTGAAATGCATCAAATTTATGTTTCAAAAACATTACAATCATAATTCTAGAATAGTCATCAACAAACAAAATGAAATACTTATCACCACAATAACTTTGTACACCCATAGGTCCCCAAAGGTCAGTATGAACCAATTCCAAAATATTGTCAGAAGTATATGTCTTGCTCTTAAAACTAGACTTTGTCATTTTTCCCAATTGACACTGTTTACACATCACATTATCAAGTTTCTTCAATTTTGGTAAACCTCTAACTTTCTTCAACTTACTGATATTTACCAAATTATCAAATTTTACATGACACAACCTCCTATGCTATAACCATACATCATCATATTGTGCAAACAAACACGTTTCTTCAGATAGGTCTAGATAGAACAAGTTACCTCTTGTTTGTTCTCCACTTCCAATTAGTTTACTAGTGGCATCAAATATTTTAGCCTTTCTGTGCTAAAATTCAAGTCGGTAACTAGTAATGTTCAAATGTGCCACACTCAAAAAATTATAGTTAAGACCTTCAACCCAATAAGAATTATCACATCTGATCTTACCAGCCAATCTTATTGATCCTTTTCCTTTCACAGGACATGGTGCATCATTACCAAACTTAACACTTATACCTTTTTAATGATTATGAATTTCAAACTTACTTTTATCACCAGTCATGTGACATGAACAACCACTATCAATAATTCATTTATCACCTTTAATAACATATGAAATAAGTGTAGTTTTCTCATCTTCATTAGAATCATCTTTCATAGAAACATAAACAACTTCTATATCACATTCATCAGATTCACTAGTTTCACTATCAGTTTCCTCTTCAACAATATAGAAAGATTTCTTACCTTTTTCTTTGTAGTCTCTATACCTTGGGTGATATATGTCATTTCTCTTATCTTTGTAGTTGTTTTCCCTTTTCTCATCTTTGTTAGTCCTGTCACAACATCTTGCTGTAATATGGCCAACTTTGTTACATGAAAAATAGATAATAGAAAGTTTACCTTTATATTTCCCTTTTCCTCTCTTAAGCCTTCTAGTCATAAGTGCCTCAAGATCATCTAGATCATCATCATAATTGTCACTATAACTGTTGTTGTTGTTGTTTTCTCTTAGGCTTATGAAGAACTATTTGAGACTTGAATGCAGATTCAACATTATGAACAGTGAAATTATCATAATTAGACAACTCAAAAGAAGTAAGCTTGTCAACAAGACTTTCCAAAGTTAGAACATTACCAGGGTTACATCTTGATTCTTGTATTGTAGAAATTCATAGGAAGCAAGGTTCTCAATACTTTACTAATAACAGTCTCATCATCAATGTTTTCAATAGCTCCTCTAATAGCATTCACTACCTCCTTAATTCTACCATAATACTGAGCAATATTTTCACCATCTTGCATTTTCATTTCATCAAACTTACCTCTCAGGATTTTATATTTGGCTCTTCATACATTTGTGTCCCCACCATAGATAGTTGCTAGAGTGTCCCACATTTTCTTTGCATTAGTACAGTCCTTGATGTCTTCAAATTTAGGATAGCTTATGGCAGATGCAATCTCCAACATTGCCTGATTGTGTTCTTTTTTTTCTTTCATCTCCTCAGCAGTCAAAGGTATAATGTGTATTACATACTTAGTTTCCACATAGTATTTTTTCGAATCACTAATACCAACTAGATACAATTTCATCAAACTCTACCATGTAGGGAAGTTCTCCTTGTTCAACTTTGGTACCTCCTTTTTGTACATCTTGTTCATTAGCTTCAAGTACCTTCAAAATTTTTCTCTACAAGCACCAACAACTCTGATACCAGTTGTTAAAATGATTTTAGAACAACTAAGAAGGGGGGTGAATCAGTTATTCTCAGGTCCATATGTACCAATTCAACTTTATAGCTCTTTAATAATCTCATATCTAATCAGATTTCAACTCAGTCTCTATAGTATATACCAATAACATAAAACTTGTAGTCCACTATCCTAAAGTAAATATCTTCCAGAATATAAAAATTTCAACATCATCCACATCAAAATAACATTCACACAAGTATAACACTAGGATTTATAGTGGAAACCCAATTTGGGAAAAACCACTTGTAACATGCTACTAATTTTCACTCTTCTGAAGTGAGCTCTGTGAGAAGCCAACCTGGTTAAAGGTTTACAATACACATTGTTAGGTATGACCTAGTTAAAGGATTTAATAACCTTATTAAGAGTGGCCTTGTTAGAGGGCTTAAGAACATTCCATCAGAATGTCACCTTGATTAAAGGATTTATACAAAATGACTATTAGGTCAACCTTGATTAAAGTATTTAGACTGATACAATGGTTAGAAAGTAACAGTAGGTTTTGATCTGAAAATACACAACTCACTTTGCAAATACAGATCCACTTCGCACATATGTTGATTTACTGACTGACCTTCATTTTCATCTCCATCTCTGATCTACTTGGAATTCTCATCAAACAATCACCACAACTCTGTTCAACTCTTTCACACCTTCACCTTTAGCCTTCTTCTTAGACTTATTAGTCAATAACATCAACCTCTTATCTATGTTGTAACCTCACAATTTGGTTATCCTTATACCTCCTTGATGAGGTAGATTAATCTTTTGCCACTTAATCTCTTCCGTAGATCTTAGGTTTAGGTCAGATTCATCAAATCCTTCCATCATTATGTTCTCCTTCTTTTCCTTCTAGATCATCTCCAAACTTCTCTTTGAAATCATAATAAAATGATGTACCATGCATTAAATGTTTTATACCATTCATTAATAATGTCAACACATTTTACATATTCTAAGAATTCAACTATGTCGACTGGGATTCTCAATTCTTTCTCAAAATATAACTTACTGACACTCTATCAATACTGTGTTCATCTCCTTAGTCATTACTATGTATCTTGGTCATCGCTAACACTTTTCTTCTCAACAATCATTTGTCACTTGGAAATTACTGATGTTCAGTCAACACTAGATTTTCTTGACATATACTGGTTCTTGGTCGACACTAACATCACTCGGCTTAAACTAGATTTCTTCACTTTTTCTCGCTTAAGCCTATATTTCCAATCTTTCTTCTTCACCATGTGTTAAAGATAAACAAAACATTATCTTGTCAATATGCCAACTAATCAAGTACCCATTGAAGTATCACATAACTCAACCTTTCCTTAGGTTATCTTGTTATTTCCTCTTTTCAAATCATCTTCATCAATCAAAAGATATGGTACTCTCCTAGATAGCAACTGTCTTACCAGTTAAGGTTTGACATCAATGGAAATATAACAATTCTTTCAATTGTAGTTTCCAAAACCTCCATACCAAATTTTTTTAGTATCTCCTTGACATACTTAGATTATGTAATATAGATACCTTTCTTCATCTGATAAACTTGCAAACCAACAAAGAATTTGATATCACCAAACATAGACATCTCAAATTTAGTTTGCATCTCATTTGAAAATGTTTGACACATGGCATCTTGTCCTCCAAATATGATATCATCAATACAAATTTCAGCTAACAATATCCCTTTAGCTTTTTCAGTCTTCAAATAAAGATTGTTGTTTTCATTTGTTCGTACAAATCCAATCTTTATCAAGTAGTTGTGCAATATCTCATACCATGCTCTGGGGGCTTGTTTCAATCCATATAGTGCTTTATGTAGTTTACAAACCATGTTCTTCTTGCTTGGATCAAAAAATCCTTCTGGTTGTTTAATGTATACTTCTTCTTCCAATATTCCATTCAAAAATGCAGATTTGACATCCATTTGATACACTTTGAATCCTTTAAAAGCTGCATATGCAAGTAGAGTTCTTATTCCTTCTAATATTGCAACTGGTCGGGAAAATGTATCCCCATAGTCAATGCCTTCTTACTTTTCTTATCCCTTGCATACCAATCTAGCTTTGTTCCTAGTGACTTATCCATGTTCATTTATCTTATTTTTGAACACCCACTTTGTTCCAATAATATTCTTATCTTCTAGTCTTGATACTACTGTCGAGGTTTTGTTATTTTCTATCTGCTCAATTTCTTCATTCATGGCTTGAGTCCAATTTTCATTCTCCAAAGAATGTTTCACTATCTTAGGCTCAAATTCACATAACAAGCAAGTTTGATCTTTCAACTTACTTCTTGTCATGACTCTAGATTCTTTAGCTCCAATGATTTGTTTTGGCTTATGATGTCTTCTCACATACTATGCCAATGTAGGCTCAGATCTCCTTTCTTCTTGTTCTAGATCTTCAGGTTCATCTTGCAGATTCTCTGCCTCCTCTTATGATTTCTTGGCAGCATCCTCCTAATGCTCAACATTTTCTTGATGTTTCTAGAAAGGTTCATGTTGTTTCTCGACATTTTTTTCTTCCCCTAGGTATATTACTCTCCTCTCTTTCTTCCGTGTATAAAAAAGATTTGCAATCTTTAGGTTCTTGCTTGCACTCAACTTCATTCTTTTTTGCATATTCATCAACTCTAACATTTTCACTTTCCACAACTTTTTAGTGTTATAATTCAAACACTTGTAAGCTTTTCTCTTAGTGGAATATCATAGGAGTATACCTTCATCACTTTTAGCATCACTTTTTCCATTCCTATTGTCCTCCAATATATAACATTTTCTTCCAAAGACATTAAAGTATTTCACATTAGGTGCATAACCATTCCATAATTCAAAAGGTGTAGCATTTGTACCTTTTTTGATTTTTACTAAGTTCAAGGTATAAATAGTTGTGCTTACAGCTTCTCTCTAGCATTTTTGTGCAACATTCTTCTCTATCATTTGTATTTTAGCACAATCCATAATTGATCTATTTCTTCTCTCTGCTATAGCATTCTATGGAGGTGTCCTTGGTGCAGACATTTGTCTCTTTATTCCTATATAATTGAAGAATATGTTGAACTCATTTGATATGAACTCTCCTCCTCTGTCAGATCTCAGACATTTCAATCTTTTACCTGTTTCTTTCTCAACTTTTTCCAAATACCACTTAAACAAATGAAAGACATCATATTTATCTATCAAAAACATCACAATCATCATTCTAGAATAGTCATCAACAAACAAAATGAAATATTTATCACCATAATAACTTTTCACACCAATAGGTCCACAAAGGTCAGTATGAACCAATTCCACATTATTATCATAATTATATATCTTGCTCTTGAAACTAGACTTTGTCATTTTTCCCAATTGACATTGACACATCACATTATCAAGTTTCTTCAATTTTGGTAAACCTCTAACTCTTTTCATCTTACTAATATTTACCAAATTGTCAAAGTTCAGATGACACAACCTCTTATGTCATAATGATACATCATCAAATTGTGCAAACAAACATGTTTCTTTAGATAGGTCTAGATAGAACAAATTACCTCTTGTTTGTTCTATTAGAAAGTAAAGACCACCAAGATAACTGAGAGGGGGGGGGGGGGGGGAATCAGTTATCTGATAATTAAACCATTTATCATCATTAACTTTAATATCAACTTCAATAGATTTAAACCATATAATTAATGCAATAACCAACCATAGAAGGATAATCATACATAGTGACACAATAACACAAGATATGTTAACTAGGGAACCTCTTGATCAAAGAGTAAACCCCGGTGGGAATGATGCCCACAAAATGATGTACTAATATAAAAGTTTCTTGTTAGAGGATGGACCCTGTTAGGAGTCTTATGAAATACATTTAGTACATATGAATCTCTATTAGGAGATTTTGAATCCCTGTTAAAAGATTCTAACCCTGTTAGGAGTTATGGAAGACAGAAGGACCCACTGCCCAAATAGCTTCAAGGCAAGATCTCTAAACTCACTGTCCAACAGATCTTAGGATTATTCAATAGAATAATATGAAATATGTTACCTCCTTCACACTATGCAAAAACCACACTCTCTACTACACAAGATCACAAATCCAGATCTCTGTACTTTGCAAGTCTTCATCACTGAATTAGCTCTTTTCTTCACTTCATGCATACATTCGCATCACAACTTTCAAAACTATTACAATCCTCTCATATAATAAGGAAAAAATTCCTTCCTTTATACCACACTCAAATAATTACAAATGAGTCGGCATGCAAATACAAAATAATAATTTCAACACGCTACATCAGAATTACATAAAACTGTCAGCTTCCAGATACAATAACTTTCCAATCGTGTGACCTCAAAGTTTGCACTGTGAACCACATCACCAAAAATGAGTCTCAAACCTCCCTTTAACTACATAGAATCAGATTCCATCCCGGTTAGGAGATATCCTCCGATTACCAAAAATCTCTACACAGGAATACTGCCAGAACACTGCTTCCACCATAATGCTTATAACTTTTATGAATAAATGAATTTATTTTTGCACTCTTAACCATAGGCTAATAACACACCAAAGAACATACCATCAACTGTGCATAACTCAATCTGCAATATAACATGTGTGCAAAACAAAACTATGCTTGCTTCTCTGCTAAACTCCAGAATAACACTGTGTTGACATCAATGACAATCATAGTCATGAATGCAACAACCACTGCTATAGAATGACTGCCAAAGGCTTCAACATTCATTCCTAACATTTTCTTCACTACCAATTAGTTCACCAGTGACATCAAATATTTTAGCCTTCTTGTGATAAAATTCAACCTGGTAACTAGTATTGTTCAACTATGCAACACTTAACAAATTATAGTTAAGACCTTAAACACAATAAGCATTGTCACAACATTTGATCTTATCATTCAATCTTATTGATCCTTTTCCATTCATAGGACATGGTGCATCATTACCAAACTTAAAAATTCTACCTTTGTAATGATTTAAGATTTCAAACTTAATTTTATTACCAGTCATGTGATGTGAGAAACCACTATCAATAATCCATTTATCACCTTTACTCACATATGAAATAAGTGTATTCTTCTCATCTTCATTAGAATCATCTTTCATAGAAACATAAACAAATTCTATATCACAATCATCAGATTCACTAGTTTCACTATCAGTTTCTTCTTCAATAATATAACAAGACTTCTTACCTTTATCTTTGTAGTCCTTGTACCTTCTGTGATCTCTATCATTCCTTTTATCTTTATACCTTCTTTCATCTTTCCCATTCCAGTCAGGGAATCTTTCTACAATATGACCAGCTTTGTTACATAAAAAATAGATTATAGGGAGTTTACCTTTGAATTTTCCTTTTCCTCTCAATAGCCTTCTAGCCATAAATTCCTCAAGATCATCTAGATCATCATCAGAAGTGTCACTATCACTATTTCTATTATTGTCACTATTCACACATCTTTCTTTTCCTTTCTTAGACTTATGAAGAACCATTTGAGACTTGAATCCAGATTCAATATTATGAGTAGTAAAATTATCAAAACTAGACAACTCAAAAGCAGTAAGTCAACTAAAAGGACCTTCCAAAGTTAGGATGTTACTAGGATTACATCTTGATTCTTGTATTGAAAAAACTCTAATAGCATATATTGGAAGTAGGGTTCTCAAAACCTTGCTAATAACAGTTTCATCATCAATGATTCCATTAGCTCCTCTAATAGCATTCACTACCTCTTTAACTTTGCCACAATATTGAACAATGTTTTCACCTTCTAACATTTTCGTTTCATCAAACTTACCTCTCAAGCTTTTAGATTTGGCTCTCAGCACATTTGTGTCCCCACCATAGATAGCTACCATTGTGTCCCACATTTTCTTTTCATTAGTATAATCCTTAATGTCTTCAAATTTAGGATATCTTAGTGTTGATGCAATCTCAAACATTGCCTGGTTGTGTTCTTGCTTTTCCTTCATCTCCTCAGCTATCATAAGTGCAACAACTGGTACATAATCATGTTCACATAGTATTTTTCTGAATCACCAATTCCATCTAGATGCAATTTCATCAAAATCTTCCATGCAGGGAAGTTCTCCTTATTCAGCTTCGATCCTTACTTTTTGTACATCTTGATCACTAGCTTCAAGTACCTTTAAAATTTCTCCTTAAAAGCACCAACCGATCTGATACCAATTATTAGAATGATTATAGAATAACTGAGAGGGGGGGGGGGGTGAATTAGTTATCCTTAGGTCTAGATGTACCAATTGAACTTTCATATATTTCAACAATCTTAGATCTATTTGGTAGTTCACTTAGTCTTTATAGAATATATCAGTAACATAACACTTGTAGTCCACTATCCAAAAGTAATCAACTTACAAAATATAAAACTTTCAACAACATAACACATCAAATAACATTCACACAAGTATGACACTAAGATTTAACGTGGAAACCCAATATGGGAAAAACCACCAGTAACATGCTATCAAATTTTCACTCTTCTAAAGTGAGCTATGTGAGAAGCCAACCTTGTTAAAGGTTTACAATACACACTATTAGGTGTGACCCTGTTAAAGGATTTAATCATGCTATTAAGAGTGGCCTAGTTAGAGGGGTTAAGAACATTCCATCAGAATGACACCTTGATAATTGGGTTTACAATATGACTATTGTTAGGAATAGTCCCAAGAGATAACTAAGAGGGGGGCGGGTGAATCAGTTATCTACAAGTTTCAATTCTTTATCCAATTAAGTATACTTAAAAATAAAGCATAAAAAAAATTAAAGAACACTTGAACACAACACCAATATTTTGGTTACAGGGAAATCCAAATAGGTAAAAACCTCGGTGGGAATTGACACCCACTAATATTCTATACTAGTGTATTATGATCCTTGTTAGAGGATCCTTAACCCTGTTAGGAGTTTCTTTACAATATATTTAGTATAGTAGACCTAGTCAAGGGTCAAACCTTGTTAGGAGTCTTTTACTATAGTCCCTATTAGGGGAGAGGGTGCATTTTCTGAGAGCACACTGCTCAAAGGGGCAAAGGCTTCAACCTTCTAAATAATAGATACACACTATATCTGGATCTTTATGAACTACGCTTAGACCTGCTATCTGGATTAGTTCCAATGTATAGCACAAACACTTTACTTGGTCACATAGACCTTCTTTTGATGGCTCAACACTTCCCACACTCTGCTCTTCTCTTAACAATCAACCATGAACCACACTCAAGCAATCACAAATGACTGCCTATAAATATCTTTCCTCTAAATGATATAATCAAGTCAGACTATTAGAACCACCTTGAAATAATATTAGAGAAGCCATAAAAAACTCCAATAATAATTTAGTTGGCTCTACTAAGCACGCAACACATTCTGGGACCTGCCCAATAAGATAATTGTAGACGCACGCTACATACTATTGGCTCTACCAAAATGACTGTATCTTTCTCCTCAAGATGAATTACTTCATGCACTCTTAACTAAACATTAGTAACTCTTCTCCAAGCTTAAATCCAAGGGTACATACTGAAAGGATAGGTGCAACTCTAGAACCAATATAATCTTTGTCGGCTCTTCTGAACAAACATAGGAAACTACTACTGGTGAATAGTGATTGCATAAATTCACTTCTACTAATCATCAGACTCTAATTCCATGAATGTAACATCAATAATATGTTAATCATATACCCAAGTGCGCAAGGCTCCATGATAACTATACAGACAACCATACATAAAGCACTTCCTGTTACTCTATCAGGAACACTGCTGATACAAGCTGCTATATAACTGTCTGTACTAACAATTAACCTTTGCACCCATAATATCATGTTGATAACATGTCCATGCAACATATACTAAAAGCTTACTTCATAAGTCTTCCATGCATTCAACTTACCATATGTTGTCATCGATGACAAACATACAGTCAGTACTGGCCTGCTAGCAAATCTCCAACAATCTCCCCCTTTGGCATTGATGGCAACATATGGAATGAAAAACTCCACCAATCCAAATGAATAATTATTTTATAACATTATCCATTTCCTCTTCAAGACTCCCCCAAAGATGAGTCCTCCATCTACTGTAATATTATTCAATATTCTCCATTTCCTCAAGTGAACTAATGTCATAACTAAATACTATTCCCCCTTAGTAAATTACTCCTCTTTCTAGTTTTGTTTTTCATGACTATATATTACTCCCCCTTTGAAATCAATGGAAAAGGGTACCAATTAGTTTAAGCACCAATACTACTCCAGAAGTAGAGTAGTCAATCATCCATCAGTCCTTGAGGACTGATGCTTTTCCTTCTTTCTTCTAAGCAGAATTAGGGAATGGAATTATTCCCAACTTCTCCCTGAGATACTCAAAAGTATCCTTTGGCAAGGGCTTTGTGAATATGTCTACCAACTGATCTTTAGTAATCACATAGTCTAGCTTGACTTCTTTCTCTGCCACTTTCTCTCTTAGGAAGTGATACTTGATCTTAATGTACTTTGTTTTTGCATGCATCACAGGGTTCTTCGACATATTGATAGTGCTAGTGTTATCACAGAGAATTAAAATAGGATAATCAATCTGAATTCCAAAATCCTTTATCATATGCTTGATCCAAACAATTGTAGAACAATTCAAGGCTACTGCAACATGCTCTGCTTCTATTGTTGACTGAGAAATACAATTTTGTTTCTTGCTTGTCCAAGTGACAAGTCTATCACCTATAAATACTGCTCCACCTAATTTATTCTTTTTGTCATCAACGTATCCTACCCAATCTGCATCAGTATACACATGAAGCTTAACATTTTCTGAATTAGGATACCATAGACCATAGTCTATAGTGCCTTGCAAATATCTGAATATCCTTTTTACTGCAATGAGGTGACTTTGTTTAGGCTCTTCTGCAAATCTTCCAACTATGCCAACTGCATTGGAAATATCCGGTCTGGTTTGAGTAAGATAAATAAGTTTTCCAATCATATAATTGTACAATATTATATCTACTACTGGTGAGTCATCTTCTTTTGTAAGCTTGCATCTAGTTATCATAGGTGTCCCTACTGGCTTGCAATCATCCATCTTTACTTTCTTTAATATTTCTTTCACATACTTGGACTGATTAATGAAAATACCTTTCTCTGTCTGTTTCACATTCAATCCCAAAAATTATTTGATAGGTCCAATCATACTCATCTCAAATTCATTTTGCCTCTCCTAAGAAAATTTAGCACTAAGTTTGTCATTACCTCCAAAGATAATGTCATCAACAAATACAACTACAAGTAGTAAACCTTCAGATGTCTCTCTTATGAATAGATTATAGTCTTCCACTTCTTCTTGAATCCAATCTTTGTTAGATATCCATCTAGTCTCTCATACCATGCTCTAGGGGCTTGCTTAAGTCCATAGAGGGCCTTCTTCAATCTACATACCATATTAGGTCTATCTGATAAGGTGAATCCTTCTGGTTGCTTAATGTATACTTCTTCTTTCAAATCTCTATTCAACAATGCTGACTTGACATCCATTTGATAAACTTTGAAGTTTTTGACTATAGCATAAGCTAGAAACAACTTAATAGCTTCTAATCTACTCACTAGTGCAAATGTGTTTGAATAATCAATGCCTTCTCTTTGCGCATATCCATTACATACTAACCTTGCTTTATTTCTTACTACTATACCATCTTCATTCATGAATATCCACTTTGTTCCAATCACATTCTTATCACTAGGTCTTGGGACCAGTTCCCAAGTGTCATTCTTAATAATCTGATCAAGTTCTTCTTTCATAGCATCATGCCAATCTGAATCATTACATGCATCTTCAACACTTAAAGGTTCAATCTGAGATAGTAAACATACCGCTTCACTGCTGGTTGAGTTCTTTGCTTGTGATCTTGTTAAGACTTTGCCTCTCTGATCTCCAATGATGTCTTTCTTGGAATGGTTTCTAGATGTAAACTTTGGAACTTTAGGTGATGCTAACTCATCAGCCTTAGGATTTTCTTCTTCACTTGTCTTAGGGTCATTGAATAACACATCAATACTATCAAACATTCCTTCAATAACTGCCTCACTAGTGGAGGGTCTAGGTTCTTCTTCAATCATGGGTGAGTAATCATGATATCTTTTTTGAACCATAAACTTGTCATCAACCTTAACATGAGCACTTTCAATGATCTTTTTCAATCTTAAATTGAAACATCTATAAGCTTTACTTTTAGTAGAGTAACCAAGGAAAATATCTTCATCACTTCTTGAATCAAACTTGTCTACTACTTCATCCCTCTTGATGTAGCACTTGCTTCCAAAGATTCTGAAGTATTCTACTATGGGAACATTACCAAACCATAACTCATATGGTGCTTTGTTAGTGCTAGACCTAAATTGAATTCTATTGATGGTGTAGACTACTGTATTGACTGCATCTCTCCAATAGGTGTGAGAAACTTTTCATTCAATCATGACGGTGCACGTTGTATCAAGGATGATCCTATTCCTTCTCTCTATAATTCCATTCTGCTAAGGGGTTCTAGGTGCACTTGACTACCTCTTTATGCCATGTTCTTTGCAGTACTCATAGAATTTTTTAGAGGTGAATTCTCCTCTATCCAATCTCAAACATTTTATCTTTAGTCCAAATTCATTCTCAACCTTAGCTTTGAATATTTTGAACTTCTCAAATGCTTGTGACTTATCTTTCAAGAATGCAACCTGCATCATCCTAGTATAGTCATAAAAAAAAATGAAATACCTTTCACCATAGTATGATCTTGTTTGAGTTGGACCACATAGGTCTATATGAATCAAATCCAACTTGTTCTTTGCTGAATTGTGCTTTCTCCTGAATGAGTTTCTCACATGCTTTCGCATCACACATTCCTTGCATATAGTATCAACTGGATTTTCTATGATAGGTAGATCTCTTACTACCTTTACATTGCTTATCTTTACTATGTTATCAAAATTGATATGACATAGTGTTTTATGCCACAACCAACTGTCATATACTTTAGCAACAAAACAACTTGCTTCTGGATTAAGCTGGAAAACATTTCCTTTAGTCTTTGATCCTGATGCTATTGTTTCTCCTTCTTTTTTGTTAATGATGCACTTGTTTCCATTGAATTCCAATTTGTAACCATTGTCAAATAACTGCCCAACACTTAGTAGGTTATGTTTCAAACCATCAACATAAAGAACATCATCAGTACTATTCTTTCCATCCAAGGTGATGGCTCCTCTACCAATGATGGGTTTAGGAGTGTTATCTCCAAATATAACCATGCCACCATTGTATTTGTTCAGATGAACAAATCTGTCTTTATCACCTATCATGTGATGTGAACAACCACTATCTATAATCCAATGTGTCCTTATATCAACTTGTGAAATAAATGCTAGCTCTTGTTTCTCTTTCTCATCTTCATGATCTGTCTTATTGTTCATTTTCTCTATGATAGAAATAAATCCAATTTCTTCTTCAGCTGAATCATCATTTGAAACTCCATCTCTGGCATAGTAACATTCCTTAGAGTATTTAGGCTTGTAGTCATTTTTTAACTTTCTAGCTCTTAAGGGACATTTAGATGCAAAGTGACCAATCTTATTACATGAAAAGCATTTAAATGGCAACTGACCTTCATATTTTCCTTTTCATTTCTTTTCTCTTTTGGAAATCATAGCAATGAAATCATCTAGTATTTTCTCTTCATCATCCTCATCAAAATTACCATAAGTGTTTGCAGATTTCTTACCATGAACTATTGCTTTGAAGGCTGTCTCACTTTTAGGTTCTGTCTTCAATCTTGAAATATCAAAAGCTGAGATTTTTTTGATCAAGGTGTCTCTCTTGAAATTTGATGTAAGCTGCATGGTCTCATCAAGGAGGTTGATCTTTTTTTCATATTATGGAGTGAGAGTAGTCATCAATTTGTCCATAATATCTTCCTCTGAGATCTCTCCACCATTGTTCCTGATTCCAGCAACTGCTTCATTGATCCTTTGATTATAAGCTCTAATGTTTTCTTCAAGTAGCATCTCTCATGCATTGTATCTTTTCTTCCATGTCTTTCTTCTCACATCCTTTGCTTGTTTGTCTCCTTCAAATATGTCTTCTAGGTACTTCCATATTTTGTGGGTTGTATCTACCTTCTTTATTTCTGAAAACTCACTATCAAATAGGGTGCTGATAAGGGCTTCTTTGGCTATTGCATTCTGATGAAATAATTCCTTTTTCTTATCAGTAGCATCATCCTTTGCAAGGTCTTCCAAAGTAGGGATCTTGAATGCTTTGATAGTTACATCAAAAACTTTGAAAGCAATGCACTGCAAATGAGTCACCATCTTGTTCATCCAATCAAGATAATTCTCTCCATCAAACTTAGGAATTTCTTTTTTGAAGAATGCCATCTGATCAACCTCAAGCTATTAAACTAACTTTCTGAGGCTCTTGGCTTTGATACCAATTGTTAGGAATAGTCCCAAGAGATAACTAAGAGGGGGGGGGGGGTGAATTAGTTATCTACAAGTTTCAATTCTTTATCCAATTAAGTATACTTAAACATAAAGCATAAACACAATGAAAGAACACTTGAACACAACACCAATATTTTGGTTATGGGGAAACCCAAATAGGTAAAAACCCTGGTGGGAATTGAAACCCACTAATATTTTGCACTAGTGTATTATGATCCTTGTTAGAAGATCCTTAACACTGTTAGGAGTTGCTTTACAATATATTTAGTACAGTAGACCTAGTCAAGGGTTGGACCCTATTAGGATTCTTTTACAATAGTCCTTGTTAGGGGAGAGGATGCATTGTCCAAGAGCACACTGCTCAAAGGGGTGAAGGCTACAACCTTCTGAATAATAGATACACACTATATCTAGATCTTTATGAACTGTGATTAGACCTTCTATCTAGATCAGTTCCAATGTATAGAAAAAACACTTTACTTGGTCACATAGACCTTCTTTTGATGGCTCAAAACTTTGCACACTCTGCTTTGCTCTTCAAAATCAACCATGAACCACACTCAAGCAATCACAAATGACTGCCTATAAATATCTTTCCTCTAAATTATATAATCAAGTCATCCTATTAGAACCACCTTGAAATCATATTAGATAATCCATAACAAACTCCAATAAGAATTTAGTTTTCTCTACTAAGCACGCAACACATTTTGGGACCTATCTAATAAGATAATTGTAGATGCACGCTACATACTATCGGATACCAAAATAATTGTATCTTTCTCCTCAAGCTGAATTACTTCATGTGCTCTTAACTAAACATCACTAACTCTTCTCCAAGCTTAAATCCAAGGGTGCATACCAAAAGGATAGGCGCAACTCCAGAACCAATATAATCTCTATCGAATCTTTTGAACAAACACAGGAAACTGCTACTGGTGAATAGCGACTGCATAACTTCACTTCTACTAATCATAAAACTTTGTATCCATGAATGTAGCATCACTAATATGTCTTCATCATATATCAAAGTGTGCAAGGATCCAAGATAACTATATGGACAACCATACACAGAGAACTGCCTGTTACTCTATCAGGAATACTGCTGACACAAGCTGCTATATAACTGTCTGTACTAATAGTTAACCTCTACACCCATGATATCATGTTGATAACATGTCCATGCAACATATACTAAAATATTACTTCATAAGTCTTCCATGCATTCTACTTACCATATGTTGTCATCAATGACAAACATACTGTGAGTACTAGCCTGCTGGAAAATCTCCAACAACTGTTAGGTCAACCTTGATTAAAGGATTTTAACTGATACAATGGTTAGAAAGTAACAATAGGTTATGATCTTAAATATACAACTCACTTTGCAAATAAAGATCCAATACACTCATATGCTGATTTGTTGACTAACCTTCATTTCCATCTCCATCTCTGATCTTCTCAAAAATATTTTCAAGCAATCACCTTGACTATGTTCATCTCTTCACAACTCTTCTTAGCCTTGTACTTAGGTTTGTCAGTCAATAACATCAACCTTTTTCACCACACCATGTAACCCATAATTAGGTCATCCTTATACCTTCTTGATTAGGTAGATTAATCTTTTACCACTTAATTTCTTTCGTAGATCTTAGGTTTAGGTCAAATTCATCGAATCCTACCATCATTTAGTTCTCTTCCTTATCTTTCTAGACACTTCTCAAAACTTCTCCTTGAATCCATAAGAAAATGGTTTACCATGCATTAAATTCTCTAGATCATTCATTATTAATGTCAACACATTTTACATATCCCAAGAATTCAACTATGTTGGTTGGGATTCTCAATTTCTTCACAAACTGTAAATTAATGACACTCGGTCAATACTACGTTCATCTACTCGATCATCACAAAAACTATTCTACTCAGAAAACACTATCTTCACTCAGTTAATTCTCTGATACATAGAAATTACTGATGCTCAGTTGACACTAAAATCTACTTGGCTTATACTCGTGCTCGGTCAACACTAGCATCACTCGGCTTAAATTGAATTTCTTCTCTTTTGCTCGGTTAAGCCTATGCTTCAAATCTATTGACTTCTTCACTTAGTGTTAAAGATAAACAACATATTAACTTGTCAATGTGCCAACTAATCAAGTGCCCATTTTAGTATCATATAACTCAACCTTTCCTTAGGTCCTCTTGTTATCTCCTCTTTTCAAATCCTCTTCATCAATCAAAAGATATGGTACTCTATTAGATAGCAACTATCTCACTAGTTAAGGTTTGACATCAATGACAATATAGCAATTGTTTCAATTATAGTTTCCAACAAATAGGTGCACCTGATCCAGAGGATGAGGTGTCATCAATTGTTCCGGGTGCAGTTCCATCATCTAGAGACTTTCTTCTCCATGTTCTATTCATCCAATCTCTTATCTCTTCAACATTTACTTGAATAGTTTCATTTGGTTGTTCCTCGGTTGGAGCTTTGGCTCGGTACCTATAGTCTTCCAGCTTAGTGACGGACCTTATGAAAATGAAAATAAATCATTCCAAGATTTCTCCATGACCTTATATTGTTCCTTCCATGCATCAAAATGCAGTTTGCAACAATGTGTCTAGATATCTGACATGTTGTACATGAAATTATTGTATTGTAGTCCCATGGTATTGGAGAATCATGTCATTTGTTTGCAGTAATCTTTTGGTTAGGTACCCATTTCACAGTCTTTCTTTGTGACCTACAATCTTCATACTCGTGACCATATCTATTGCAGTTATTATAGTAACCCTTGAAGTTTGGCTTCCTTGTATTGTTGGCAATCCTTGATCTACACTCAAATGATTTGTGACCATACTTATTGAAATTATAACATTAACCATCAAATTTAGGAATGCTCAGTGGTTTACCTCTTTTTTTCTTGTAGACATTAGCTATATGACCCAGTTTCCCATAGTGATAACAACTAAGATTATTTTCCTTTGGTGGGGTAGAATTATCTCAGTTGGCTACTTGATTTTAGGACCTTGCCTTCTCGGTAGTTTTTTTTTAGTAAACCAAAGTCCCATAGTATCTCTCAGTTATCTTTGACCTCTAAGTTGTTCATCCAGTATTCTTAGTGTTTCTTCATTCCTTTTCAAAACTTCATTTGCATCCTTTTCATATTTTAGTTCATTCTTCAAATGTTCAACCTCTGTAGCTCCACATGTTTCTCATTTAGCCTTTCACTCATTTTCCTTCTCTCATCTTCAATTATTCTTTTACCATCTTCATCTTTTCACTTTTGTTCCAAGACTTCACACATTCTTACCAATTGAGCTTCTATTTCTCCTTTCAGTGCTTTTACCTAATCAATTAGGTTTTTATTCTTTTCAGTTAGTATTGATATGAAAGCTTTAGATTCATCAGACAAACTTCCCTCTGATTGTTCTTCAAGTTCTTCAACTCGATCTTGTGTATCTTTCAATTGATGAGTTAGATCCTTTCTATTGTTAAGTGAATTCTTCAATTTCCTCGTTAGTTCATCAATTTGGTCATTTTCAATGTTCAGTTCCCTGTTCAAGTTGTTGATCACCTTCTCATACCTATAGCTTTCCATATTTTAAAATATTTCCTCTCAAGTGGTTAAACTTATGAATAAGAGACTCTTCTTTGATACCAATTGTTGAATTAATTATGAAAAGTTAAGTACTGAGAGGGGAGGGGTGAGTTAGTACTTAAAAAAAATTTATCTACCTTTCTAACCATTCACCAAATAGAAAAATTTTCATATATCAACATAAAACATATAAATCAAAATCATGAAACACAACTCATAACACCATGATTTTTGGTCTCGCAGAAATCCTTGGTCAAAGGAAAAAATCACGGTGGGGATGACACCCACAACACTTCACTACTGCAATAAAAATTTTCATTGGTTAGAGCTACAAAATCATCTATTTCTGATAGCTCACCCTATTACAAGTATTTACCCTACTACAAGTATAAATACTTATTTAGTCTACCTTGCTAAAGGATTTTACAACTCTAATCTAAGAGATGTACCCTGTTAAAGGATTTACAATTTAAGATCTATTAGGGCCTACTTAGTTAAGAGATTTTATAATTCCGATTACATTATAATCAGTAACAAAAAATGTGAGTAATGTTGCAGCAACACATGCTTATTAGACTCAATATGCTCAATAACAATTTACCTCATACTGTATTTCACTCATAAGTTCACTTATGTACTCGGTAGCTTCAACTCTGAATCACATTCACACTCTTCTCTAACTTCTCTATTAACTAGTGGCTTCTATGCTCATCACCTTCAAACTTATCTTTGATTGATCATCTCTCTCTCTCTCTCTCTCTCAACTTCATACTCTGATCCATTTATAATTAATCTAGAAGTGGTGGAAATATTCTAGATTCTTCTCCTTAAATGGTGCTACCAATGATTACATCTCCAATGCATATATTACATTTAATTTTCATTGGTGGATCTTACCTTGTAATCATGCAAAATTATCAGGTTTAAATCATCAATGCTTTATCAAACAATCTCTTCGAGATTTGTAAAATGTTTTATGCTTGGTGTCAAGATTCAATGTATCTTCTATGTTAGCCTATGCTACTCGGTAATACATTTTGTTTTTCTCGATAACATGTATGCTCTTGGCTCAGTAATTTTTGTAACTTGGTTATTTCTTGGTGCTCGGTGCTTTCCTTTCTTTGCTTGGTGCCTGTTTCTTATTCCCTTTATCAAAATTGTCTCTTTCGTTACTGACTAACTTATTTGATTTACCAAATGACTTTCACAATCAATATGACCTTAACATAGCTAATGACAAAAAAATAACTCTTTTAGGGGTATCAAGGTCTTATTTATCTCTTTCCTCAATTTACATTCACTTTCCTTCCATCATAGGAATATTTAGGATTGACATCCTTGGCCAATGCACATTTTAGGCCTACATGTTTCATCTAGGCTAACTTAGAGAATATTGTTAACTTTCTTACAGAGGATATAAATGGAAGATCAAATTAGTTACAAGAGAGTGATGATTTGTGGTTGTTGTTGTAGTTGTGATTTTGTGAACAAAATTTCTTATGCCTTATAGAAGTAGTGAGATAAAGGTATCTACATATAGTGATCTTCAGGCCAAAAGTTTCCAAATGTCTAAGTGAGACAAAGGTTTCTAATGGTGTGATTATGTTGTGGTGGATTATTAAGTATATTTCAAGGTACTTTGAGGTTGCAACATCCTATTTTAATATTGTCATTCTCATGGAGTATTGAGCTTCCCTTGGTAGTATCCATAAAATATTATTGCAAGGAGTTGTTTCTTCCTTGGGTTCCAAGCCTAAAATAAATTTGTAATCCTATTTTATATTGTGATATTGTTGCTTAAAACTTTGGTCTTTTATCAATTATGACTCTTTACCCTTAAAACCTTTATGCCAATCAACAATTTAGTGAATCATAATAGTTCCCCTCTAAATTTTAAAGGTACAACTCCCTTATGTAGATATGCAATGATTTCTAAATCTAACTTACTAATCAAAAGGGGTATGATTTTAATTGGAAAGAAGAAAAGGCACTAAAAATTACCCATCACCTTGAGATAATTGTGAAAAAAAAGTTGGAATATTTTATCAAAGCTTTTGTGTATATGAAATTGATGTCTAGCACTGATATTCTCACACAAAGATGAAAACACAATGCTGAATAAATTTCTCCTACCAATAACAATCAACAAATTATCAACAAGTAAATGGTATCTCAAAGAACACTTTGAATTATTATCCAAAAAATAAATTTTTGTATTAATAATTTCATTCACTCATTAACATCCATTTATCTCAATTACATAGAAAGAAAATAATTTTCCTACGATGAACAATAGAAATCACCAAAATTTGAGTTGCACCCAGTTATCAAAATAATAGGGGAAATTTAGGAAAGCTAATTGTTGATCCTCTACATTGTCTTTCATTTTAAAATATATAGTCTTTTCAACTTCTAAACCAAAAAACTATTTCCAAAATTTTTACAATAATTGTCTTTTAAATACCATAAATTGAGATTGGAATACTTAGCAATTAAAACATAAAATAAAAACCAAAAATAGAAATTAGCGGGCACTTGTCATGGTGCTCTTCTTTCTCCTTCTGTCATAGGTGGTTGTTGGGCTGCTTGTTTATCCTTGTACACCTATAGAGAATTCACAACCACTATGATGTCATCATGTTCAACTTCAGTATGGGATTTTGGATTTTCTAATATTCCATTTGTTCTATAATTTCCTTAGCCTTCACAATGAATGTTTGATGATTTTTCTCCCACCACATCAATATAGCATCAATCCTCACCAATTTCTTGTACTCTGCTTTTCAAAACACACGTGAATCAGTGATGGTATCATTATTATGTTGGTACTCCTTTAATTCATCAGTATTGATAACCCCAAAATTTCCTTTTCTTTGTAGCTCACATCTAATATCTTTAAAATACTCAATTATTTGATCTATCATCTCCCTAGCTTCTTTTAAGAGCTTCTTCAACTTAGTCACACTCTTCTAAACATAGTCATACTTATAACCCATACTAAACACCCATTTCTATAAGGTTTGATTAGGTGATTGTAGGAGACCAAGGCTTATAGATTTTGTTTCTTTCATATCCATCACTTATCTTATCTGCTTCATATTTTTCTTATGTGTTGCCTCTTCCATTCTAGACATTTTGATTTATGAAATTATGACATTCCTTGCTAACACCAAATTACCATAAGATTAAATCATCTTGTAAATCAAAGGCAAGCCTCTAATTTTCAAGTTTTTGATCCATTCTCTTATCACCTTCCCAAATTTATCATCTACTTGAAGTTGAGAGATTAATTCTCTATTTTTTAATCTACAGTGGGATCCTGCTAGATTAATAATGGAAAGTTAATTACTGAGAGGGTGTTGGAAATTTGGCTAATGTGGATGCATAGATGTTTTCATTATGGAAACATATGATAGCTATTAAGAGTGCAGAATCTGGAATGCAAGTATGGCAAGTTGAAGGAAGAAATTGTCTAAGTATGGATACAGTGATCCTGACAAAGCACCCGATGAAGATTTAGTTGGCGACGTCCACTAGAGCAATATTTTTTTTGTGTAGTTAACTAAATCTTCTACAGAGTATGAGGATACCCCATCTCATTGTGCATAAATTTTGGAGTAGTACGGACAAAGTTATTCAAAGTTTACCGAAGATAGTTTTTGCAGACAGAACAGTTTTGGAGACAGTATTAGCGAAAGAGTTAAGGGATTATTTTTGCTTGTCAAAAGAATGACTTAAAATTATGAAGGGATGACATCCTAGATGTTTACTCTTGGATAAATATTTTGGAAGCTAACCATGTAAAGTTATTAGCTCTAATAACTCATATATTAGGCATACTTGAAATGTAATGAAAGATAAGAAGTGATGTGTAAAAAGAAAGAAAAGATAACTTGCGATAGTTGTATATTGTGATAGAAGCAAAGGCTATTGATGTGAAGTTGTAAGAAGTACCATATTACAGTTAGAAACATTTTGTATTACCTATTTGGGCAGTGAGCTCAGCTGGCGATCAGGTTTTGTAATCTAACTCCTAACAGGGTTAAGGCTTCTAACAAGGCCTAAAGTCCTTTAACCAGGATAGATCTACTATATATTGTAAATTGACTCCTAACAAGGTCCAATATCCCTAACAAGATACTTTTGATTAGTGATCTTTGTGGGTACCATCCCCACCGGGGTTTTCCCTTGGCCAGGGTTTCCTCAAGAACATATCATGTGTTATGAGTTCTTTCTATTTACTGCTATGTTTGTTAATCAGCTTGATAATCTTTGTATGCACTAAAGTAATCTGTTATATCCATAATTGGGCAAAAGAAAAAGTTTGTGAAATACTAATTCACCCCCCCCCTCTCAGTATTTCCTATTTCTAACAAAGGGGAGGGATGAATCAGCACTACACATTTTTTTATCTAATTTTCTAAGCATTTACGGAATTATAAACTTTGCATGAAATATTAACAATTATAGAAATCAACACTTCAAAACATAACTCATAACACCATATTTTTGGTCTCGTAGAAACTCTTGGTCAGAGGAAAAAATGCGGTGGGGATGGTACCCACAATCTTTCACTACTACAGTAAAAATGTTGCTTGGTTAGAGCTACAAATTTAGCTACTTCTGATAGCTTACCTTGTTAAGAGTATTTACCATGTTAGGAGTACAAAAGACTTATGCAGTCTACCTTACTAAAGGATTTTACAAACTCTAATATAAGAGATGTACCATGTTAAAGGATTTACAAAATAAGACCTACTAGGGCCTACCTGGTAAGGGATTTTACAACTCTAATTACAATATAAACTAGTACTAAAAATGTCTATAGTAATGCATCAACATATGCTTGTCAGACTCAATGTGCTCAATATCATTTTACCTCATTTTTCATTTCAATCACAATTCAGTTTCTTTATTTGGTAGCCTCAACTCTGATTCACATGCATAGTTCTTCTCTAACTTTTATGTTACTCTATGGCTTCTCTACACTTCATCAACTTCACATTCTTATCTTATTGATCATCACCCACTCTTTGTACTCTCTCCCTCATTCTGATCTTCATACATTGATCCTTATATACTTGATCTTGAAGCAGTGGAAATATTCTAGATTCTTCTCTTTAAATAGTGGTAGCATTGGTTACATATCCAATATATATATATTCCACTTCATTTTCATAGGTGGATCTTACCTCGTAATCACATGCAATCATCTTTTTTACATCTCCAATGTTTTACCAAACAATCTTCTTGAAAATTGTAAAATGTTTTATGCTCGGTGTCCAGATTCAATGTATCTAACATAATATGTTATGTCAACATGTGTTACTCAGTAACACATTTTATTCTTTCTTAGTAACTATCTTTCTCTTTGACTTGGTAACTATTGTGACTCGATAACTACTCGGTGCCTTCCTTGCTTTTCTCAGTGCATGTCTCCTATTTCCCTTTACCGAAATTGTCTCTACCTCTACCAACTAACTTTTTTGCTTTACCGATTGAGTATGAATCCTTCTTCATTTACCGACCAAATTTGACAATGCAATATGACTTTAACAAAACTAATGACAACAAAATAACTCTTTAGGAGTATCAGATCTATGGTGGTGTCAGAAGAGCTCACTAATTGGGAAGATAAACACATCAACAATGATCTGAGGCTCTCCAGGAGTAACTCAACCATCACCTTCAACTAATATTCATCCATCTTTGTTTTCTCAATTATTTTTTGCATCCTGACGTTGGAGAATTTTCAAATGCCCATATCTTGATCAAAATCAAGATCTCATGTATTAATTGTAGTCACATTAAAGTCACAGGGAGTAGCTAAACTAGGATCCTTCTTGACTATAGATGGGAAGCCTCTACAAAGACATGCCCAATTTTCTCATCCTCCACAAGGTGAGAATTATTTTTTAGTTTCTTCATCTTAGGAGTAGGGGAGGCCTACAAAATTTAGGAAATGGCATGTTTTGGGGGAAATTTCTCTACTTCCCTGTTTCTATTATTATCTAAGTTATCTTGCAACTAAGTAGGGACCTCCAACACTTGAGAAGAAACTTTCAAGGCATTAGGTGAGAAGATTAATGTCCTCTTTACTGGTGGATTATTAGTACTAGGAGCTTGAGTTAAGAAAGGAAATTTTAACACTTTGTCCAGTTCTGGACCAGGTTGTTGAAGCTCTTGTGTTGGCTCCTTCCCCTTTTCCTCCTTCTAGGATGCATTTACCTCTTTTTCTTGAATGCCTTGATCTCCTTTGCTAGGGGTTGTATCATCTACTATGATATCAATGTCAAGAAAGGAACCTACTCCATAGGTTGGGGTGATTCCTGATCCTTTTTTTGGTGGCTACCCATCACCTCCTCTAGTAGAACCCGATGAATTTACTATTGGAGCACTTGAAATTGTAACATTCTTATTTGCTGGGGGTGTTGGGCTCTAACTAGGACTAGTATGGGTTCTTGATAGTGTGGTATATTCCCCTTCTCCTTTCTTCTTCACCAACCATGTTCTAGTTCCTTTTAGTATAGGTTTCATCCTTATATCAAGGTCATCCAACTCCAGGGCTTCCCAATTGATTGGCTCTAGTGGAGCATCTTGTACCTATTATACACTAAGTTTGCACCCTTGTTTCAAGCTCTCATAGTCTTGATAACCTAGTATAACATGGGAATCATCTCCAGGTTGTGGGACCTATGCTAACTGAGATGAGACTTGTTATACACTAAGTTTGCACCCTTGTTTCAAGCTCTCATAGTCTTGATAACCTAGTATAACATGGGAATCATCTCCAGGTTGTGGGACCTATGCTAACTGAGATGAGACCTCCAAGTTCTAGGATGGTTCCTCTTGGATAATCACCTTAATTTTCTTCTTGATAGGAAAAGTAAATCTTTGAGGGAAAGGGATAGAAGGAATGCTTGGAAAGGGAAATGATTGAAAGCAAACTACCTACTAGGTGATACACTGAAATTAGGGTACGAATTGTAGCATAGAGGGATAGAATCAATGAAAGGCTTAGGTCTAGTAGGTCACAACTTACTGAATAGACTTGCATAAGTGTTTCATAGGAGGGCTTGAACATAAGACACAACTTATGACCTGCAAGCAGACATTCACTTCTGCAACTCAGTGTAGGATTGAGACAAGACTGTTAGGGGGCTGAATTATACCCACAAAAACATCTAAATCAAATCAAACACAATAACACACACAATTGTAGAAAGTAAGAGGGATCAGGAACCCTAAGTTGTCATTGAAAACATGCATAGACTTCAATTCATTAAGAGGTGATCCAAACAAGGAAGCATAGGGACATGAAGAATTGTCACAAAAATACCTCTGTAATTTTTGAATAATCAATGGGAGATTACAAGAGTAGAAGACCAGAGGGTAGAAGAAATACCATGGATAGCCTTCTAAGAAAGGATTCTTTCTTTTTACAATTCCAACCTCTCCGCACTAAGGCCCCAAAAAAGAACTATATACAACTCAACTGCATGCAGGTAGGAGTCAAAACTAACCTAACTAGGGTTACATGGTTTTACAATACAATATTCAAACCCTAGCTATACTGATGACCCATCATCAAATTTTGAGAATGTCTAGCTGATCAGAGCATATCTTTTCTTTGTATGTTGATCTTGTACTAAGCCCTCCTATAGACACAACAACCTCAACTCATCTACCCACTTGCAACTCCACTAAGCCATGAAGGCTCACAATCTGATCTTATTTCCCTAGGTAATAGTACCATTCAAAAGGTGGTGCCAACTCTTTCTAGCACCTCCTATCATGAAAATGTGACAAAGGACCCTGTAGGCGCTGGCCAATAGTCACTTCTATCATCTTCACAACCACAACCATCCTCAAACTTTAATTCTTGAGCTACTTGACGTCGTGCATGGCTGAAAGAGTAGAAAAATAGCAAAACCCTCGTAGAGATATTCAAATTCAAATATTAACGGCTAGCGGGTCTGAAATTAAAACACAAGCAACCATCGATGAGAAACCCCTCCTGACAGATGAATGGCTATGATGCACTCAAAAAATAGCCTAAACTTCCCCCCCCTGATAGGTCAACTGCCACCTGGAAGTCAGCAACCAATGAAATGTGAGCAAATCAGCACGTCTGACAGACTTGGACCCACGACCTACAGAAAGAGCATCAGACGGTTGTCGCTATACCATGATGCTAAAATTCAAGCATCTTGGATCCCCGGTATAATGACAACCACCAAACCAAACTAGAAATTAAGCTTTTTAGAAATCCCTGACCCCACGAACCCACTAACAACTGCCACGTAGCATACCAATAGCCAATCACAAGCTACCAAATGAGACACGTTGCAGACCCCTCTGATAATAGGACCCACGACAGACTAAGATCACATTGGATGGTTGTCAGAAGATCGCAAGGGCTTGGAAGATCCCTTGCGATCAAGCAACAACTGTAGATCTTCAGTCTATTGACATCCAAGCAGATACTCTGACACGGTCCTACCAAAAGAGCCCAACTGTCGTCTGACCGACCAATGAAGAATGAGCACATTAGAAACTGAGGACCCACCTGATAGAGCCTAGAGATAAAGTAAGATCAATGATGGGTGCATGATCTCATGTGTTAGAAAAGCTCCTTCAGATCATGCACCAGTCATTAGATCAATGTCGACTGACAATCACCAGGCATGTGCTGACATGGCATCGAATCACAAGTCTTGACCAATCATAAATGCAAAGCTCGGACTACATGGCAGGACCCACTGACAAATAAAATTTGTAGGTAGGAAGATTGATGATCGTCACAAGATATCATGGAATATTTCAAGGCCATGAGATCATGCAAAAACTGTAAGATCTAGAATCTTGACTTTAGCTGCTAAGCAGAGACCGCCAACTCAAAAGGTAACCGCTCGCCAAATCGCTAAGTGTTAGAGCTTTGACCACTGGGAAATGGAGATTTGATGACTGAAGGATTTTAAAACACACATGTGAAATGAAGGGACTTAAGTGGTCAATAAAGTAAATTGAAAATTAGAACAGGGCCTTAGGGTTTTTGGGTAACGACTAGTTTTATGAATTTTTAGACTGCAGACTAGGGAATAAAACAAATTGTAGAGGCCAGGAAACCAGACATAAAACCATGAAATTTTTAGGGATGCTTGGCAGGGGTAAAATAGAGACCTTGGGATAGATATTAGCCAAATTTGCATGCACAGGAAAATTAGGGTAATAGTACCCTTGTATAGTATCAAGGATCCACCATATATGAGCCATCCTTTATAATTCCTTGAATATCAAATTGGAGATGGTATGCTTTAATTTGACTTATTCTTAGCTTAGACCAAGATCTTTTTCTCACCTCATAGTCATCTACATATTTTTCCCAAAAATCATCTTTTATAGGAATGTGGTAAGAAGAAGACCCTAACTACAAATTATCTCTTACAAAATCACTCAAATGATAATTCCCTCTTAGAACATCATATGTCTACATTGTGTATTTGACCACTTCCTTGCTAATGTTTATAGCATTAGAGGAAGATGAGCATGTGTATATTCATAACTACAAATACAAAAAGTTATACCTACCTTATGTCTCTATCCACGTCTTTTTTTCACTTTGCAAATTTGTCTACACATCTCTACCATAACAATTTTATCATCTACGTGGTGGAGAAACTTCCATGGGAAGTCATCAAAGGTGCTAATTCTAATATATGTGAAATTTGGAAATTGGATGAAATAGTTGTCATAGGTTTGGATCAATGCAATGACTTTAGGGGAAATTCTCCTCTATGAGCATCCCTATAGCTCATAAACTATCTTCATAGTAAAAAAATCATTCACCCAACAAAAGTTAGCATAATTGTTGTGTAGTTGCAGACTAGGATAAAAGTTACAAATTTGGATGTCATCTTCAAACTCTTGCATGTGTTCGAATCCAGACTAATATTGAGTGCATGCTAGGGTATATACAAGATATGATAACAGATAAAAGAATTGATTAAATGTGAATGCATTTATTAACTGGTGTATCCAATTGTTAATTATTCCTTCTCAATCCAAGTATCTTGACCCTATGCATATCATCTAGATGAAAAATAACATCCACTCATCTAGGAAGATTATATCTTCATCTCCCCTAAGTCTGTGTACTAGTACTATTATATCTACAATTTCACCTTTGATAGATGTCTAGAGAAAAGTTTTGGGCAGTTTTGATTGACCTCTCCTTGGTGGATAAAACTAGTTCTTAGAAATTTCAGTCCTATAAAAACCTCTCTTCATGCTAAACTTAGTCTAGGTTGAAGTGAAATCCCAATGTGCATACTCTTCCCTCACTAGAAAATAGAAGAAATTTTGTATAGTCTCCGTATCAAGAGTGATGAGAATTCTTTCATATTATGTTTTGATTTTCCTTGTGTTTGGGTTGTATCTTCTAATGCACTCCATAATCAAGTCAACACTTTACACAATGACAAGGATTTTAGTGGCTTCTAGTAGACCAGTTTCTACCAATTTTTCCATAATTGGGTTTCTATTAGGTTTTCTAACCCTTTCCTAGAATTCCTTTGAAATTATATGCCCCAACTTGGTGTTTCCCACCTCTAACAATGCACATTATAAACTATTCAAATGGTCATAACCAGGGTGTTTGAATCTCATCTTTATTTTTCTATTTTCCTTTCAAATTGGCTTTAAATAACTATTTTCCCATGTAATAATAAATTGGAAATAGGTAATGGAAAGAATTAGAAAGATATCACTAGTATTAACGATCACTTCTTGCAGACTAAACTCGCTTGATGCCCTAGCTTTTATCCACTTTCTTTAGCTTGATCTTTGAAAAAGGATTAAAATTTATCTTATAAATCTTAATTATATCTCCCTTAATTACATTAACATGCACAATTAATGCATATCACTTCATGAATTAAATGCTCACACTACTTTTATACCTTTGGAACATGTCATGTTTTACAAATTTTAAACTAAGTTCTTATTCTGGAGTGTCATATTTGAGCATAAAAAATGGAACCTCCACTTTAGCTTTATGAAATCCACTTAGTTCTTTCCTTTTTAATTTTAAAGTTTCTCTTCTAGTGTTGGGTCCCAATGGTAGTTCCTAAATTTAATTTTAGCTCTACCTTGACTTCCTTTTAATCATCATGTTCTTTTTGCTCTTGAATAGTGACCACTTATCTCAATCTTCACTTTTCCATTTTGAACTTTAGGCTTTGATGACCTTTCTAGAACCAATGTTCATTTCTACCTTAGTACTCTTTGTCTTCAAACTTGGATAAACTTCTCCTTATGAATAATTCATTCATTCATTTTCCTTTATCAGATTCTGATGATGGTTTTGTAACTGATTCTATCTATTCTTTCTTCATTTTTCCACTTCCATGTTTCAAGCATGTCTTTCTTTACTTAAGTTGAGTTGTTCCCACCCCTCATTTGGATTCCAATTAAGACTATAGAACCAAGCTTAAGTCACTTTTTCCTTTGTATTAGAGTTCTATTTCACTTGTAAAACTTTGATGACTATTCTGGAATTATGCTTCACTTATGCTTTGTTTAATTTGTACCTTTATCTTAGGTGCTTTTCTTTAGCTACTTATAAGTTCCACTTCTATTGTCAAATTTTTATCATACTTCTAATACTAACCACCAACTCCGTTGCTTGACTTTTGAAAAATGAAAGCCACCAACTTGATGAAACCTTGAGAAGACTTGGATATTTTCATGAAAAATTTGAAAAAGGGATAAGATAGGGATAGTAAAAGGAAAAGAAAAAGTTCCAACTTTTAAATTGGATTTCAATAGTTGTTCTAGAGTTGTACCTAGGTTATGAAGATGCAAAAGAAAAATTTAAAATACTTACAAATTTAAATAAAGATGACTAGAATAATCTATTGGAAAATTGACTATACTAGTGTATATGACTAAGATTAGTGTTGTCATTATGGTAACAAAGTCATATGAAGTTTTGGTGTCAGCACACTTACTCAAAAGATCAAAATTTGGCCTAAGTATGGAAGACAGAGCAGACAGTTAAGTACCTAATGAATAGAGCATCAACACACATTCATATGATCGAGTTTTGGTATGCACCCTTGAAGATAAGCTTTTGAGTATGTAATCATGCTAAGTCTAAGAACACATGATTAGATGAGTTAGTATGAAGAAGTTATAGCAAGTTGAAGTGACACAGTCAATGAGCAGCAGGATAGAATAGAGCATGCAACCGACAAACAATATTTTGATTAGTGGTTATTATTTTGTTTTGTAAAGGCTATGTGCCTATTTTGTTAATATTGTAGGCATGTTATTATTAATGTATGAAAACATGCTTGATCCAATTCACTTGGAAGCGTTGTATGTAATAGGTTATAGGCTGACTTAGTAAATAGTTTTGGTTGCACCTATATATAAGACATGCACTTTTGTATTTGAGCATGAGATAGATATAGAAGATGTAATAGAAGTGTAGAAGTATGTGAAGTATGTGTTAAGAGCAGTAAGAATTTTATATAGATTTACAAGAGGTTAAAGCATCGATGCACAAAAGGAACTGATCAGACAAGCAATGTCATAGAAATAGTTCACCATTATAGATATAGTGTGTATCTGATATCCAAGAGGTTGTAGCCTTCCTTATTGAGCAATAAGCTTTGGCAGTGAGCCTTCCACCCCTAACAGGGTTTGTTACTTCAAGACTCCTAATAGGGTCTGACCCTTGACAAGGTCATTGTACTAAAGCATTGTAATGATTGCTCCTAACAGGGAAAAGGAACATTAATAGGTTCATAATACACAAGTACAATTATTAGTGGGTATTAATTCCCACCAGGATTTTTCCTTTGGCCAAGGTTTCCCCGTAATCATATCTGGTGTTGTGTTATGTTTGTTTACTTTACTTGCTTTAATATTTAGTTTAGCAATTAAGTATCAAAAATTAATATTATAGAGCACTAATTCACCCCCCCCCCCTCTCAGTGTTCCCATTCCTAACATAATCCCATTTCAAATGGGGGAAGAAAAATGAGGCAACAACAAGCTCTGACTGAGGAGAAAGACCATAATGGGTAAAGAAATGCACCTAGGATCTTTGGTTTCACACGCTAAGGAAAAAACTCAAATCAACTAATAAGACTAAGATGCACACACAAACCCAAAATTGATCAAGAGAAAACAAAAGACATAGCACACTAAACTAAGGGAAAAGTAAATAAATATAGACCTAATATAATACAACTACAAGTGTTATCTACTTTCCATAGGTTCAAATTTGGTGCAATTTCATGTCCTACCCATTGTAGGACAAGGGAAAGATTTTTTCATCAGGATATGCCAACTTGAAATAATTTCTCTCACACACTTGATGAATCCTAAAAGGACTTTTCCATAATGAATCAAATTTTCCATGTGCGTCCTTGGGATCCCTTCCATTTTCCCACAATAATATCAAATATCCTTCCATGAAATTCTCAATCATGTCTTTCTTGTCAAAAACATTTTTTACTCTAGCTTGATGCAGTGTGATTCAGTCTACCATACATTCTCTCTCTTCTTCAAATTTTGCAAGATACTAAATTCTCTTCTTGTGAGAGTCCTTAAAAATTGGGTCCTCTACTATAATTTGCAATATAGAAGCTGATCATAACTCCAAAGGAAAAGATAGACTTTCTCCAATGTCATAGACTAATTTAAAGGGTGACATCTTTTTGTCTCTTTTTGGAGTTTTTCTATATGCCTAGAGAGCTTCATACAACTTCTTATGTCGGTTACTTTTTTTTCTATGACCAACATCTTCATAATGTTTATCAAGTTCTTATTATTGTACTCATATTTTTTGTTTCCCTAGGGATAGTAATCAAAGGAATGAGCTAGGGATATACTATTATCATAATAGAATTGTGTCATCTTAGAGGAATAAAAATAAGTCACATTCTTTGTAAACAACTTCAAAGGGACCCCAAATAAAACTAGTATGTTCTCTTTCTTTCATCCTAATGATGGATCACATAGTGTGATCCGAACGTTGATGCAAAAGAACTTACACAATCAAATCCAAAAGTGATATTTTCTATAGTGTGTTCTCTTTAATAAAATTGAAAACTACTTTTGAAATTGTTCATTTAACTTCTATGGATTGCACCCATTTTTTGAAGTAATATATTATGGTGAGAATGTGGGTATGCCCTACACTAGAACTAGGATTGATAGGCAACACAAAATCCAACCCCCATTGTTGAAAGGATCCTTCTATCACTACATGTTTAAGAGGAAGGGATGCTAATTAGGGTTTACCTCTAAAATATCTCCATTTGTCACATATGAACACCCAATGGTAGGCATCTTTAAATAGTCTTGGCCAATAGTAGCACTTCCTTAGAATTTTGAACATTGTAACAGTAGAATAGTAGTTTCCTCCATAGGCCTCATCATGGAAGGTCTTCAGAAGTTTCTTCTATTTCTCTTTCTCCACGCATTTAATAAGTGTCCCATCCAAAGCTCTCTTGTAAATGGTATCATTCTAGACAACATATTTACTTTCTTTAATTCTCAGATTCCTCTTATGTTTTGAAGAAAAACCTTATAACCATTCACCATATGTGAGGAAATATACTATATTAGAGAACCATGGATCTTGTAATCATACCAAAAATACTTTTGGGGTTTCTTCTAAAACTTCAGGTTCTTTTTCTACCATAATTTTGCACAAACCTCTGCCTCTAAAAGGATTTGTGGGCTTTATTTCCATGTCATACTCCTATAATTTTTCTATCCATGCCCCCTTCTTCTTACAGCCAAATTCTTGTTTTGTAAGAATACTTTTCACTATTGGCTTAGCTACAAACATCATATCATGAGAATGTAAGATATAAAATCTATATTGCTTCAGTTTTTTAACTAATACAAAATTATGTTTCTCCATCTAAGAGTAGTTCATTTCATGATTCTTTAATGTGGTGCTCATAAAGGCTATGGACACCTGGAATTTTTCTTCATTCTCTTGTAGCAGAATTACCAATAATGTATGTTCTGATCTGTAATAATAAATGATGAAGTCCTTGTTAAAATATAGTTGTGTGAAGAATGGAGCTTTAGCTATGAATTGTTTAATATCATCAAATTATTTCTTCCTTGATTCATTCAATCTAAAACCCTAATCTACCTTCATAATATCCATAATGTATTTTGTGATCTCTAAGAAATTTGGCACATATCTTTTGAGGAAATTCACTTTTCCAAAGAAATACTTTACTCCTATTCTACTTGATGGAAATCCCAGTTGTTGAATAGCTTTGACCAGTTCAAGGTAAATCCTAATTCCTTCTTGTGACACTATATACCCTAGGAGGTTTCCTTATGTTAGAAAAAACACATACTTCTTAGTATTCAACAAAATTTTGTGGTTCTAGAATCTTTGTAGAATTATCTCTTGGTCATGCAAATGATTCTTTCTTTTCTTAGAAAATACTATCAAATCATCAAGGTAAATCACTATAATTTTATTTGTTAGATCTCTAAATTATAGATCCATATCTCTCTATAAGATATCCCCTAAATTAATCAATATAGATGGCATCATGTTATATGAAAAAGTTCCCCAAGCCATCATAAAGGCTATTTTGTGCTAGTGTTTTTCATCAACTTCAATTTGGTTAAATCCTAAAAACCCATCTAACATGGACATCATCTCTTAATTGACTATTGTTTTGAAAATATGATGCACATTAGGAAGATCATAATTATCCTTTAGGGAATCTTGATTCAAGTTCCTAAAATCTACACAAATCCTTATCTCTCCATTCTTTTTACACATAGGAACTATGTTTTGTAGCCAAATAGAATGGTAGATGGGATATGTAATTATCGCCTATCTTGTCAATTTCCCAAAAAATTGCATCAAATATTTTTGGGTTGTAATTATGTTTCTTTTGGAAGAAGAGAATTTTATTAGGCTTTAATGGGATGTGATGTTTAAACTTTCCATCCATGAGATTTTTTTATTCTTCATAACACTAGGAAAAAACATCTTGATACTTGACTAGGAGTTGTGTCATCTTATCCTTTTCTTCTAGCATGCAACACTTGCATATGTTGACCATATTAGGATTTTGGGAATCACCTATGTTTATGTTCTCAAATTTTCCAATGGCATTACTTCCTTCTCTCTTCTTTCTAATACAAGCATAATGTCTATCAAATAGTTTCTTGAAGGAAACCATGCCCTTCAAAATTTTATTATTCTTGAGTTGTGTCACTCTTGTTGGTAGATATCTGTTACTTTACAATAGTTTTTTCTACATTCATATTATTGGAGCTATGAAATCTTCAACATTCTCCAATAAATCTCTGATTTGATCATCATTGTTAAAAACATGCCATGATTGAACATTGTCATGTACATTGGGCCTATGGATCAGCTCGATTCTATATTGGTCATATTTAAATTCAAGATGTGGTAGCAACAACAAGGTTGATACTGCCAAAGATTATGCCCTAGTATTATATTCCCTTAGTATCACCTCAATAGAGAAGGCCTCCAAGGTCTCAATTTCATCCCACACCCTGTTTTGATAATACTGCAATGTGTTGTTCTTAACAAAAAAAGAGTGTCTCACTTGTTTTACTACTTGTTCTACATCTCCTTTTGCAACCAATAATTTTAATCTTCTCTCCTTTTCTACAATAATACCCAAGAGAAATGATTCATACTTTATAGTATTGCTCATGTTTTTTAACTCTAGTTTGTAAGAAAAAAGGAGTGATTTCTCCATTTGGGGAAATCAGTACCACTCCTGCTCTAGATCTTGAAGAAGATCAACTTCCATAAAATTCCATGGTCCACAACTAAGATGACAGTTGTGACCTATCCTCTTCCTCAACTAGTACATGGTCTGAGAACAACATGTGATTGCCAAACTCTATCTCTTCATACAATATTTGAGCTTTGGGATCATCTAATTTTAAGACTTTGAACTTATCTTTATCTTTTGGTTCTAGTTTGACCTTCTTATTTCCTATTAGTATAAGAGTGTGTGATCAATCCATTCATATTTCTCCACCCAAATATTTGCAAAAAATCCTACTCAACAACATTTCCTAACTAGCTATAATATCTGCTACCAGAATTGTCAACTTTATCCTTTTTTCTGGGTGAGCAGCTAATGCTACTTGAGCATCTTTGATTTGGACAATGAGGGGGACTTTCTTGGAATACATAGAATAACATCTACCAAAGGTTTTGGTTAAGGATAGACTGAGTACCTTAGATACTGAAGTTGGCATGAAATTGTCTGGGGCACTAGAGTCTATTATACAATTGCTTAGTTTGTAACCATTTATAAATAGAGACACTTAAAATGGATTTGGATTTAACTTAGATATAGTAGATCTATGATTTTTACCATTTAACATTATATTTTATGATGATGGCTCACCATCGGTGGCCTAACTTTAAAATGTGTTAGCTTTAGTAGAACTCGACCTATAGTTCTCTATGAGACAATCTAGCTTAGAAGGGTTCATTTTAAGATACTCCAAAGGGGAAATTTGTATTTTGATGTATCATAGAATTGCACTATATCAATAAGTATTGATCCTACCTAGAAGATCCACCAGTTGATATTTTGATGATTTTTAAGTTATCTTAGGTGGGATATCATGTGATGTAGTAGTATTTGGCCTTTGGAGGATAGAGATGCCCTGATGTTTTCCTTTTTGACTCCTATTGAGTACAACTAATGAAGACTCATCCAAAGTAGTAAAGCAATCACCTCCTCTCTCAGATTCAGATTCATATCACAGGTAATACATTATAGAGTCGTCGGTTTGTCCTTAAATTGAATCCTCTTCAAAATAATCTTCTTGAGTCTTATTGGAAGTGACCATATGCATACATCTTGTCATCTTGGGGTATGTCTCACCATCATGATTTGTGGTCAAGTGGAAGATGCACATATTTCATTTTCTAGAGTTAGGTGGTACCTTGATAGCCAACTTTTGCTAAGATGGGGGTAGAAGTAGTAGCTTTACATATGATTACCTTCTCAAAGTATCTAGATAAGGATGCTATAATGAGGAATTAATGTTGGGAAGTTTCTTCTTAAGTGTAATAATGTCATTATTCAATCTTTGGATCATGGATTCTAAAGAGGTAAAGGAATTCTAATTACTTGATTGTAAATCCTTCCGTTCTTCTATTGTGATGAAATCATCCTCTAATTTTATAGACATTTTTTTTCCATCAAAAAAATTATCCACCCTATCCCTCCTTAGATGAAAAATAACATCCAGTGGCATTAAATTCAAGAAGAAATATTTTTTATTATCACCATTTGGGTGTTTGTTGGAAGGAATTTAATTTATCTCAATTGGGCCAATAAGGAATGCTCATCTTCTTCACTCTTAAACCTTCTCAGAGAAGCCCAGTCCATAATTGAAACATGAGCCAAGTGGTAGAACAATTATGTAGCACCATCTACCAAGGTTTCCACAAATAACTTGACTACAACGTCATGATGTTGTACCCCTAATACGCTGCAAGAAACAACAAAGGCTGATAGATGTTCATCTGTAGAGACTTTCCATCACTCAAGAATTTGGGTAGATTCTTTCTAGACCCTTTAGGAAAATCATTCAGTGCTCCCTTAGGAAAATCATTCAGTGCTCCCAAATTTAGTGGACCAATTGCTACTCGCCATGGCACTAGTTGAGCCATATTTCTTGGAAAATAGAAAGAGATAGGAGTGAAGTTAACTTTAGAGGGGAGAGTAACTCCATGGAGGGTTAAATCTTGACAAATGGGAGATGAAATTTTTTTATTCATAGGTGGAGGAAGCCTACTTTTTCTTCTTCACATTGGTACATTGTGTGTAAAATTAGACTCCTGGAGTTCTTTAAGAATAGGGTCTATATGCCCCTTTTCCTTTTCACTCTTTGTATATCTTCTAAACTCCATCCTATTAAGCCTTAGCTATACTACTGTTTATTGATTTATGAGTTCCCCTAGTCCCATGGAGTTGTAGGACCATAATTTGGTGCTTGATTTTGTAAAATAATCAATGCTTTTCTTCTCCTCCATTTAAACAAAACCACCCTCAATTTTTTTCTAACTCATCTTCTCTTTCCAACACTTGGCTAGCTCTTCTATAATATTTTGAGCTTCTGTGTGTTCTCTAGGAAAGGATGTTCAATTTTCCAATTATATCTTCATGTTCATCTTGAAAACCAAGATTAGGCTATAAAAAAGGAATTATATTTTCATGAGGGAGCACCATTATCCCTCATATCTAGGTGACTAGGCTATTAAATGACAATTCAACCTCCCCATCGGAGTCACCAAAAATATGTTAGTTAACAGAATGGGCTTTTATAAGTTATAACTCTTTAACCTTAAAATGTATTTTCAAATCAATAGTTGAGTGAACCATAATAGTTCCTCTTTGAATTTTAAAGGTTAAACTCCCTTATGTAGATATGAAATAAATTCTAAATCTAACTTACTAATAAAAAGGGGTATGCTTTTAACCAGAAAGCAGAAAAGGAACTAACAATTACCCATCACCATGAGATAATTATGAACAAAAATTTGGAATATTTTGTTAAAAAAATTGTATATATGAAATTGATGTCTACCATTGATATTCTCATGCAAAGATGAAAACACAAGGTTGAATAAATATGTAAATAAATTTCTCCTACAAATGTCAATCAACAAAATGATAAACAATTAAATAGTATCTCAAAGAACAGTTTGAATTATTAACCAAAAAAAAAGTTTTGTATTAATAATTTTATTCACTCATTAACATCTATTTATCTCCATTAGGTAGAAAGAAAAGAAATTTCCTATGATGAAGAACAAAAATCACCAAAATTTAAGTCACACTCATTTATAAAAGTAACAGGCAAAATTTTGGAAAACTAACTACTGGTCCATTGCATTTTCTTTCATTAGAAATATATAGTCTTTTCAACTTTTGAACTAGAAATCTATTTCCAAAAATATTACAATAATTATCTTTTAAATATCATAAATTAAGATTATAACACCTTGCAATTAAAACATAAAATAGAAACCAAAAATAGATATTGGTAGACACTTGGCATGGTTCTTTTCCTTCTCCTTTCACATGTCATTGTTGGGTTGCTTGTTTATCCTTGTACACCTATAGAGCATTCACAACCAATGTGATGTCGTCATGTTTAGAAATAGTAACATTGGTATTTTAGATAGTCTAATATGTCATTTGTTCTTTAATTTCCTTAGCCTTCACAATGAATGTTTGATGACGTTTCCCGCACCACATCCGTATAGCATCAATCTTGGCCAATTTCTTGTACTCTTCTTAGAATAAAACATGGGGATAAGTGATGGTATCAATATTGTGTTGGTACTCTATCAATTCATCAGTAGTGATAACCCCAAAATTATCTTTTCTTTGCAACTCATAGCCAATATCTTTAAAATACTCAATTATTTGATCTATCATCTCCTTGGCTTATTTTAAGAGCTTCTTGAAGTTAGTCATACTCTTTTGAACACACTTGCACTTATAACTCATACTAAACATCCATTTATGTAAGGGATGACCAGGTGATTGTAGGAGACCAAGGCTGATGAATGTTGTAGCCTTCATATCCATCACTTATTTTATTTGCTTCATATTTTTCTTATGTGTTACCTCCTCCATCTTGTCCATTATGATTTCTAAAATTAAGAAATTCCTTACTAACACTAGAGCATCATAAGATTCACTCATCTTTCTGATGAAATGTAAGCCTTTGATTTTCAATTTTTTGATCCATTCTCTAGTCACCTTCTCAAATTAATAATCTACTTGAAGCTGGGAGATCAATTCTCTATTTTTATTAGTGGTGGGATGTATGATAGCATCATAAGAGCTTTCCAATTGGGAAGATAAAGAATCAATAATGATTTTAGGTTATCTAAGAGTAACTCAACCATCACTTTCAACTAATCTTTGGCCATCTTTATTTTCTTAAATTTTTTTTGCATCCTGACACTAGAGAATTGCCATATGCCCATATCTTGATCAAACTAAATCTCTTGTACCAATTCTAGTTGCATTAAAATCATAGGAAGTAGCTACATTGGGATCCTTTTGGACTATAGGATGAGAAACTTCTAGAAAGAGATGCCCAGTTTTCTCATCCTCCAAAAGGTGAGAAGTAGTTTTTAGTTTCTTCCTCTTGGGAGTAGGGGAGGCTTGTAAGTGATGTAGTCAAGGCTGGTGGATCCAATTAAGGACTGACCGACCTTGCAGCCAAACCAATATGTAGTAGAAATACACAACAACAACAACATATCTAAAATAAATTAGAAGTCTTTATTCATCAAATTACCAATTACATGCAATGTGTCAGGCTATAAGGCCTTCCCGGTTACGGCCAGATACAAAGAAAGTAATAGTCTACAAGATCTCATAGGATCCAAATCTTCTCTACAACATCAGTATTTAGCTAGCCCAATTCTACAACACGCAGCACACTGGTAGGCATCCAGGAAAGATCTAAACTTGTACTCAAACTTCCAAGCAACCTTCCTGTTCCTAAGCTTGTAGGATACTAACCTTCCTCCAACTATCTCCTCCCCTAAACAACTACCCAAGCATCCTATAAATATTGATTCCCAACCATAAGTTGAATGATGAAACAATAAACCCTCACAAACAAATATTAAATGCTAAAACCTTTGTTGACTCTCACATAGCCTTACAAAATAAATAAACTCTCAAAGATGGCCCCAACAGTCATCAGATCCGCATAGAAGAATGCAACATTCTAGATCTAGGTCCCCACACATCCAACGGTCAATCTATAACTTGAGGAGTGCAACCCAAATCAACAGAACTAGTCAGCCAAGCCAATCCATCCAAACAAACCAGTCGGTAAGCAAGAACATTGAGCAACAGAGGAAATAATCGAGCACCAGTCGATCGACCACACCAAGCATGACTGAGCAACGTAGTTATCACCAAGCACCAGTGAACCAATGCCTTTAGTTACCGAGTGTTCTTCAGAGATTGAGTACCCTGGTAACCACATAAACTGAGCAACCAGTCTCCCAAACCGAGAAAGTACTCCATCAAACCAAGATCAAAACTAACAATCTACCTTTAAAGACAAACATATTGTTGGTTGATACACGATTGCCAAGAATCCTAGGATGCTCCTACATCAGTAAGATTTGAGAAATGAAATATTTTGGGAGAAATTTCTCTACTTGCCTCTTTCACTTCCTATCTAGGCTATCTTGCAACCAAGTAGGGGTCATCAACACTTGAGAAGTAACTTTTAAGGTGTCAAGAGAGAAGATCAATGTTCTCTTTACCAGTCAAGTAGTATTACTAGGAGCTTGAGTTGAGAAAGGTAATTTTAACACTTTATCCATTTATGGACCAAGTTGTTGAAGCTCTTGTGTTGGATCCTTTCATTTTTCCTCCTTCTTCTAGGATCACTCTACATCTTTTTCTTGATTGACTTGATCTCCTTTCTCATGGGTTGTATCATCTACTATGAGATCAATGTTGGGAAAGGGACCTACTCCATAGGTTGGGCTAATTCCTAATCCTTTTTTGGTGGCTTCCCATCACCTTCACCAACAAAACCTGATCAATCTACTATTGTTGAACTTGAAACTATAGAATTTTGAGTTGGTGGGGGTGTTGGGTTCTGATTGGGAGTAGAAGGGGTGATTGATAGCATGGTATCTTTCCCTTCCCCTTTCTTCTTTATCAACCAAGTTTTGTTTCTTTTTAGTATAGGTATCATCCTTATACGAAGGTCATTCAACTTTGAAGATACCCAATTGATTGGCTCTAGCGGATAATCTTGTGCCCTTTCATAGTAATAGGGATCCATCACATTCGATCTATCCTTTTTAATTCCTTGAATATCAAATTGGAGGTGGTATGATTTAATTTGACTTATGCTCAGCCTGGACCAAGATAATTTTCTCACCTCATAGTCATCCACATAGTTTGCCCAAAAATCCTCTATTGTAGGAACATGGTGGTAAGAATATCCTAACTACAAATTATCCCTTACAAAATTGTTCAGATCAAAATGCCGTCTCAGAACATCATATGTTTGCATTGTGTATTTGACCGTCGTCTTGGTAATGTTTATAACACTATAGGAAGATGATTGTGTATGTATACTCCTAGTGAAATAGGAAATGTTACACCTACCTTATGTCTCTCTCCACATCTTTTGTTCACTTCAAAAATATGATTACACAAATCTACCATAATAATTTTATCATTTGTGTAGTGGGGAAGTTTCCATGGGAAGTCATCAAAGTCACCAATTCTAATATATGTGAAAGTTGGAAATTGTATGAAATAGATTTCATATGTCTAGATCAATGCAACCCCTTCACGAGAAGTTCTCCTCTTCAAGCATCCTTGTATCTCACAAAATATTTTCATATTAATTAAAACATCATTCACCCTACGAAAGTTAGCATAATTATTGTGTAGCTGCAGACTAGGATATAAATCATAAATTTGGACGTCATCTTCAAACTCTTTCACATGTTCTAACTCAGGCCAATACTAAATGCATGTTAGGGTATATACAAGATATGATGATATATAAATGAACTGATTCAGTTGGAATGCATTTATTAATTGATGTATCTAGTTGCTAATGATCCCTACCCAATCCAAGTACCTTGACCTTGCACATATCATCTAGATGAAAAAGAACATCCACTCATCCAGGAATATTGTATCTTCATATCTCCCAAGTCTATGTATCAATACTATTATATTTTGAATTTCATCTTTGACAGATGTCTGGAGAATAGTTCTAGGAAGTTTTGATTGACCTTTCCTTGGTGGATAAAACTAGGTCTTAGCAATTTTAATCCTGTACACAACTCTCTTCATGCTAAACTTGGTTTAGGATGAAGTAAAATCCCAATGTGCATACTCTCCCCTCACTAAAAAATGAAATAAATTTTAGTCCCCTTATCAAGAGTGATGAGAACTCTTTCATCTTGGGTTTTGATTTTTCTTGTGTCTTGGTTGTATCTATTAATTCAGTACTCCATAATCAATTCAAAACTTTGGACAATGATAGATAATCTGATGGCTTCCTGTAGACCACTTTCTACCAATTCTATTATAATTGAGTTTCTATTAAGCTATCTAACCCTTCCTATAATTCCCTTAAATTTACATGCCCTAACTTGGTGTCACACACCTCTGAAAATGCACATTCTAAACCATTCAAATGGTCATAACCAAAGTGTTTGAATCTCATATTTATTTTTATTTTTCCCTTTCAAATTGGCTTGAAATAAAATCTATTCACCCACGTAATAATAAATTTAAAATAGGTAATGGCAGCAATTAGAAAGAACTCACTGGTATTAGTGATCACTGTGTGTAGACTTAACTCACTTGATGCCTTAGCTTTTCTCTTCTTTATTTGGTTTGATCTTTGAAGAATGATTAAAATTTGTCTTAAAAATATCAATTATATCTCCCTTAACCGTATTCATTAGTGCCATTAATGCAAGTCATTTCATGAATTAAATGCTCACATCAATTTTTTTCCATTAGGACATGTCAAATTTTTTAAATTTGAAAACAAGTAATGTTAAGAAAATTTATCACATGCTCAAAGATGATGCTTAGATTTTATCATAGATTATTGTGTCCTCAGGCATCCAATGGCCTAATTCTAAGTGGATTCTTTTCTTGAGTAGTATGTGGAAACAATCTTGTGAGCCCAAAAAAACATGTGTTAGATGGTTTATCCTTCTTAAAAAGATTATTGTCGGTGATTTTTTGTCCTCCCTAGGTCTTGAGTCCATCTCTTGCCCGAGCTTGTGAGTCACCCTTTTTTTAGTATTATTTTTCTAAAAGAGTTTGGTCCCTATTTCTTAGTCACCTAGTTATTTGGAACTCCTCCCCTAATATTTCTTGGATTGAAGTGTTGGCTGGTTATATGGATTGTTTTGATGATAAACTTAATTCTTTTTATTTTCTTTTATCTTGTGAAGTTCTCTTGTTTCTATGGTCCAAAAGGAATGAGGAGGTATTTCAAAATAAAAAGGAGGCTTACTAAGTTTAATGATAAACTAATATTTATTTTCATTATGATGCAGATCTCTAGTGTTAGAGATCCCTAAAAGTATATTCATGATATTGGCTCAATAGGGAGCATTGCTAATACAATTCTTATATAAGATCAGCCTACTTCTTCAATCCATACAAAGATAACCTAGATCAGGATGAACTTAAAGCCCTTGAACAAGTCTTGTAGGAAAATAATATCACAAAAGATGACATAAAAGAAAAGAATGAAAAACCCAAGCAAAGAGATACTCCAAATTGGGAAAATTTGCATAACTTGATATAGAGCCTTTTGTTGGGAACATTTGAAATTGATCATGTAGAAGGAAACAACTATATAATTGGGTCATGGGATGCATGATGAACTAAATTCTCTTATAGATAATGATTTTTTAAACTTGTTTGATGATTATTATTTTGATGATATTGTTCATAGTATAGTTGAGACAATTTTTTTTGATGGTTTGGATACTATGTTGACATAATGTTTTTTATTAAGGTAAATACAAGTTTTGAATGGACCTCAAAACTATTTACAAAAGATTACATAAAATTTTCAAAAAAGACCATACAACCATAGAATGCATGCTAGAAGGCAAAAAGCAGGACCCAAACCCTAAAAACAACATTAATCAACTAGAACATCAAACCAAAAAGATAGTCGATAGCAGATCTACTAGCAACCTTCTAGTTAAAAGCTTGCAAAAATTACATCTTTGCTTCAGTGGCCTTTTCAACCTCTTTATGCATTTCCTCCATCTTCTAGATGGAATCTTTGAGGTTTATAAGTTCCTTAGGAATGTTAGGAACTTTCCTCTTTAGGTTTCTTCTGGTTCTTGTACGAGGCCCTATAGACTGATCTTTTCCCCTAGCATCATCAACCATCATTATGGTTGTTTTCTCTAGCAAAGTGCTCCCTAGATAGGCATACAATGATTTTAGGTTCAAAATAGAAACCTTGAGGCCTTCATTGCTATGTTTCAGAATCTCTCTAATGCAGTAGCCATTATAATTTATTTTCTCATTAATTTCCTTGAGCTTTTCATCTAAAATAGAAGAGATAGTAGCGTTCAAGTTATCATCAGAGTTTTTAGTATTTACCTTAATCAAAACTTCTTCAGTACAATTTCCAACTTACCTTTGAGAGACACCATTTCATCTTCCAAGGCCTTGAGATTACAACCCATTTCCTTAATGTCCCATTTTAGGAATTTTTCCACATCTGTGTCATGATCTCTAGAGTTCCTAACCTCCTAAATAATATTATCATAAAAAACAAAACCTACAGGAATCTCTTGCTCCTTCCCATCTTTTAGCCTTTTCTCTTCTCTTTTCCTAGCCTTTGTCATAGGCTTCCTGAACAGAGTACTTTTCTCAGTTTTCCTTTTTTTCTCTTTCTTATTTTCCTTAGTGCTCTCTTCCTTTTCCAAGCCCTCCTCTTCCATTACCTCTTCCTTGTCATTTTCATCTTCCTCCTCATTTACCTCTTCCTCCTTGCCCAAATATTCAACAATATAGTTCTTCTTCTTCCTCTTGTTCTTGTCCTTTGAAGAAGAGACCTTCACAAAAGACTTAGGTTCCAAATCTTCTTCCTTAGCCACAATATCCCTATTCTCCTCAATCTCTATCCCTTCCTTATTATCCTGGGTTGAGGATTTATGATCATTTATGATCTCTCTAAAAACTCCCTTGCCCTTCCCAACCTTCTTGTCCTTCTTAGAACCAGAACAAAAAATATCCTTATTAGTTTTATCCTTCTTCCCTTTTACCATTTTAGGGATAGCATCTGGGATATTATCCCTAGCATAATCTTCGATAACTAGAATTAAACCTTTATGCAACACCGGGTAACCAAGATTTTTTCTATTTTCCAAAATACTGTTATTCAAGGAACTTAACAAATAGAAGGGGAAATAAACTTTTTTCTAATACCTGAAGTGGTTGGCTAACACAAAGTGAAAGTTGTAGACCTTCAAAAAATGTCCATCAAGAGTGAAATATTCCATCATAACTTTTATCACTTTAGCCCAAATCTCCTTTATCCTATTCATTTCCACATAATCTCCCGAGCATTTGACCAACATAGCTTCTTCTTCTTCATTTTTGGGGAAAAGATTTATAGCCTATGTTCCCATGCGCTTGTTATTCCTATAAAAATTCATGCCATCTGAAGGCATTCCTGTTATCCTAGAAATGAGATTCAATGAGAGAGGGAAGGATTTACCCATCAGGTTAACTCTACCATTTTCCCAACCAACGGAAAATTTATCTAAAATCTCCTTATCGTAGCCATGAAGCCTTTCCAGGTAAGGAGAAACCCCACCCCACTGGAGATTTCTCCAAACACTCTTCTCCTTTTTCCATTTCTCACAATCCTCAGGCTCTTCCCTTCTCAACCCATGTCCCATATCTTTAGCCAAATTTTGAACTCTCTTGTTAGCTTCTTTCCCTATTTCAAAATAAGATTGGTTTCCTTGAATCAAAAGGAAAAAAAACTAACCCATAATCTGTGTGTGATAAATTCTTTCATTATTTTTGCACACTTAAACTCACAAATATCTCTCCTCTAAATTTTAATCATCCTCTCCATAATTACTAGAATTAATGAGGAACCCTTCGCCATGGTTAAGTCTATCAAACATGAGTAGACTTATGATCTCTTTTTGGATATTAACTTCCTCTTTCCAAATAATGATCGCTTCTTTATGGGCCCCCACATTTGCAAGTCCATTTGTAGCCTTGTTACCTTCCCAATACACATGGGAAATAAACACTTCTTGAAAAGTCCCTAAAATAGCTTTGATTTTATCAATGATATGAATAATAGTCCAAGAGGCCATATTATTACCTTTTATATAATTTATTATGTTTAGAGAATCTCCTTCCAGTCAAAGCTTTATACTTCCCAAATCTTTTGCCAACATCACAACTTGAAGAGATGCCACGACTTCAGCAACATGATTCATTTGAATTCCTAGAGGCACAATAGTAGCTCCCAAACAATTACCAGCCCAATCTCTCACTAAACCTCCAACCCCTACCCTACCAAGATTTCCTTTGGCCAAGCCATCAAAATTTCCTTTATGCCATCCTTTCAGTGAGGCAGTCCATATTATATTTTCTCTAGAATTGGGATCTTTAGATCTTTTTCCAGAGAGGTCCCAATTGTGGATTTATTTGAAGTCTTGAAAATTGTTCAGCAAAAAAGAGTCCTTCAAACAATTGGTTCTGATGTTTTCCATTAGGCTTCTACGTACTTTGTCAGCCACAATCTCAAAGGTAGTTTGTTTATCTCTAAAGAATATGTTATTTCTTTCTTTCCAAATTCTCCAAGTGAAGTGAGGGAGAAACATTTTCCATATAATTTTGATCTTGAATAGAATAAAATAAGTTCACCAAAATGAATAGGATAAAATATGGATGGGGTCCTAGAACAATGGTTTGCTCATAAAAGAGACCCCAAAACTGATATTTTATACATACATTTGAATTGTAAGGGGATGGAATGTAAATGTAGAAGACTAATGTTGAAATGAATAAATAAAGGTACTTAACTTGAAAAAGAATCGGCTGAAAATCCTGTCAGACAGTCTCAAAAACTGTTGATTTTTGTGATTGAAAACTGAAACTACGAGATCTAAAAAACCCATAAATCTTTTTCTTTTATGAGGTTAGGTCTACCTTGACCCAGATAGCGAGGCACAATCTTACCCTAGGGCACAATCTTACCCCCCATTGAAGGTCATCCCTAACCTAAAACAACTCTGATGGAAATTTTGTTCGTGGATCTTGGAAGTTCAGCAAAAAGGGTATCAAAATTTGCACTTTAATTCATTGTCTGGCACTTGTACCTGCAAGAAAAATGGTTTTGTTGTTTGGATAAGTGGTTTGCCTTAGTCAAACCCTAGTTTTGAATCAACCTTAATAATGGAATTGAAATAGAGAATACTAGCAAGTAGTAGAAGTAGATCTAACAACGAAGCTATGATATTCAATAGATATGCAATTGTATTTGAAATATAAACAAGTATATTGATATGAAACCTTGGACTCAACAATGTAAATCAAAACCATAAATGTAAATCCAAAATCTCCATGATTGTATGCTTGGAATCCACCTTGAAAGGAGAATGAATAGATCTTGAAAATGAACAAAGGATCTTGAAGGAAGATCACACCACCATGATGGATAGATCTAGGGTTTGAATGATGAATCTTGAATGCTTGAACCAAATCCCTTCAAAGGCTTGAATGCTTGAATCCTTGATCTTCAATGGAGAACTTGAATGCTTGAATAGATGATTTCTTGAATTCTTGAAGATGAATGAATTCTTTGTTTCTTTCCTTCTCCTTCTTGCTTGCTTTATTGCACTTGAGAGCTTGAGAGATTATGAGATGAGATGGAGAAAATGAGAGAGGAAGGCTTCCTTTTATAGTGATCTAGGGCACAAACTTCTAGAGAGGCTGACATTGGAAAATTAAATCTCAATTAATCTTAACCCCTAGAAATGGACCTAGATTAAATGCAATTTAAGGTTTTACCATTCTAAAATCTGAAACAGCTGACCCGGAGGTGGGAAAATAAAACTTTTCGAAACCTGACATCCTGAAACTTCCAGAAATTGAAATTTGGACCTAGGGTCAGGGATGAGGTAGTCTCTACCCTAGGTCAGGGTCAAGGTCATCCTTGACCTAGGTCAGGGTCTAGGTTGTCCTTGACCCTTCAGGTCATCCTTGACCCAAAAATTCAAAGTCTTCAGATTCTCAGAGAAAGTTGTCAGAAAGAGGCTAGAAACAAAGGGGAGAGAAGTAGAACAGGGGGGAAATAGCTAGATCCATACAAAGACCCAATCAAGTCACTTGACATGACCCTAGACCACTTACTCAGAGGGATAAATGCTCTTAACATGGAAGTTCTTCCATTTTAAGACGATACATTAAGCCCCCACTTTAGCAAGAGTATGAACTCAATGCAAACTCTTGGTAAAGGAGAAGAAAGAAGAGATCCAAGTGGATTCACAATGAGATAAAATAACACTTAGCTAAGGACACAAGCCCCCAAGCTAAGGATTCTAACTCAACACACACACATGTGGGTGCAAAAAGAAAACCAAAAATAACACAAAAGAGAGGTTAGTACTAAAACAAACCCAAATCAACTAGTAAAGGAAACCTTGCTAAGAAATGCTTCCTATACTAATATCATATTTGGAAAGCTATCATAAAAGTATAAATGATTACATAAGAAAGAAAAGAAAAACACTATAAATAACATAGCTTCATGATCCAGTCCTACTAGCATGAAAGAGAAAAAGAGAGAAAAGAGAAAGTGATTACCTTACCCAATAAGATGCCCACCTTACCATGAATCACCAAGGGAGGGAGAGCCAAATAGGTGGCCAAACCTGATAGTTCACCCAAAAATATGTTTTTTAATTGTAGTGCATCTTCTAATGACTTCTAGAATACCCATAGATCCACCTTCTTGTATCACTATGAATATGAAATGCTTGTCTCCTCAAGATTTAACAACTTATGTGTGTTACCTTTGGAAGATTTAGCATATTGGAAATGCATGTCTCTTTAGGATTTAGCAACTTATGTGCATTACCTTCCAAGATATAGCATATAAAATAAATAAAAACTATAGTACAAGGGAGACCCTATATATGCCCCCCTCCTTATTGTGGCTATCTACTAGACATGATAAGGAAGAGGAAGAGGATACCTACTTCACAATACAAGGACATATCTTGTTTACATCAATGTACACCATATTCTTAGCGAGGGATATTGACCCCTACATCCAAGAGTATAGATAATAGTGAAAAGGATATGTCACTCATGGAAAAGGATCCTCACTGAAAAAGAGATCTTATCAACAAGACCCCCACCATAGAGGAGTGTTTTTTAGATAAAATATCATCTTTCAAAGATAAATCAGGTGGCAACAAAGATTCAATCGTCAAGCTTCCTACAAAGAAGAGGAAAAGGAATCT